>WBNO01010646.1:0-42332 GCA_013400575.1 Peucedramus taeniatus
TTATATTTTAAAACTTTAAACTCTACTTTTTTTACTTTGTGATATTACATACTTTTATTCAAACTATACACTCATAACTTCAGTGTTATTAATTAATTTTGAAAGTTTTCTCTATGATTTCAGGTTAAATACAGTATTTTCTTTGTGCCTTTCAGCACAGCAAGTTTAAATTTCTCAGCAAAGCCAGTTTGTAGGAAAGGGATGAGGTCCAGCACATTGATGGAGCAGAGCCACAGCACATCCAAAGGGTTGTTTAAATTGCATTGAGTCAGAGAGCCCATGGAACTCAGAGCAGTCCACAGGTGTGGGAAATGGATCTGTAGAGAGTTTTTAGGGTTTGACAGAAGGTTTATGAAGTATGTATTTGTATGCAAATTTTGAGATGAGAAATGTTGATTAAGAAATGTTATGGAATTGGATAGATATTGTTGAGAGAGCAATGGAGCTAGAAAAAAGTTTTAAAACTTTTATTCCATTTTCAATCTCATAAAAAATAAAACAATACAAATATAATTCACACTATTACAATCAAAAACCAACTATTTCTTGACTACAAAACACTATAAACATTTCTAAACCTATCAACTTTTTACCACACCATATTATAAATAACTTAAAACAAATCATCTAAAACTAGCCCTCATAAATCTTTACTACAATACATCTTTCATAATTCTATTTCTCAAAAATATCTAAACTTATTCACAAAACTATCCCTTAAAACTTTTTTCTAGCTCCATTTTTCTCTCAACAGTATCTATCCTATTCCGTAACATTTCTAAATCAACATTTCTCATCTCAAAATTTACATTAAAAAAACATATTATATAAATTTTCTGCCAAACCCTAAAAACTCTCTACAGATCCATTTCCCACACATAGCAGAGAGCTGTGCTGCCTTTCTCAGGGCTACAATAAATAACCACAAAAGCAGCAAACTAAGTGGGAAGTTGTGTTTCCCCACGAGCACGACAGCATGAGACACTTGCATTCATCCTCCTTCTCTGGAGGTGGGCCTTTACCAACAGGCAGCTAAATGCCCAGTCTTACAGGACTCAGGGATAACTCTTCTACATTTCCTGCACTGCAGCACAGAGCTAGTTCAAATATCCAGAACAATATAGCCAAAGAGTCAGCCAGGGTTTGTTTTGCTCAGCTGGAGAAAATTGTTGCTTCTAGTAAGGAAAGCAGCTCAGTACACAGGGCAGATGTACAGATGTTCTTTGGCACTGCATAAATACCATAAACAACCCTCTTGCTCCACTGTTAGTTCCTTCAGATTTATTCACACGAGTCAGCCCTTCTGCTGAAAGATCAGGATTTCTGCCCAACATTTCCAGCTGATCTTGGGGTGACAGCTCCATGCTGAAAATCAAAAATCCCTGCTTCCCAGTTCAAGAAAGGAAAACCATTAGTCAGAGCAATCTCCTAGCAGTAAGAAAGCACTGATTGAATTTTCACTCCACCCAATTCAAAGGTCAGAGAGTAGTTTTCCACCCTACATTGCTCTATACCATGCAGACCAGGAAGCTGAACCAGGTCTTCCACATCTGAAGCCAGTCCCTTACTAACAGCCTACCATGCATCTGCACACTCACGTGCACACACACTCTCTGAGTTTCTTCTGAACTCTCTATCATTTTCCCCTGGAAAAAAAAAATAGCAAAACTGATGAGTCTTGCAAAATACTTTGGCTCCAAAAACCAAAAAAACATTTCAACAAAATTCCAAGCCCAATTTTTCTGAGCAATGCTAGTATTGCCATCAATTGTCAAGATAATAAAACCAAAGTGAGCTGGCAGAGTAAAGCTAATCATAGAAGACCATGAGCTAATTAGGATGGAAAACAGACTTCTGTGGCATTAAGTTTGTATTGCTCAATGTTTGTGAGGTTTCAGGTGGTGGCAGACTGATCTGGAATCCTCACTCTTACACTGACATGTGTCTAGAGCAAATGCTATACACTCATCAATGCTGCTCTAGTGTTTTCAGGAATGAAAAGATGAGCTAAAAAATGAGATTTTCATTTTAACATAGCCTATTTTTTAAATCATCAGAAAAAGGAGTATTCTGTTTAAAAAGTCGTTTTTCTTTCACTGACTGCAGGGAAGGAAAAAGGAAAGAGAAAGGAGAGAAAAAAGACTCAGAAGCCACATTCCTACTCCTCTGCCTTCTTGAATGACTCTATTATGAGGCTGAAAAGGAGATTTAATTAAATCAGTTCCACTTACCAACCAAACCTTACCTGTTTCCTTGCCAGGGACACCATTCCTTCTTGTTCCCAAAGGGGTGTTGAGAGGAGGGAGAGAAGGGCAGCAAAACTGGATTTTAAGAGCAGGAAAGCAGAGGGGGCTTTAACTTTTAACCCAATGAAAAAAAAAACCCAGTGGAAAAAAACCCAAACAGAGATATCAAGCATTCATTAGTGCCAAGGCACCACTGCTACGACTCTTCTGAAGATCCAGGATACCACATGCCGAACTCTTGGATACTAAAAATAAGTAAATATTCTAAAAGGGCTTCTGCTGAATTGTACTTTCACAGCAGAAGCTGGACAGGGTCCAAGAAGAACCATGAAACTGAGGCTTTCTGTATATTGCAGCCTTCAAAATATGCAGTGAGTTAAAAGACTGCAAGGAAACCCTGTACTGTGGTAGTCCCTGCTAAACCTCATAACCATCTCTTTCTCCTCAGCTGTTACATGAGGGGAGAAAAATTATTACCCTCTGAAAATTAAGAATCAACTTCTTTAAACAGATGAGTCAGCAGATGTAAACTTCAGCAAAGCTAATTCCCCAAGCTGCTGACATCACCACACACATACAGAGACCACCTAGGAATTACTGCAGGCATGCTACTGTTCTGAAAAACATGGAATAAAAAGCAGAACAACCTCTGTGATGGTAGGTGTTGTTTTCTGTGATTAGCCAGGGTAGCAGGGCTGCTGATTACCTCAAATAGTCTGAGTGCTACACATTTTGCTCTTCAAAAGCTTTCATGTAGCATCACCTCACACCCAGCTGTTTTTGACAACAGAGCTGGCATTGCTCTGGCTCCCTGCTGACACAAAACAAGTCCCAGCACTGTCAGGGAGCTGACAGCAAAGGGGGACCCATTTCTGCAGAGACACAGGTCACCTCTGCCCACCACACTGCCAGCAGCAGCCTTCAGCCACAGCTCTGGGGGGCTCAGGTAGCACCAGACACCTCACTGGGGAGGCTGAACTGTGAAATACTGTCAGCCACAACCCAAATCTGCCCTGAACTGAAGCAGCACTGCAGTCAGCTGGCTGGATTAGGAAAAGAAGAGAAACAGAATGCTGTCACTATGCTTGCTGCAAATAATATCAAGAAGTTGCAGCTCTATTATTCCCCATACTGCAGAATAAAAATGCCATTATTAAAATCACTTGCTGATAAAACACCTATGGTATAAGTTGGGCTTGACCAGAGCCACCCATGCAGGCCTGTGGCCAGATCCAGACAGAGCCACGAGGCCACACATGATTTTGGACCTCCCCAGCCATGACACAACTCCCCCAGCTTGGCTCTACCCCAAGTTTCACTTCTGCAGGAGAAGAGGGAAGCCCAAGGTCACCCATCCCTGAACCTGTGTGGGCTGCCTGAGCTTCACAAAGCTCCCCAGTTGGCCAGTGTGATAATAAATCACACTCTTGTCTCTGCCCTGACATCACAATGTAGGTTCACATTCACTGCTGGACACACACCATGCCACTGCAGGATGCCAATTCTCATGAACAAAAGATCCAGCTAGTTAAACAGAAAAATAAATCTCAGCTGCTAATAGGAGGGAAGGGATTTTTCAGTCCAAATAGCTGCAGGATTTCTTAAGATTTTTTTTTTCTAGTTGGAATAACTCAGACCTAGAAGAGGCCTGTTATGCCAAGCACAGTAAGTTAAATCCACAGCCACATCTGAAATGGGCATCTGGCTCACTAATAAGAGACCCTGCATTTTGCACTTTACCTAAACATTAGCATAAAGGAAAATCTCACCATGGCAATGCCTACAGACTTCACAAATTCCTTTACCTGCAGAAATGTAATGCTACCTTACAGACACAGAAAACAACATTCGTGTTCTGGACAATATGGACAATCAGAAAAGATCTCAGCAAACTGTATTTTATTTTGTCTATTTCTTTAAACAAAGAGGAGAAAAAGTAGACTGAACTACTCACTATCTGTTTTGCAGATGAAGGTGACACTGACAAATGAACAGTCAATTTGCCAAAAATTCAAAGAATTAACTTTGTAAAAGGAAACAGAGATACTGAAGGTATTACAGCTGCCTTTGACTTTGTAATGCAAAGCACTGTGCTGAGCCATGGAAATCAGAAAGCCAAACCCACTTGGAAACAGATCAGTCTGCATTTCACTGTAAGCAAAAAACAGGAGAAAAGGCTTTGAGTCTTAGGGATTTTTTTTCAAAGCATAATATAACAAACAAAAAGCAACTTTTCCCACCTGCCATCAAACGGACTATTTGCCTTTTTATATTTGTGTCTTTTACAGCAAATCTGCTTTCCTAGCAAGCATTCAGAGCCTCCCCAGTAATTGTGTACCCAGTTTATATTTGAAGTGCCTTTGCAACACATGCATTGCCTGCCTGAGAAAACAGCTAGCTTTTCTAACTCATCCTTACTCAAACAGAGCACAAATTAGAGTTTGACCACGTGACTGCCTAAAGAAATCTTCAGAAGATTAAGATTTGTAAAGCTTTAAAACTCTTTCAAGCCCTAAGGTGTTTTAGGTCAGGACACTGTTCTTCATGGCTTAGGATTCTCTTCATGGGAATCTGCAAACAAAATACAAACAAACAAGACAGTGTGCAGCTACTCTGGCAGGGCTGTTCAAAGCCCTGTGCTGTATTTACTCCAAGTCACATTAACAGATGCTGTTGGTCCTTTCAACTACTCTAAGACATAAGTATGACCTTTCACAAGATCCCAAGCAGACTGATGGGGCCAAAATTAAGAAATGTAATTTCAATTTTAACTATATATAACCCCCTGGTCCACACTTCCTGATGCACTTTTTGCACATTTGTCCTGTCAGGGATGGAAAGGGGTAAGGAAACACAAAGCTACCTGTCACTGTGGGGTGACACAAAAATGACATGGCAATTCTGCTCAAGGCAAACTAAAAAACTCTTTATTAAAACATCTGACTCCATATATATATATATCTTTCTGAAATGCCAGTGTCATTGGAGGGTTACAGTGCCACCTCCTCAATGTCACTGGGCAACCCAACAGTCCATCAGGTTGTTCATCCCCCATAAAGGAATGAAAAACAATAAGATATTTACACAAAGTTTGTGGGAAAGTTCTGTGTAAAAAATACAAACATCAGAAGGCTTGGTAAAAGTTGAGAAAATCAGGGTGACAGGTACCTAGTGTGACTTGGAACAGAGGGCCTCTGTTCAGATGGAGAAGCCACAGAGTGTTTTTAAGAAGTTGCAGGCTAGCAGGACAGCTGATGGGAGGAGCAGTGAGATTCACACACTGAATGTTGGTGTCACTTCTGAGCTGTCACACCGTGCACCACGGAGATAAACACTGCACATGTGGAGTAATTGTCAGTTACTGCAGGCTGTCAAACATTTCAATGGAACATTGTCATCTCAGTGGCAGACAAGTAAAATAACTGTGCTTAAGTAACTCTACATTCATCCAAAATACACCTCACAAAATCACAGAGGGGTGGAGGGAGGGCAAATAGAAAGCACTCTTCATTTGCTCGTAGAACACACTGAAAGTTCATGACAAAACCCTTAATGCAACTCCTTGTGCCCATTTGTGCAGCATAGCTGCTTAACACTGCTAAAGTAACATAAATCCTTAAACCATGGGAGCACAATGTGGCTGTGTGTTAAAAGCCTTGTTATTTCAGCTGGCAGAGAAAAGATGAAACTAAAAAGGAAATACACTGGTGTATACAGAGCCTCAGTTCCACAGGCAGGACAGGCTGGGCTCGTGTTTTGGTTGTAGGATGGGGAAGATTCAAAGCCTACCATGAAAACAGATGGTGCCAGCATGGCACTACTCGGTTGTTAGGGAAAATTCCTTGACCAGGAATCCAGGAGCCACTCTGGCAGTCACCCTCACACCACCTGAGCTGGGATGAAAGCCCCTTTGCAGCTACACACAGGCAGAACAGGTTTCCCCACCAGCTCTATCCCAGGTTTCCTATAGCAGAGTCTCAGACTTCTGTATCCTTAAAGCAGTTTATTCATGGCACAGCAGCAGAGAAACAGCTCAAGGTGGTGTCTTTAAAAGGGAACCTGAACAAAGGAACTGCTGGGCTTTTATCCACTCACAGCTGAAGTCTGGGATCTTCCTGTTGAGTCTCTGGCTCCTGCTGTGTCTGTGAGTGTCCAGTCACCTGGATGTGCCACAGCTCCCTGTGCCCTTCATTATCAAAAGGGTTGGTAATTCACAGGCTCTTGTCTCAGGCCCTGGAGCTCATCCTGCAGCTGCACCCAAGCTGCCTGCATTGGATGTGTTCCTCAACAGCTTGGAAATGCACATCTGGGGCACCTCAGTGGGTCTGGAGCCACCCTGGGGATGCCAACCAGTTCAATCACCATCACAGAAGCTCAGATGTACTCACAGCTCAGGAGGGGATCCCTTACTGTCCCTGCTGAGGACCAGGACTGGCTCCCTTGCTTTCCTCACCTCAGAGCTGCTCATGAATGCAAAGGCTTTGTTAACTCTGCTCAAGGCTAACTCTGCTCAACATCCAGGGATGTTGTTATCCCTGGAGATCACTCCCTTTCTGCTGCTGCAGGGGAGGCAAGATGCTCTGACTCCTTACTCCATGGTAACTCCATGCCTGGATTTCCTGATTTAAGCACAGGCAAGGCACCTACCTGGTCTATGCCAGAAAATATCCACCTGTAGATGAACAACAGAATTATTTCCTCACTCCATTATCTGCTGCCAAGGCAGGAACTGTCTTGTCCATCATCTGTCCTCAAGGCAGGAACTACCAACAGCTACAGGTGGGGCAAACCAC
Source organism: Peucedramus taeniatus (assembly GCA_013400575.1). NCBI lineage: Eukaryota > Metazoa > Chordata > Aves > Passeriformes > Fringillidae > Peucedramus > Peucedramus taeniatus. The sequence goes on from WBNO01010646.1 coordinate 7,040, forward strand.
CACAGATGTTGCAAACCCTGACAGATGTGATCTTGACCCAAGCTGGTGCCTCCAGAGTTTTTCTGGTTCTATCAGTACCTTGTGAGCAGCTGGACAGGGCAGGTTAAAAAGAACTGGTAAAGGTGGTGTGCCACAGAACCCAAGGGGGAAAGCTGAAGTTGAGAGCAATGAAATTGGTCAAACAAACACTTTTGAAAGGGTTCTCCAGCTCTGTAAAAGCCAAGAGATTTGCAACATGGCCACGAATGGCCAAGAGCTGTCTTCTCCCAATTCTTAACATCTATACCACTAGTGTAACTAAAAAGCAAATATTTTTGTGAGCTAGAAAATGGAGAACAAAATTGTTGGTTTTTTCTAAGTTATTCTCTGTTTCTGGAAGTCTGATTTTTATTAATGTAATATTTCTGTTAGCAGCCTTGTCTGCGTAAGGCATCTGTAGAAAGTTTTTATTGTTAACTTAATAGTGAAAATCTAATAGAGGTTCATCTAAATTTTCCTATTAAATTGACGTCAATCGCAGTCTGAGAATCAGATTGTTACAATCCAGACTATGAAACAAACATTCAAGTCAGATGCTATAAATGTAGCCACTGCACACTGGTAAGTGTGTTTTAATATTTTTAATCAGGTCTCTGGGTAGAGCCAAGATACACTTGGCATAGAGATGAGGGGAAAAATTATAAAAATGTAGATGTTTTTACTTGGAAAGTCAATTATAATTTATTTCCAGAAAAACTAGAGAAAAAATTTGAATACACACAGAGAATTGCACTTTAGCAAGCAGATGTACAAATATAAAAGTAGCTAGAGCTTGATGTCTTAATCAGCACTTGCCACACAACAGACTAAAGGTGAGACATCATCCTCCCTGTAAGGTTACTTCCACAGCTACATTATGTGTGGCACAGGGATCCCAAAAAGGAAGGGGGAATAAGGGAATCCTATGGCAGCACTGGAGCAGCTGAATGGACTGAATAATGGTACAGCAGAAAGAAAAGAAATTGTCTGTAGGGAGAGGAGACTTTTGTTTGGAGGATTTGTAACAGGATTACAAGAAATCTGAAAATTCCAGCTAAGATTCCCATCAAAGGGACAGCAGGGTCCTACACCTCATCCAAACTTTATGCACTTTGGAAGAAACTCATCCTCCTCAAAGCTGTAGATTTTTACAAAGAGACCAGCAGAAAAGCAGATAAAATAAACACATCACAAAGTGGTAACAAAGAGCTGTGCTGGAAGAGAGATGGCTGGGATGGCCTTCTTCCCCTCTCCTGTGTTGGTCTCCAGAAATCTGTGGGGATGGCATGGGGTGCCAGGGTACACAGCACTGATGCCTCTCTTGCCAAAAGCCACAATGAGATCAAAGAGAGCTGAGAAGAGTAAAAAAAAAAACTCCACACAAATACACATGGCTCTATTATTTGCAATTGTTTACTGCTACAAAGAGGGCCCCGAACCCTTATCAGATTTCAAAACCTTTTAGGGATGTGTGAAAGAAGGATGAACCAGAGCAGAAGAGCCTGAAGAGCTTTGTCATTTTTCCAGCAGAGGTGGACTACACAAGTCATATTTTCAACAGAAAAGCACTGGAGCTTTGTGCTTAATTATAAATATCACCCAAATCACAGATTCTTTTATTAACTAGAAAACCAGTTGGGTAAAAGTTTTATTCTCTTCTAACCCACAAGATATTTGTAAGGCCTGCAATAATGAGGTTTGAAATCAAACAGGTTTTTAAATTAAAAACAAACTAACAAAATGAAAAAAAGACAAATTACAGTTTACAGAAGTTCAGATTGTTTCTTATTTATTACTAACAAGGCTGTAAGTTATACACAAGTGTTAGAAAAGTGAATTATCTTTCCAAAACACTTTTGAGGACTCTTGGCAATAATAACCAGCTTGGGTTTGGATGTCAGATTAAGGAGAGGGGAAAGAGCCCTGTGAGCACTATTGCATGTTAGAGTAAGAGTAAGGAATGGTAATGCCAGTCCAGGCACCAGCTACCTGCCACAGACCTGACCTCTGTCTGGAAATTATTGGCAATGCATTGAAAAATGGAGGGATGCCAGTACTGCAGTAGAAAATGAAGGTGCTGGAGTCCTCAATGCATCCCTCTCCCTTATAAATCCACGATTGCAAAATGCAATTTCCCAACATTCAGTAAAAAGTTATTCACTTGATGCAAACATAAAAACATTCCATTTCCTTCCAAGCAGTGACATGCTGAGATTCTGGGGGCACTGAAAGGCCTGCCCATGGCAGCCCTCAGGAACACAATTGTGTTGAGATTAAGCTGGTGGACATTTGCCTTGCACAGAGCACCAGGTTTCCTGTGCAAGGCTGGAAAGATCCCAGCATGATTTATGGTTTATTGTTACAGCACCGTCTAGACGTGACTCGCTCGCTCAGGAACCGATAACGGCGAGCCCACGACAATGCCAGCCCAGCAGAGGTACCACATCCTGCCAGCACTGCAGCAGGCACAGCTCTCTGGGACAAACCTCTCTTGTACAGCCTCCTCAGCAGGCTGGTCTCCTGTTCCCATCCTGTTTAGGGAGAGGGAGATGCAGACTGAGCTTTTGGAAGCTGTGATGCGCCTACCGCAATCTTTCCTAGGTCAGCTGCGGGGGGTTCTGTAGCCTTCCCCTGTCACTTTGTCCAGCTGGGAATGGCTGCTCAAGGTATGGCTCCAGCAACAAACTCAACCCAGGCTGGAGCACACTCTGCAGTCAGCTTATTGACACACTGGGAAAGAGCTGGGTGCCTTCTCTGGGGCCTTGGGCAGGATCTGATGGCTTACTTTTGCCACACCAGTAAATGCCATCGCCCAGCCAAGACACAGCTTACTTTGGCAGGAGACTCTGCAGGAGGATTAGCAACAGCACCAAGAGGACTTTCATGCTCGGAATAAGCGTAGCTGCACCTGGGCTTCTGTTGACAGAATTATGTTGGTAAAAGTGGAAGGGGGAAAATGGGGGGGAAATGGCTTCCTGACCAACCAACCATGCCAGCAAAATCACTAAGTGTAGGGTCAGGCTCCAGAACAAACCACACCGCAGTCCCTGGCAAACGCTGAAATTTCAATCACAATAACCTGCAGTAATTAAATGGACCACGGAAGGACTTTTGCCCTCAGGGAAGGGATAAAAAGAATAATATTTCCTTCAACAAGCTGGAGTACATCCAGCACCAGCACAACTGTGCAGGACTGGGTGTAGCAGCATCAACCTCTCACGCGACAGCCGCTGGCAAGGAAACCAGATAGAGAAGTGTGGGAAATGCTAGTGCTTTCTCTTTTCACTCCCATAGCATTCCTTGATACCTGAAGCTGCTACTCCAAGGAGGAAAAAAAAAAAAGCACAGCTGACTTGGAAGTCAGCCACTGTGCACTGCTGCTTGGAGAGGTAGGTGTGAAGACAAACTGCAAGTCTGGAGCATTCCTGGAGGATCACTCATTGATTCCTTTCTGCAAGCCAGCTCATTTAAAATTTCACTTCTTCAGGGGAAGGTCCTGGAGCAAGTTTGGCCAATCAGAACACCAGCTTTTATGGAAACTATGTATCTAAAAAGACAGTTACCGATTCTCCTCACAATAACATCCATCCTATTTTTGTCATCACTTAAAGCCTTGTTTAAAGACATATGAGATTATAAATTTGCTTCACTTCTTTCTGGTTGACTTAGCAAATCTTCTCCAAATCAAATGTTAATCACACATACGTTCTCTAAAACTTAATGCTTAGCAACAGCCAAAATAATAAACTCTAGAGGATTTTTATGAGTCAGTATGTCTACACTCCTGTCCCACCAAATATCAAACTCCTTCCTTTGATCAGCTGGCACTAATGTCACTATGGCTGACTCTGGCCACACTCATGTATTAAGCAGATCTACTCCTACCTGAATTTCTTATTTAATGCATTTGCAATCTTTTAAGGGGGAAACCAACAAATTCCTGCATCTGTAAACTTATTTTTAACCTGAGAAATATTTTAACTTTTTTTTTTATCACAACCACAGCCTGCTACAGAGCTGGAACCTCCAGCACTGCAAGCACGGGTTCACAAAGATATTAGATAATTCCCTTCCCAGAAATTCCTAAACACAGATTACCAGGCATTATGGAATCCTGGATAGATTAATGAACAGCTGAATGTGTAGTCAGCAAAAGAGGAATGTCCTTTCTGAGCCCAGAAAGTAACAAAATATATATGCTCATATTTCATAGAGGACACAAAACAGAGCAAATCTGCATGGGGGAACATGTTTTAGGAAAGGTCCAGTGTTTGTCCAGTATTATTCTTGTGTGCAAGCTCACAAGCACAGAGAGCATCAGCTACCCTGAGTAACATCCACACCATCTCTTTCTGCTAATAACACGTGAGATCAGAATGCTTTTAAGCTAGGAAGAATTATGACAACTAATGAAATTTTCCACTACATTTATGTGTACTACACATAAAATCAGTGTTTGTCTTGTAGTCAAAAACATAATAGTGAAAAAGAAAGCAGTCTGTATTATCAGGAACATAGCTGGAAAATTGCATGTTTTCTTTGCTATTATATTTTACCTACCACTACAATTTCAATATCTCAGTCCCATCTTGCTTCTCTAGTGCACAAGAAGTCAGAATTTACAGGTCAGAGCATAAAAGAAGAAGGATGAAAACAGAAAGACATTTACCTACAACTTTGCATTTTACAAACCCTATTTATGCCTAACACAGCTCTTTACATTTGGTCAGCTACTGCACGTGTGTGGGAAACTGTTCTGAAAACAGTAATTTGGCAAAGGCAGTAAAAACACACAGCCAGGACATTTGCTGAACAGAAATATGTGTAAACTCCATGAAGGGGGTTAACACAAAGCCAGGAGTGGTGGTATTCTAAACAGTGGTAGTAGCAGCAGCAGCATAAAACTGAAGCAAGCAATTTAGAACACCAAATAGCACATTCTCTCTCTCTCCTTTAGAGAGGAGAATTCTAAATGATGGCAGAGGTATAAAGAGCTCCATTTCTATTCTCCTATTCTTTCCATTTACACAAAGCAAGCTGGTGCATTCAGTAGCCAGAGAGAGCAGGACCCTTCACAGCACCAAGCTCACTGATATAGGTGAACAACAGGATGGAGTGTATCTGAAGTGTGCTGAGCAACAGGTGAAATACAGAATAAATCTTAAGAGCCCTGAAACACTCTTGACACCAAAGGAGCAACACCACAGCAGGCCTGACTGACCAAGAACTGTTCTTCATGTGGGAAAACCTGTGACAGCAGATCATGGAGGGGAGAAAAAAAAGTGGGAGAGAAACATCCACCAGGCAAGTGAGCTAAGCAGGTTGGCTCCAAGCAGCTTTTGTCACTCTATCCTTGGGAAAACCTGCTCAGGGGCTGTGCTGGCTTTGGCTGGGATAGTTTGGGGGCTCAAAAGGACTGTTTTGGTTGAAGCCCAGTCAGCCCCACAGAGCCACTTGCTCACTGTCCCCTGCTGAGATGGGTAAGAGAATCAGAAGAGTGAAAGTGAGGAAACTCATGGGTTGAGACAATGACATTTGAAGAGGTAAAGCAAACATTACACATGTGAGCAAAACCAAACAAGGAGCTCATTCCCCACAGCCCTTGACAGGCAGGTGTTCAACACCTCCAGGAGAGCAGGGCCCTGCCACAACTAACAGTGTCTTGGGAAGACAAACCAGCCCTGCAAACACCCCCCTCCTTCCTCCTAGTAGGCATGCTGAGCCTGATCCAGATGGTCTGGGACATCCCTTTGGTCAGCTGGGCTCAGGTCTGTTCTGGCTGTGTCCCCTCCCAACTTCTTGTGCACCCTCAGCCTCCTCTGTGGTGGGGTGGGGTAAGGAGAAGAAAAGGCCTTGTGTAAATCCTGCTTAGCAAGAACTAAAGCATCCCTGTGTTATCAAGAGTGCTTCCAGCACAAATCCCAAACACAAATCATACCAGCTACTTGGAAGAGAATTAACTCTACGTGCCAGCCAAAACCAGCACAGGGGCTCAGTCTGAGAGCTCACAAATATCACAGCCACCAGTGTTTGGATGTACAATCTGGGCTGTTTCAAAACTTTCCTCTAGTGCTAGTGTATGTTTTCTTCCTCCTCTGGCTCACAGACATCTGGGACAGTTCCTGTAACCACCCAACTATACTTGCAGATTTGCATGGAAATTTGTTCTTCCAACTGCATGCTTTCAATCTCTGCCTCAGAAGCACAACAGCAATAGGTACAGGTTTCATTCCCAGCTGAAATACCAACTGCAACACCCAAGTCAAAGTTCCAGGAGTGACCTTAGTTCCTACAGCCTCAGGGACAGGCTTGGTGGCACGTAAAAGCCTCTCCTGCCCATCTCCAGGAGGAAAGGAGCAAACAACAGTTTGCATCTGGAGAGAGACCATCAGGGTGTCAACAGCAACACTAACCCTCAGAAACTCATACCTTCAGCACCAAAGCATACCTTAAAACTACCTGAAAAAAGCAGCAGTGAGCACAAAGTCCTGCTGAACTGCAAATCTGAACAAAACTGAACACTTACCATGCCTCTGTCTTCCCAAGTGCTGGACTTGCATGGTTCAACACATGCAACTCCAGCAGCTGCAAACAAGTTATCTTTCATCACCAAGAAATGAAATTTCTATTTTCAACAGCATTTCTATCTGTCCCAAGAAAGGTCTTGCAGGTGTAAGGACTGTAGAGAATGAGAACCTCACATTATGACATTGGGACTAGAAATAAACATTTACAGCATTCTACTGAAAAGCTCTATCACACGAGTCAAAATAACAGCAGGAAGATCAGAAAAAAAAGAACATGTAGTACTTGTGCTTGAGAACACATGTATGCATCCTAATTTTCAACTATTAGAAAGATCCTATTTTTCATTTAGCTGAAAACAGAGTTCAGGTATCAAAATGTTCACAAACACCAAAAGTCAAGTCTGCATTTATACATATGTGGCTATTAAGATTAAAAAATAATAATCCCTCCATCCAAGCACATGTAAATACTAGTATCTTATGGCTACAGAATGAAAATCTGCCAACTTTAAAAACAGACAAAGCACCAACCTGCTTCAAAATCCATGCAACTGAACACTTTAAGGTAAGGATTTAAAAGCTCTCCTTGAGGAGGTAACAGAAATGGATAAATCTGATTCCCAGTCAGTGCTTTCAAACACCCATGGGCTCTTCACAGTCAAAGAAAATTTCCCCAGGGATAACAGGCTAGTGGTTCAACTTGGGGATGCCCAAGTAGATGCTCTGGGGTCATCATTTCATGTTTCTCACCAGACAAATCCACCCTCTTGTGATAAAATAGTTCATGCAAAGGTTCCAACCTCAGTCTGTTCTGCATTTTAATGTCCTTGTCCCCATAAAAACAATTAATCATAGAATCACAGAATCATTTAGGCTGGACAAGACCTCCAAGATAACGGAGTCCAACCTATGACTGGACACCGTGAATGAGACCATGGCCCTGAGTGTCACATCCAGTCCTTTCCTGAACACCTCCAGGGGTGGTGACTCCATCACCTCCCTGGGCAGCCCATTTCAATGCTTGCCAACCCTTTCCAACAAGGAATTCTTCTTGATGCCCAACCTGCACCTCCCCTGGAGGCTGTATTTATCATGTAACATGCAATGAAACCCAAGCAAGAGGGAATGCACAAATATCAAAGCACACAAGTGGGAAAGGGCCCTGTGTCAGGATGCACACCAGCAGAATTAAACATTATTACTTGCAAAGTATAAAATACATCCATGTCCACACATCATGTTTGCATGCATGTATAAAATCAGGAGTGTTTCCAGCATGATGTACACGTTACCTGAATTTGGTAACACCTGGAGAGATGCTGAGATCTCACATAAGGGAGTTACACACAACAAACTTTGTAAGGAGAAACAAACCTAAAGGTTACAGGGTTATTTGACTGCCATACACATTGCTCCCAAAAAGCTGTAGACAGCAAATCCAGTACTCATGACCCTTTCAAGCAATTTGCTGTTGCAATCAAATTTAAAACATGCAATTAATCAATAAAACTCACTAAAGGATTCAAAAGTGTTCACACATGCAGTTAATTCTGAACTTTTTTCCATGACATTCATTAAGGAAAATTCATCCTGTTTCTGTTAACACCAAGAGTATTTCATTAGACCCAAATGCTATGGAAACCCCATAAACCAGGACATCTTCATTTTGATTAGCAGACCATCACAATCTAAGCTCTTCTTATTACTGAAGAGTTTTCTTAAGATAAAAAAGATCATAGGTCCCTTAAAGTCAGTTAATTCCTGTTTTAATGGAAAAAGTAACTTTTTCCAGCTGTGGAGCAGCCTTAAACTCCTAGAGGCCTAAACTCCCACAGCCAGATTTGACTTGAGAGCCTTTTCAGGATTAAGAAATTGGTTTGAGCTCAGGGTGTACTGTCAGACCACAATAAAAGGAAAATGAATACAATATGCTGGAAATACAACACTAGTCCCATTTAAAAAAAAAACCCTTTCTGACAGCATTAATTATGACACTGTGCCTCCCACTCTTATCACGCACAGCCCTTTCACAGCAGCTCTACAGACCTCACCCTCAGCCATCCCAGGCATGGAACAACACAACAACAAGCCTTCTGGGAGACAGAAAAATAGAGTTACTGCTTAGTTCAAGTTCACAGAAAATGCTTGCTGAAAGGTTTTTTTGGTCTGTTTCTCAGTTTCATCTGTTTCAAAGAAACTTCGGCATTTGTCTTTGGGAGAAGGGGTGATGAAGGTGAGTGGCAAGAAGGGGACAAACACTGGCAAACCAAGGAAAGTCATAGTTTTCATAGAAAAAAACCCAAAACCAAACCCCCTTGCTTCACATATTTCTATTGAAAAACTTTTTCCAAAGGGGAGGAGGGAGAAGGAAAGAAAGAAAACTGAAAACTCTTGTGATGCTGTATCTGCCACCCAAGGCTCCAACATAAGCCCTGCCAGAGCATCCTTAGGCTTGTGACCTGAACAGTCAGGTCATCTTTTCTTTTGTCCTGCAAACCCATAAATAAGGAACTGGTAGCACAAGTCACAGTAATGACATGACAATCTTCTGAAAACACTCAGCTAAAGGCAGTTAGTGAGTGATGTGCCAGCCTAAGTCAGGCACCCCAGCACATGTATCAGATCATGGGGTCTGAGTGCCAGAACCACCAAGGTGCCCACAGGGCTCTGCCAACCCCTCTGAGGAGTGCCAGCAGCTGAGGTGGGCAGAGAAGTGGCAAAGCCACAGTGGTGAACACAAAAGCAGTGCTGTACAGCACTGGAACAAACTGGTGCAGACTGGGAATGAGGTCTAAGTCCCCTTTACCTGGAGCTCTCTACCAATACAATGCCACACCACCCCTTGCTTGGTGAGACTCTGCTGGACCCATTCAGCTTTGGACAGACTCCTCTTTTGGATCTGCTCACATGGGCTGGTCTGCACAAGAAAAAAACAGAATAAGCACAGTGCAGTGCACAGCTGTCAGGCAGAGCTGTGCTGCAGAAACCAGCAAAGGCCTCCACAGCAACAAGTTAGATGTGAACAGCTGTTTTTCCTCTCCAGTTTAGGTAGCATTAAAAGCAGCATTTATTGCCATGGCAGCAAGACCAAGCAAAAAAAAACAAGAGCCACATGCTCAAAGACAATGTATAGATTTACTGCCCTCACACAGATTTACTGCTCCTTATCACAGAGCAGTTCAAGAAGCAACACGTGTCCTATACACAGATATTCCAACCCAGGAGAAACAAAGTACAGCAAAACACAAAGCTGCAAGATCAATGACCAGCAAAAGCTGGGCAGTGAATGCCTGTAGCTCTTCTGGCATTTGGAGTGGCCACACAAACAATGATTTATGGGTTCTGCCATTTGGGACTGTCAAACAGCAATGACACAGGAATCATCTTTAATTATGGAGGATTTAAATCACACATACAACCATTACAAGAATAAGTTTTGAGACACAGAGATGGATTTTCTTTATTTCTACAAAATTTTGGCCAAAATGTCTGCTTGACCAAGCTCGATTATTTTTCCTTGATAGTAAAAACCATCCAAATCACTGTCCCACACAGCAACACTCCTGCTAACAGAATCCACATATGTGGTAGTCCTTTAAGAAAGTCCTCATTTTTAAGAAACAGCTCCCAAGCACACATACATGTTGTAAGAAACCTTGACCCTTTGTGGCAGGGAAGAACGATGCTTTGACTCTATGTGATCAGAAGGCTATTTTATTATTTTATGATAATATATTATGTTAAAGAAAACTATACTAAGTTATATTAAAGAATAGAGAAAGATACTTACAGAAGGCTAGAAAGATAATAATAATGAAACTCGTGACTCTTTCCAGAGTCTCGACACAGCTTGTGACCATTGGTCAGTGACTGAAAACAAAACACCAGAGCCCAATCAGGCTCATCAATTCAAAAAAACAAATTCCTAACACGTTCTATATAAGCAAAACACAGGAGAAGCAAATGAGATAAGGATTGCTTTTCCATTTCTGGGCTACTCTCTGCCTTTTCAACTTTTCAGGATAAAATCCTGAGGAAAAGAATTATATTCAGTGAAATGTGAACACCACACATACATACCACAAAACATCCAAGTTATAAAATCAAGAAGAAAAGCTAAGAGCTAGCCTTGTTCAAAGAAACAATACATGTACCAGCAGCTTTATTTCAACTGCAGAAAGAGATTAAACAAACATATAAGTAGGAGCCTGAGCCTATCACAGCTTTGTTATAAACCCATCCAGTGCATCTGAGTTCCTAGAAACCTGCTACCCTGAGAAGAACACAGATGATGTTGCTGAATCATTTTTCTGGCAGGCACAATGCCTAGTCCTGCTCAAAAGCCCATTTTCCAGACTCTGCAGGACCGTCTTCCAAAGCCCAGTCTTGATAAAGTGTCTTTTCTTTTTTGTATTTTAAAAATACAGTTGATCTCCCATTGTCAGTAAATGTGTCAGCAACTGTACTCATTTCATAGACCCTTTCCCATTTTGTTGTACCAATTGGTCCAGTTTGTGATTACAGATTTTGACACACTTTAGCATGTTACTGAACAGTCAAAACAGTCTTCCAGAAGGTGCAGACAATGAAATTACACAAGTCCCTTTTTCAATTAGTAAATTAATCTCTTATTTTAATTTTTAAATACAAGGCAGAAAGACCAGCAGTAATGAATCTCTGATGGGAGTTAATGAATCTCTTGCTATCTCCCAGCAGGGGAAAAAAAAGAAGCTGCTTGATTTTTGCATCTCAAAGAGACTGAATGAAATAAGTAATGTCAAAGTTCCTATAAACATGAACTACAAATCAGTTCTTCTTTGAGCAGCATAGATGAATTCAGGACACAGACTAGCTTTCTTTATCAATTTCAACTATTTTGTTGACCTCCTTACATTGCTACTTATTCCTCTTCCTTTTCCTACATTTCACCTCTGTAAAAATCTAGTAATATGGTTATAAAATGTTCTTGAAATAAATAATTTGTATCAAGAAGAATAAAGTTGTACTAGTGCTTTCCCCAGTGCAAACATTCCACATAAATTTCAGTTTTGGTCAAAAATCTATCCAGAATTACTTTGATTAAATGTCACTTTTATAGAGGCAATTAAAAACATCTGGAATATAAAATACTTTTTTGTATGCAATATTTTGAGTAAAATCCAGTAATTACATGAAATTTATTTACCACGTGCTTCGAAGTTAACTGAGGTGACTGAACTAGGTGTTACCTCTGAAGTCACAGTTGTGACTTCACTGCTTGTGCAGAGATTTCTGCTTCCACCCACACCAGAGGAGCAGAGCACCTACACACCAAGCTGCTAATCCTTTGGGAACAGTGGGAATGGCACCAGCTCAGCCACACAGCTCAGGAAATGGCAATTTAAGCTGTTCTGTAACAGCTCCAGGCACAACTGCAGCACCTCTGCCTTGAACAACCCCACAAGCATTTCCTTCATAGAGGAAAGGGTGAGAGTGTCAGCAGGATAACACTGCCACAACACAGAGAAGCTGTGTGCCTGATCTGATAACATGAGAGATGCCATGGGGCATTTTAGGGTTTTATATCTAAAGCAGAAACAAAGACGACTTCTTTCAGTCTTTCTGGGAAAAATACACCCTGAAATCCCTCTCTTGTTTCTTGAAGAAGTGTATGCATCACACATCTTCCTAGGGTGGATGGTGGGGTACAAAGTGATGTAGCAGTACTGTGTATGTAACAGCAGAAATAGCTGGGTATCAAAAAACCAATCTAGGACAAGTCAGTTCCTTAGCAAATAATACATTCTGCTATGCCTTAACTGCAGTTTTTCCACTAACAGCCCAGAAAGAACAAACAAACTGACCCTACACTGGAACTTCGTGTGGCTGAGGTTTCCCTGTGCCCTTCAGAGCCTCAGAACTTGTGCTGACTGCTTCAATCTGGCATCCAGAACGGAACCAGGAATGACTGTAAGGGTTCAGCCAGTGAGGCTGGCACAGGGTGGGGTTTCCAGGCCACCCCAAGGCTGTGCACTGTCAGATTATGCCCTTTTCTGACCCAGAGATGGGGCAACTGAGAGGCATTTTAAAAACTTTTACTCAATTTTAAGTCTCATGTGAAGGGTGAGACGATACAGCTGTTACAATTCACACCATCACCATCAGAAGCCAGCTATTTCCTAATTACAACGCACTAAAAGCTTTTCTTGGCTTTGAGAATTCTCTAGAAATCCATTTCCCACAGTGCACCATGTTGGAGCAATGTGCCAGTCCCCCTGGGACAGAGCACAGGGATGTCTATTAAGGAATTGCATGGAACAGTCCCTGGAAAACTGCTGGTCTGTTAGGACTGCACCATTCCTGGCCTGAAGTGCATTCCTCTCCTCTTTCTTGGTTCACTGAAGGTCTGTCAATGGCACTCTCCAGAAGTATTTCCTTATGTAATTTCCAGAAATTACAACCCCCCTGTGAGATTAGAGACCCCCAAGTTGACCATTATCATATTCCCTGCAATATCCTTCTGCAAGAAATCTTTTACACCAGGGCTGATTTAACATCTACACTGAAAAAAGCAAAAGATAGGGAAAATTACACAATAATCCCTTTGTAATGCAAGTTACAGATACTTCCACATAACCCCCCAAAACCAGCTGAGCAACAGGCAAGACCTGTGTCAGATCTAAGTCCTGATCTGAAGCTTAGTCCCAAGACCACACAGGATGCTGAATAAAAGCACCTCACTGATGCAGCTCTCCAAGGCTATTCCCTCTCTCCCTGCAATTTCCTGACCTGTTCCCACATCAAGAGCAATTTCCTTTTCCTTTATGCTGACTCCCACTCCTACACAGGCACCTGACTGAGTTCCTTTCCCTCTCTGCCCTGTGTTTGGACCCAGCCTGGGCAACCAAGATCTTCAAGGGCTGCTTTCCCACTGTGCTCATGGGGCTGTCCCCACGTGTGCTGCTGTAGGCAGGTGTGAGTCTTTCTTTCTTTTTTGCTAAAGTTGGGATTAAATATGTGAGGTGGTATTTTTTGTTCAGACTTGAATGTCTATTAGTTCTTATCTATGTTACAGTCTCACAAACCATGAGTTCTACAGCACTTTAACAAACTAAAAATGGAGCCCATCTTTCTCTCTACAAGGCTTTTTGAGGATAAGCTGTCCAATTAAGAAATGACACCTAAATTATTTTTACTTTTAACCCAATAACCAACCACCCATGCCTTGCAATGTGGGCTTTTCTATCCAATTACACAAAATCACCCAAACCCGTGGAGAAGGAAGTGAAGGAGAAGGACCAGCCTCTGCCCTAAAACCTCCATCTTGCTTTATATATATTACTACATTCTAAAACCTTAAAGTTTTATATCTATTACTACATTCTAAAACCTTAAACTCTTAAGTTTTTCACCATATGATATTACACACTTTTATTCACACTCCACACCCACAATCCCAGCTCTACCATTCAATTTTGGAAGCCTTCTCCACATCCTCAGGTCAATGCAGTGTTCTCTTGGGGGTCAGTGCCTGTCAGCACAGAAATTCTAAAATTCCAACAGGCAAGGGCTGCTGTACCAGGCAATAAGGGCCAGGGGCCAACAGCACCATGCCTTTGAAATGTGCTTTCAATTACCTGGGAAGGACTCAAAGAAAGGCATTGGGCTCCCTGTGAGACCAGATCACCTGTGACACAGCAGAAAATGCCCTTCAAGCACAAACTCCTGCAGAAACCTCTGACTCCTTAAATGCTGAAGTAAAGCTGCATTTCAACACTACAGAAACACTACAATTTAGCCTTCTACAATATATTTAGAAGATAAAGCTATGTTTGAAAACATAAATCTCATCATTAAGTATTAAGATCACAGATGAAAAACATGAAAAGCCACAGCCAGAAGTCCTTTATAGAGTCCTCATCTATCATTCTTTTCCAATCTAAGTGCCCAGTGCAGGCTAGAAAGGAGCTTGAGGTTATGCTTCTTGCAAATCCTTTTCTGTCCTGTATTATCAGCCACTGTTATTACCTAAACTTTCATTCAGAAATGGCATTTGGAATAGTTTTTCAAGGGAGAAATTATTTTTAATCAAGTCAGGTCATGGATGATGTTAACCAGATTTATTTTTATTTCTAGTCACTCTTCAAATTATTAATATAATTCGCTGCAGACAAATGGTGTGTTTGTGGTTTGAGATACACATCAAGAGGGAAGACTTATGAGCACAAGGCATTCAAAGTCTTTTTGCCAATGAGAAATGGGAAACTTCTCTGGGTAGCAGAAAGTAGAGCATCTAGTTAAGCAGTATTTTCCTTTTTTATCTCTTCTATTTTTTTTTAATTTCCACCTCAAAAAGGCTTTTGGCTGCATTTTTGACAGGCAACTGAAGCAGGAATGGTATTGAACAGAGTTCAAAAAATCCTTTCTAAAAACAAAGACAAAAATAATTGAATGCTAGAGAGATTTAGGGACTTTCAGGGTCCTAAGTGAAGTGTTGCCCTCAGGCAGATGAAGTTTGACAAGCTGAACCTGCAACATTTTAAGAGACAAATTCAGCCCCTGAGTTCACCAAACATTTTCCAGGTTCTTTCACCCAAACCACTTATCTCCATGTCTCTGGTTACTTATGGTGCTTGACCATTTTTCTCCCAAGACATTGTCAGGATTTCAGATGTTTAAGAGCTGGGAACAGCTGTGATGCAGTCAGGGCAAGGCCATTCCTTCTGCCTCCTTTGAGCAGCTGCACAAAAGCCATGACTCCTCCCAAACTGCTGCATTTGGGTCAAGCTGTCAGCTCACCTTGGTGCTGAGGCACTGGAACAGGCTCCCTGAAGAGGCTGCACATTCCCCATCCCTGGAGGTGCTCCAGGCCAGGCTGGATGGGGCTCTGAACAAGCTGGGATAGTGGAAGGTGTCCCTGCCCATGGTAGTGGGATTGGAACTGGATGATTTTTAGGGTCCCTTCCAATCCAAACCATTGTGTGATTCTGTGACCAAACCAGACTGAGGAGCACCACCTCATGCTCCACTACATGGAGCACTCCAGGCAGGAATACCAAGTTTTCCCAGCCTTACATTGAGGGAATATAAGTGCCTTTCAGCTTCAGCACATCTTACAGTTAAACACAAAACTAAATCCTTTCTCCACCCCACAGCTGCACTTTTTAAACACAGTTTTACATGCCAGTTAAAAAAAAAATCCCTTAAAGAAGAATTTGACAAGAGAAAAGAAAAACATCTGAAGCAAACAAAAAGCCCAACATCCAGAGAAATGGAGGAGGGAAGAAATAATAATTTTAAAGTGACCCTTGGGGGTGGGGCAGGGGAACAAGTCTGTCTGATTTTCTTTGGATATAGCTGGGCAGGAAATCGTTGAGGTGGGTTAAAATACCTTTCTTGTACATGCTTTACAAAGAATTTCCTCTGACTACTAAAATAATATTTGTTTTCATGTCAATCTTGATAAATCACAGCTGTGGTGCTTTATTTCCTCTTTTCCCTCTCCTTATTTCCATTTATTAATAGGCCTGCATGTACCCACACATCAATTAAAACCACTCATATATACTTATTCTACATACCAACACTTCTGTTTTGCAATCAAATTCCCTATGCAACATTGTTCTGTTCCTGAAATGTGTTATTTGCACCTGCCCTACTGAGCTCAGAGGGTGATCTTGCTCTCCCCCAGGTGAGCCCACAATCCCAGGGATGTTCTACACTTGCTAAAGCCCCATGCTTGGAGAAATACAGAGCTCTTGAGGAGATAACTCAAGCAATGTCCCTGCACCCACTGCAGGCTCACAAGTGAAAATGCCAGAACAGGAAAAGCAAAAGACTAATGCTGGCTGTTAGATTCTGTTTTTTTCTTCTTTCTGCTTCCCCAGTTCAAGAGAAGGAAGGTAAGACATCTGAAGAAGCTTTAGTATAATTCAGAGCTATTCAATTCTGCAATTTTAAAGCTATAAAAGGCTCTGGAAGTAGTTTTAACCAAGTATTTTAGGCTACCAATATGGTCAGCATCGGTTCCAACTAACATTCTTCAATATTTCCACTGCTGAATGTTGGAATCCAGCATAGGAAGGAAGGGATTTATTCTTCAAGTTTGATACACCAAGCCTCACATATTTTTAATCATTTGACTTACAGGAAAACTATGAAAATCTTAGTTCTTGTTACAGCTTATCTCCCCCAGGTGTCACCTACCCCCTTAAAATGCAACTCTGAACTACTTCTCAGGCCCAAATTCAACATATGTCTCAGACTCCAAGGAGAAAAGGAGGTAAGAATGCACTGCCATAGCCCACTGAGTTTCATCAACTGATCAAGTGGAAATTCTTTCCAATTTCAAGTCTTTCTTAAAGCCTCTGACAGTCACAACAGCTGCTTTATTTCTATGCTGAGCAGAGCAGCATTAATGAGAGAGTTATTTGCTTTCTTTAAGAGGATTTAGCACAACCATAAAAGAGGACTTTTGTGACAGGTCCCACTAACCAGTTCCTTAGTTCTTAACAAAGCAAGGTAGATACAGTTTTGAAAACAAGACTCCCTTCCCACAAAGTTACCTGGAGGCATCTGACCTATTCCTGCTGTCAGTCAGTGCATTCAAAGGTCTCCCCTAGGAAAGATTATCTCCTGCAGTTGATTAGGCAATTTTACAGCTGCCATGCTGAGATTTTTAACAGCCTTCAAGAACCATCCAGTTGGTTCAGAGCGAAATGACAATAAAAAATAGTAAATAAATAAATAAACCAACAACAAACCAACATGGTAGGAAGCATTAAAGATGAGAACTACTCAGCTGGGCAGCAGGGCATAAGGCACAGAACGTGCTGTACCCTCCACACACCCATCCCCAGGCCCTTCCCTCCCACAGGAGCTCTCTCCCAAGCCCAGTGCTGCTCCCTCACATGAGCAAGGGTGACAGGGTGCTGCTGTGCCCTTCAAACAGCTGTCCCTTATCTGGCTGCTAGGAAACCTCCCCACACACAAAGTCTAACAAATCCCAGCCACTCCATCTCACTTAGGCAATGTAGCACTCTCTTGGCAGCCATAAAAGCATTAAGTTAACAAGGGGACTTGATAAATCAGCTTGTAGCTGGGCCAAAATGAAGAGCAATTAGGAGCCTACCTGGAACTTGAACATTATCATTTGCAGAGAAGAAAAGAGTGGGAAAAACAGTCTGCCACCAATCACAACTTGATAAAACTAAATAACACAGCACCTCCTGAATCAGAGAAGGGCAACAGTAGAAGAGACATGAGAAATCTGATCTGTTCTTCAGTAATCCTGTCTAAGGGCAGGCATCTGGGCTGAAAGCTCTGGAGTGGGATTAACACTCCACTTTAGGCACTGACTGGAACATAAACGGGGCTTACTGGTTGGGTCTGCACCAAACAGAACAACTGGCACTGCACAAGGATTCTGGCCAGCAGCTGGGGGGCACAGCCACAGCCAGATGCTGGAAAAATTGGCAGCAACAACTGTGGTTTCCTCTAAGAAAAAGCAGGTATCTAGACCCACTTGGAAAAATATCTAAAAAGCTGTTCTGAAAGAACCCTCCATGTACACAGATGAAATTCCTTTACATAGCTTGTTGCAGAACTTTGCTACTACTATTCATAGAAGAGCTTTCCCCAATATCCAACCAAGTTTTTCTTCTACAAAATAAATAGGATGAAAAGAAATCAGCTACCAGCAGACATGGAGCACACTATTATTTTCTCCTATCTTCTGACATATCAGAAAAGATATGGGTTTTGTTCATAGCCATTTCCGCCCTCTAGGCCCCTCAAAGAATGTTGTTTGCATATAAAAAGCAGGGAGGAGCTGTAAAGTAAGAGAAGAATTCCAGGGGAACTCTGAACTTCCAGGCTTCATCCAGCCAAGACGGGATGTGATGGCAACCAAGGGAACACTGAGAACCACGCTTCCCTTCAAAAGGAATTTTATCCAAACACATCTGCCCACGGATTTTGCAGCAGCCCAAGCCAGCCTGTCTCAGGTAAATCACACAGCTGAAGGGAGGAAGAAGATGGGACAGAAGAACATGGAACTAATTCACCTCTCCTGATTTAGTATTTCATTTACCTCAAGTAAGGCCAACAAGATATATTACACCCAACACAAAGACCTGCCACGTTTCCCTCCCTCTCAGCTTCCAAGAATCCCACAGAGATGTAAGAAAAGTCTAATTCAGATGACAGCAGGTCAGAGCTAACAACTTCAGTACATGTCTCTGACCCAAGCAAGAAATAACAGTGATTTCTGTGGCTTTCCCAAACACTATTTAATATAAAAGTCAACACAGGATTAATCTGTCAGCATATTCATTCCTGGGAGAGCCAAATGCCCTTACTGCCCATGCAGCTCAGCACAAATTGAATACATGACACACCTCAGGAGGCCAAGGCAGCAGTTTGTAGGGTGTTCTAATAGTAAGAAGACCAATACAAATGCTAAGCAAGATGAGCAGAGGGGACACTGATTTGCCACTTAATATTCAAACACCAAAGAAATAAAAGACTTCAATGCTGGCAGCTCTGTGTGGAAGCGTCTGACAAAGCCACTTCATGATAAAACCTACTGGCCTGAGGAAACATTTTCTAGCAGCATTACTGCTCTCACAAATGACAAAAAAGTGCAGGAACAGAAGTAGAGCATTGGTGAGGATGGAAGCTCTGAAATCTTAGCAAGACTTAACAAAAAGAACTATGCCACCTCAGGAACCTGAGGAGCACACTGCTATCATCACAGGGGCACAGCCCTGGGACTTCAAATCCAATTTCCCTTCCTGGCCAACGAGCCACTTGCAGGATATCAATTCCCTCTATGCCAGCCCAGTGCAGAATGCTTTCCACTATTTCCACATGAGGGACAACAACCTAAGGACAGTGGATGTGAGCTGTCTCTCCAGCTTGTAAGAAACAGTTCATGGTGAAGATTTTTACCTTGGCAAACATAAATCATCTTCTCATCCAGATAGGATTTTTTTCCCATTTTCTTCTTCATTTTGTTGCTGCTTTGATGTTCTGAAATGGTAACAATTTCGGTAGCAGTGCTAACAGCAGGCCTAAAAACTGCACACATCCAAGAAGCAGAGGTAAACAAATAAAGAACAATGTTTTGCTCATAAGCCAGCCCTAAAAGCTAATTTATTGCTTCCTATTTCAAAGCAGTATGTGGTCATATCAGGAGTGAGCTCAGAATATCATGCTTGCTGGGAAAAATAACACACACATGGAAAAATACAAGACACTCACTGGTACATGGATCAGTTAAAGATCTAAAACACAATATCCCAATGAACCAAATGCCTAGGTCATCACAGTAAGAGCTAAAAGCAAACCAGAACTTCTTTCAATTACAGATTCAACAGGAACAATATATTGGAAATTATTTCCAGGACAAAAAGCTCTAGCCACATGCAATGAGCACATAAAGGTAATTTCATTTATAAAACATTTCTGTACATACTATGGGTTATGGCATAAATGAAGATGGGTTTTCTAGGCAGAAAATCTTCCTGCAGCTGCACAGACAAAAGCATGAGCCTTAGCACACACTGAGCATCAGAAACTCCTCTCCCAAGGCTGGTATCAAACATGTTATGAAAGAAACTGAATTAGGATTTCACATCTCTGATACAGCTCCTTTCCAGCCCTCACACACTGTAAGTGAAAATTATTCCCCCTTCACTTTGGTTATGAGCACCATGTAACATCTATGGACATTTGGAGGCAGTGAAAGATTTCACAGCAAGGCTACCATTAAATCTTTGCTGAGAAACAAGGGGAGACATCTGTGTTTCATTATCTTTGAAATAATTAACTGATTTGTGCATTACCAAAGTGAAAATTAATTTTTTTCTACTGTGAGAAAGTTTGGGAAAAGTGGAAGTCTTTAGTAATCTTAAAAAAAAATAGTCTAGATTAGGCCAGACAAAGAACCAGTTCCCACAAAAGGCATGATGGAGCTATGCCAAATATTTCTAAGAACAGAGCATTTTTTGGTCGTTTTTTTGGAGCCAAATTTCTTATGCCTTCATTCTCTCTTTTATGGGTATTAATAAGATTTCCACATAAATCTGTCTCTACTTAGTCATCTTCACCACTGTCAGACTTCAGAGTCCTCCAGGAGGAAGGACTGCCAACACAAATGTTTGTGATGTCACACCAGCCATGGCTCAACAAACAGGCTCAGAAGGTGAAAGGCCACTCTAACCCTATGGAGGGGCAAAGGATTAAACAATAAATATACCCAGCATTAGAATTAAGAGGGGGAGAGGTGAAATAACAGCAGCAATCACCTAAATGCATTTCTTGATTTGGTGTTAACAAATGAAAAAAGAGTGAGCATCTTTCTCCAGTTAATACAAATTCTTATGACAGACTTCACACACTGCTGGGAAATTTTACCTGTGCTCATCTGAAACTGCCCTCCCACGTTCATTTCACATACTGTGACCAGAGCAAACCTGTCTTTGATGGATGGAAACTTCCTCCAAGGCATCAGTGAATTTTTGCATTCAAGCTTTTGCATTTAGAGCCAGTTAACTCTATCATCCCTTAAAATCTGAGGCAGCATCTCCACAGACTGACACCCATGGGTGGATCTCTCTGATTCAACAAACAAACATACACACACACACCCCTAAACAATCAAAAGCAAAAGCAAAGAAACAAACAAACAAAAAAAAATCACTAGATTCTCGTTGAAGGGAAAGAAGTGAGATGAGCTAAGGAAAAAAAAAAAATCTCACCAGACAAAACTGCAGTTGTTCTTGGGTGGTCACTCACAGACAATCATCAAACAAATCTAATTCACATTTCCTAACATGTAGAAGCAGAATCACGTGCCCAAAGCTCATCCTTGTGTTGTTTGGCCTGTCTTTCACAAGAGAGGAAAGGGGGTTCAGATTTGCTGGACTAGAAGATAGGGAATGAGGCAGGAATAATCAGCTAGATCAAAAAAAAAAAACCCATTTGACCATTCAGAAGGGTAGCACTGAGGAAGCTGTTAATCCAAAGCATGTGGCCATCAATATCATGACATTTAAGTTTGCTTTTTATTAAATAAACACACTGAAAAGGAAAACAAACCTGCATACAGTTAAGAAGTTAGATATCTAAAATTTGATTAAAAACATCTGCAATTGCAGATTCAAGCATTCAAAAGACAGTGTATGACATAATTATGTTTCCAAGCTCTGACTCACTGTTTTAGATAGCAATGCATTAAGATCACAGGAAAGATACTCCCTGGGTTATCAAGTTTCTCCCTAAAGTTCTCATCTCCTTAACCTGCTATTATAAATGATTAAGACAATCTGATTGTTGCTTTCATCTCAGTTCTAAAAACCTTACCTGAATAAAAGACCCAGAGCCCACCAGGCCAAGTTCTCATGAGTGCACTGAATGACAGCAAAGGAAGCTGTTTCATCACATCTGAGGATTTTCTGGGTTGGGTTTCTTTAAGTGCATATCAGTAAATTTTACAATACAGTGACTTCAGCTTAAAAATCAATGTTTTTCTCAGCATCACATTACCACTTTCATTTGAGAAGAGACAATATATAACACAGATCAGAATGTGAAATAAGCACATGTTACTGCAGCTGGAAGAATTTTACCATTTTTTAAACACAGATAAGTTGCAGTTTCCAAAAGAAAAATAAAATCCAAAGATCTAAACATGACAGCATGTCCAGGCATGCTGATATGATAAACATCCAGAATTTAAAATTCTGGGTTTTCAAAAAGTCTGTTCAAGTGGCAGATCACAGCCCAAGTCAGGAAGTCTTAAGGTTCATCTTAAGGATCTTCTTTTTCATCTATGCATAATACAAAAGGAAAAGGAAATTCTAGATCCAAGGAGGATGGCAACTAAAATGTTGGAATGAAAACCATTGAAACAATACCTCAGTCACTATCCTCAAAAGTTCATACTATCCATCAGCCCTGAATAAGAACATCACACATTTTAGGACTAGATTTATACACCACACACAGCAGAAGAGAAAGCTGAAATAAACATTGGATAGCTTTGAGAGGAAGGGGATAGACAATCTGTCTTTACTGCTTCACTTAAAAATGCTCAGGAGCTCTCCAAGAAACATTTGTGTTTGCCATCTCTCTCTGTCTCACCACAACAGATGTATCCAGAAAGCCAGGTTTAGATGTCCTCAATTTCAGTTAAGCCCTGGTTCCTCAGATTTCCTATGAGCTGGCTCTGATTCCAAAGGTGCCTGGCCAAGAGGAAACGACAGGCTTGGATCCTCCAGTGGAATTTAAGCTGGAATATGTGATTTAGTGCTGGCACCCCAGTCCATCTAATTGCTGCATGTTACCCCATGCTCCTCTGTGGCCCTGCTTGACACAAACACAGCAGGCTTAGCAGGAGTCAGCACTCTGGATTCCGTGGCCCAGAAGTCAGCTTGCAGTCCCAAAAAGGCACACACAATATTTCTCTTTGCCACTGAACAGATTTCTTACTATGGTCTCTGTAATGAGGCACGAACAGAGCCCATGGTGCCTAAAATAATGAGATTGTAAACACCTATGGATACATCTGCCTGCTCCTAAAAGTTTTTTGCTTCTCCACAATTCACAGGAAAGATGAATGCTCTACAACTCTCAACAGAAGCCTGCTGGAAAGGTTCAGGTTCCCTTTCCACCCTTATCCTCCTTTTAGCTTCCAAACCATCCTCGCAGTTCCACCTCCCACATGAAGTACAGCATTAAATCCTTTAATAGAAAATGTTTATTCATTTGCAGTTTTGTGTAATCAGTAGACAATTAGGACTGTGTTTAAGAACGGCACTTGCAGACACATTAAGCTGATCTTAAAAAAAACCAAACTCTTAGTAATGGCATATGAATTATCTTGAAACATTTCAGCTCATTCAGAATTCAGAATCAACAGAAGTGCAGTGAATTTCCGGGTACTGTTTTAATAAATAACAAATATAAACTAGTTCCACAGCTTCCCAGAGAACAGGTACATAGCAGCAACAACATATCCACTACACCTAACAGAGTTTAACCAGGTAAAGCTCATTGTGCTTATCTGTAAAAATACAAGCCACCTATTTATCTCAACTGGTCTTATCATACTTCTCACCAGTCAGATCTCCACACTGAACTGTCACAGCACATGTTGCAGTTGACACAGCCACAATACACAGAGTGTCAGCACACAATACCCAAAAGCTTCAACACAGTAACACCATATCACCTTCAGAAGGCTGCAGCATCTGCCCTTGTGGTTCCTCAGCCCACCCTTTCATCCCCTCATGTCCATGCCCTGCCCTGTGTGCCCTCTGTTCCCTGCTGGGGTTCTCAGTGCCCCTGGGCACTCCCTGGCTCATTGCCCTCAGTGCTGCTCTCCTGTCCTGCACCCACTGGGGATGAGGCTGGGCCACAGCCCCACTCCCAATCCCCACAAACAACCCTTTCTTTATGCCCACAGGAGTGGCTCCAGTTCAGGCTGCACTGGCACCTTATGAGCTCCTCCTGGCCAGCCAGTTCCAGGCTCCCCATCACAGCTAAAGCCAGCAGCAAGTCAGCCCAGGCACCAGGAACACCATGGAAAGCACCTTTAAGGCTCTGCACCTCTAGAACAGACTTGTGGCACCAATCTCCAAATTTAACACTGGAATGTATCATTTGTAAGACATAAGTGGTTATTTGTTGATAAACATCACTGCTCAAGTGTTTACAAATAACTAACAAATGATTGCACAACTTGGCACACATTTGCAAATCAAGAAAGAAGAAATATTTAAACTATAAAGAGTCAAAAGCCAAGCAATAGTTACTAAAGCTGGCATATTAATAAACAAGCCTGCCTGTGGAAACATCAGGAAATATAATTTATTATCCAGAAAGAACCCTGTCATATGTAGCTCAGGCTTGCTGACTGTGCTGTTAGAGTCAAGCAAAGAATTCCATCCCTCTCGACTGCACAATACTAATTTGTGTATATACATACATAAATCTCTATATTTTTGTGCACACATCTATAAAAACATGCTACAAGGTGTCAGGTGACATTTTCTGCAGCACAACAAATGTTAGCTTTGAATTTCTTTCTTTAAAATAAGAAAAAGAATCGTTGGCTCTTTAAAAAAATTAAGAAACTCTTTGGATTTTAGGATGTGAACACAGTTCCTCCTGCACTAAGTACTGAACTGAAAGGGTCACCCTGTTACCCTGGGAGGGCTTAAAACAGCAGAGGCAGGAGGAGATGATGACTTTACAAAGAGAATTTAAGAAAAATAGCATTTTTGACAAACCTTCACTTGTACAACATGAATTTTAAAATATCACTGAGTGAAAAGGAGAAGGTATCCATTGTCTCACAAGAGTAAGAGGCAGACTGGATTTCAGCACAAGTATTCCTTTAAGATTCCCAATGACAGATTCCAACTAAAACTCCAGCCACATGAAAAATATCTTCTCATTTATCTTGCAATTAGAGATGCACACAAACACACTGAGGCTCCTTATCAACACAAAGTACAGTGATCAGACTTTGCCAAGAGTAACCTATAGTTAGCATCACCAGTACAGCTGGAGAGAAATGCAGCAGAGAATTCACTGCAGCATCCAACAGGTTTTTACCTTTCCAAAGTGAGTTTTGGGGGAAGGATTTCAGCATTACCAATATAGAAATAGTGGTAGTTGTATTGGAGGGTGGGTTTGTAGAGGAAAGGAAGCAGCAGAGTCTACTCTGCAAGGAAACCCTAGTTAGATCTGTCAGCTGGTGAGCTCAAAGAGACATCAATAAGAAAGAAAAGGAGAAAAGGGGAAGAGAAGCCAGGAAGGGAAGCAGAAGAAAGAAAACAAAAGAAAGAAAAAAACCAACCTCTCAAAAGCACTTGAAACTGCATTCACAGAGGCAAGGGTAGACAGTACATGAGGCTGTGCAGCCCTTTTTAATCTACATTTTCACAAACAACTCTGCACCTTTCCACAGCTGTCATCTCAACTGAGAGTCAATATTCAAGCACAGACAAGCTTTCACAAGTTTTAGACTGCAGGAAACAAAAAGCTTGGGAGAGCATATCTACATTTCTGCCCACAGAAGTGGAGTAAAAATTGCTTGGATGTGGCTTTTGAGCCCATGCACTGCCCTCATCCTCTGCTGCTCAGGCAGCAAACAGAAAGGCTCCTGAGGGTTCTCCTGCAGACTGCCATGTGAGAGGCTGCACTGACAGCACAAAGCCCACTCTGGCCTCTTCAGCAGCCCCACAGCCACATGTCAAGGCAGATTTGGGGGTGTTTGCCAAGAATCAATATTTTCATGTAACATCGGTAACAAAACAGATGAATGCTCTGCCTCTGCTTTATGACATTACACACGAACAGGCATGGGTTTATTTAAAACCATACAGCAAAAGTGGAAGAGACTCAGAGTATCTGTACTCCAGGGTGAGGAGAAATTTAGGTTATTGCTGATGCCTGGCAGCAGCTCCAGCACACAGAGATTTCAGCAAGGTATCATCAACCTGCTGGGAGTGCAGGAGTTAAAAAAATATTTAACCTCCACCACTCAAATACTCAATCTTTGCCTGTGTGGAATTCATTTCTCAACTGTGTTTTTGGACAAATTTACTCAAAAATCAGTCAGAAGGATGCTGCTCAGAATAAGTAATGCTCAGTTTTGAAGTTCAGTAGTAATTGTTCCCCTACAGTATTATGATTTACCCGAAGACAACCAGGAACAAGAAGATTTTTTAAAACAAAAAAATAAACCAAACAACCCTCAGTGACTTGATCCTCAAAACACAGCGATAGTTTTTCAGCAGGCATCATCATATTTATATTTCACACAGCTTTTAATGAAGCTGAGATATTTCTAAGAGGACCAACCAGTCTGAGAGGAAGGGTTGCTTTTTTTAAACTGTCAGCAGGGTGTGCCTCAGGACTCCAGCAGCCATCAGTAAAAGCATCATGAGAATATTTAAAAAGCACCACTCCTACAGAGTTAGGCAGACAAAAATCCCATTTAAAAAAACCCCAACAAAATGACGCAGAATTTTATTTTATTTTAAAATCATTTGAACCAAAGCATAAATCTTAGTACAAAACAAAGCCAACTCCAGCAACCTACAAAATACAAAAGTCAAATAAACCACTTTAACCCCACATATTTCACTGGTGGATTGGGGGTGTTAGCCAAGGAGGCCTCAGCTATGCTCTGAGCTATTTCTGATATGTGGAGGTTTTGTAATTTTCCAGCCTTGTGCAGGGGCAGTAGGAGAGCCTTTAGCTGTATTGATGCTTATAAATATGTTCTCCCTAATTTTTTTCCAGTAGTTAATTGCAGTAAAAATACAGAGAGTCGTGCAGTGACAGGTCTTAGTCAGCAGGCACTTCAGATCAAGCAGTACAGTCACTAAAGCACACAGAGTGAGCAACTGGGAACTTCCTTCCTAACTAGCATCAGATTTAAAAAAACCCAGTTTTTCTAATCCTCAACATGTTTGGCATCAAAAACCTACACAGTTCAATAAATAACAAATACAAATGTCTAAGGTGGAAGGGCTTCATTCATACCTTGTGATATGCACATATTTTCCGTGATCAGTGTGTATTTCTATCTCATACAATCAGACTTCTTTCTAGCAGTTTGAAAATAAAAGGTTTGGGGGGAGTTTGTTTTGAGGTTGGAGGGGCAGTTTTTTCTTTTTTTTTTTACCCAAATTCCTTTCTATTCTTTCATTTTTAGGCAAATACCTCTTCAATACCCCTCAGTCAGATCTGTTTTTATGTAGAATTTCAGTCTCTTCTTAGATGAGGCTCAGAAGTTTGGACTATTTGTGGACCCTAATAGTTTTGTATGTCTGACCAAAACTTGATACACCACTCCATACCATGCCTTCACTAACCCAATTTCATTTTAAAACCTCCCACACGCAAAATATTTTCAGTGACCAGCACTGCCAGCTGACACAAAATCCTTTTCTTGACAGGTTCAAAATTTAACAAAGCCATTTCACTGACCAAACTATTATAACCACCAGTATCTTCCCTGTGCTGCGTATTTTCCCTTTTATTCAGCAACTCCTGAGGTGGCACTATGAAAACATCCATCCATCCATGTTCAACAGCAGTGAAGGACCATTTGTCTCATCAGCACATTACACAGAATCACAGAAAGGTTGGGGGTGGAAGGCACCTCTGGAGATCTTCTAGTCCAACCCTTCTGCCAAGGCAGAGCCACCTAGAGCAGGAGACACAGGGTGGTGGCCAGGCAGGTTTTGAACCTCTCCAGATGTCACCATGGGGCGGCACAAGAAGGACACAGAGCAGTTCTGGTCAAAGCAAACTAAAAAACTCTTTATTAAAACATCTGACTCCATATATATATCTTTCTGAAATGCCAGTGTCATTGGAGGGTTACAGTGCCACCTCCTCAATGCCACTGGGCAACCCAACAGTCCATCAGGTTGTTCATCCCCCATAAAGGAATGAAAAACAATAAGTTATTTACATAAAGTTTGTGGGAAAGTTCTGTGTAAAAAATGCAAACATCAGAAGGCTTGGTAAAACTTGAGAAAATCAGGGTGACACCAGAGGAGGTTCCACAGCCTCTCTGCAGCCTGTTCCAGTGCTCAGGACTTTTCCCTCACTCAGCTGGAGCTGGCTCTGTTTCAGTTTGTGCCCCTTGCCCTGGCACTGGGCACCACTGAGGAGAGCCTGGCCCTGTGCTCCTGTCACTCACCCTTCAGATATGTGGATGTGTTGATAAATCCCTCTCAATCACCTTTTCTCCAGGCTAAACAGGCCCAGCTTTCCCAGCCTTTCCTCCCAGGAGAGATGCTCCAGTCCCTCATCATCCCCACGGCCCTCGCTGACCTTCCCAGCAGCTCCTTGTCCTTCTTGATCTGAGCAGCCCAGACTGGCACACCGAGCTCCAGCTGTGGCCTCAGCAGGGCAGAGGACAGGGGGGCATTCTGCTTTTCAGGAGGCATTTCCCATTTCATTTATAAATGGTTACACAGAGTCTGGAGGTGCACAGCAAATTCCGTGTCGGGAAGGACCCGCCAGGACCATCAAAGTCCAGCCCCGGCTCTGCCACCGCGGGCTGCGGGAAGCGAGGCAGGGACGCGGCTGGAGCAGCAGCTCCGGAGCAGATCCCGGCACGGGCTGAGTTAAGGACCACGGACAGATTTTGTGGATGATGCTCGTGCCCGGTTTGGCTCTCGTGCCCTCTAGGGGGCCGCGCCCGCCAGCGCCGGCACCGCCCGCCCGCTGCGGGAGTGACCGGCACGGCCTTCATCATCATCATCATCATCATCATCACCATCATCATCATCATCATCATCATCATCATCATCATCATCATCATCACCGTCTGTCACCCTGGGGCGACACGAGAACGACAAGGGCAGTTCTGTTCAAAGCAAACTAAAAAACTCTTTATTAAAACATCTGACTCCATATAGATATCTTTCTGAAATGCCAGTGTCATTGGAGGGTTACAGTGCCACCTCCTCAATGTCACTGGGCAACCCAACAGTCCATCAGGTTGCCCGTCCCCCGTAAAGGAATGAAAAACAATAAGTTATTTACATAAAGTGCGTGAGAAAGTTCTGTGCAAAGAATGCAAACATCAGAAGGCTCAGTAAAACTTGAGAAAATCAGGGCGACATCCATCATCATCATCAACAGCACGAGCAGCTCGCGACAGTGACATACACCCACACAGAGGGAGAAGAAAAGCAGCTCAAACCCTTCCTTAAAAATTAATTAATTAATTAAGCCAAAGCTTGATTAATTAGCCAAAGGGGTAGGGTGCATCCTCTTCCCACAGCCCCCGTGAATCTCCAAAAGCAGCTCAGAAGGAAAAGCACTGAAATTCCACCTACAACTTAAAACTCAGACAGATATCACATTTCATTGTTTGCCTGAATTACTCCCAGTACAAAGAACTGATGCTACCACTTGCAGCAGGGCTTAAAGCAAAACTCACAGCAGGACTGAGAGCAAGACAACTTGAACACAAAAAAACCAAGAACAAACAAACAAATAAACAGCAAAGAACCCCCACAAACACACACACACAAACCCACCAATCAAACAAACAGAAACAAACAAAAAAGAAAAAAAAAAAAAGAAAAACCAACCCCACCACCTTCCTCCTGAAACCTGAAAAACTACATAGTCCAAGTGAGAGGTGTTTCTTTGAGCGACACCCTGACTAACAGAGAAAAGACTTGGAGGAAAGTTTAATTCATAAAAAAACTTCTTGTAAACCAAGCAGAGGAGAACAATTAAAAATCCGTGCGCAAAGTAAAACACGACTTCCACTCTGTTATCTGAATCTGTAAATTTCTTTCCTTATCTCTCAAAGGATGTGCTACAAACTGTACATTTTCCATCAGATTACCTAAGTAAATCACAGCAACTGGCTCAAAGCTTTAATTGCAGCAGGGTTCTTTTCATTCTCAAATCATTTAGGATGCAGTCAGCTCACCCCCATTCCAAGCCCTGCAGTTTGCAGACACCAGAACCCAGCAAACATTTTCACTTCCAGGCTGAGATTATTTTTTTATATTGCTCTTTAAAGAAAAAAGCCCAAGCACTATTCCTTCTATTTGCAATACATAGCTATGCTTCAGTCTCCCACAAAAAAAACCCCAAAAAACAGTTGGAATGTGAGAACACTAACAGCAGATTAGGACAAATTCATACAAATGTCACAGTTAACGTCCAAAACATCATGTGTCACTGTTTTTCCCCTCTAACCCCCAACAAGCTTCTCAAAACACATTTCATACACAGGGTCACTGTTCTGGCTGTTTATTTAATTAACATGACAACCCAGAGTACACAGGATTTCTTTCAGTTCCCCAGCTTTGCATTTTCACACTTCAGGCAGAAAGAGCAGAAAGTCACTACTGTACTTTACTTTTTTTGCCAGTATACCGTAATATACGTTTCTTGATTTAACCAATTGACAAAAATAGATTCTAAGCCCTTCATGAGAGTTTCAGCAGCAGTTTTTACATTTTTGTGAGGCTGAAAGAGAAATGAAAAAACCCAAGTAGAGCAGGTTTGCGTAAATGAAGCCATGCAAAAGAAAATAAAGCATTACATCTGGAATCCCTGGGTGATTTTTCCTGGAGCCTTACTTTAATATTTTATATGGTTGTGTTTCAGCAAGTCACCAGATGACATAACTCCTCAGTATTCCTTAGTTTTTAGTGACCTAACTGGCAATGCCATTAAATCTTATCGGAGTAATTACAGCTCAATAAACCTTATTAGCAGGAGGTATATGGTATATAAAACCTCACATGTCTAATAGACACAGACAAAGTTCAGTACCTAAATTCAATCTGCCAGCTCCCTCCTAAAATTTTTAATTTCTCTATGTTGCACCCCAATCTTTCCCATTTTCAGGCCAGACCATAGGATTCATATTATTAAAAATTGGTTATAATATAAGGGTACATTTCTCTACTTTTTAAGGCAGAATGAGGAAGAACCAGCAGAGGGGAAGAAGCAACATATTCCTGGCACTAACAAAGCTCTAACAATGAGAAGAGATAAAGCCTTAATTTTCCCCTTGGAAAAAAAGAAAAACTGACAAATATATTTCTTTTCCTCCACTGTTTCTTAGATCTTATCACTGCAAGAGGTATCTTTGGCCATGTGAACTGTTACAGTGCTGTCTTCCCAACTCCACAGACAGGCAGTGATAACGACGGTCCTGGCACACAACTTTCCCAGGCTACAGGCTGGGAACAAGCAGAGTTACCACCCAGAACCCCATGAAAAACAGTCAATCGAGCAGAAAAACCCACTGCTGCTGCTGAAGGAAGATAGACTAGTCTGGCACCAAGGTTATCGGTCTGAAAAAAAACTCTTAACAAGGAGAAAAGGGATGGGAAAGATGCAGCAGAACAAAACAGCTACCAAGTCTGAAACCAACTGAAAATAAGTGATAGACCCTCAGATGTCCCTCGGGAAGGCAAAGAGCTTTCTACTTCTCCAAGTGCCCAGAAGGAAAGGGCAAAATAGAAATACTTAAGGAAAATAGACAGAAAACCTGCCAGCCTCAGGAGGCAGAGACCATGGACAGGATTTTCTACGTGGAGCTGCTGGCCTGGCAGCTGGGGACATGGGAGAAGCTCCTCCATCCCAGTGGTGCCTCCTGCATGGATCAGGGCAAGACTCAGCACCTTCTTTCATGCAGGGTTGTGTCACCCACAAGCTGGGGGACCAGAAAAATTCCTTCAGACACTGCTGGGTGATGTACAGCCTACAGTCTTCTGAGTAAGGTAAAAAAAAACCCTGCAAAAGCAAATCAAACTATTTGCAGCAGCTGCAAGTAACACATAGTTGTAATAAATCAAAGGTAGCTGAAAGCTTCCCATTCCCCTAAACAAAACAAACAAGCAAAGCTCGAAAGCAAAATCAGGGTGTCTTCAGCATGGTTTAAATTTGACCAGCTACAATCTCCTGTGCAGCATTCTACCCACCAAAAAATCATCCCCTTGGACTACTGTATGTCGAGATTGACACGGCGATCAGAGGCACAAGCTCCTGAGCACATGGGCATGATAATATTTAATGGGAAAAACCAACACATAGAACACATTTCTGCTCCCCTCCCTACCCCCACCAACCTCCTCTCTGCACTTTTAGGAAGAGATAAAATGTTTGCAAAAACCTGGAGAAAAAACTCCAAAAGCAATCTTCTTGGTGGCACTTTTGCATTTACTGAAAAAAAAGAGGGAAAAAAAAGATATTTCTTCATTCATTTATTCATTCATTCATTCATTCCCTGTCTTATCCATCCATTCACAATTTTGCTCTGCATCCTCTTTCAAATCTGGCTGAGTGAGCCCTCAAGGAGCTGAGCATCCTCAGCCAGCCTTGATGAAATCACAGGGAGACAACACTCAGCTGGGAGCAAGATCAGGCACACACTCCTCAATGAGATCCACACACACACCAGGCTGGAAGCTTTTAATCCAAAGACTTTGCCAAAGATGGGAAAGAGAGAGAACATATACAAAAAGCAATGACAAGAAGCACAGAATTAAACTGAAAATGGAGAAAGAGCACTTTCAGCAACAACAGAAGGTTGCATCATGGGACCATTTGAATTCTGGATGGTCACTTTTTTAAATGAAAGTTTTTATTTTCAAATTCTTTTTGGAACTTATAAACAGCTAACACAAGGTGTGCTAATACAATATCCATGTTGTCAGTTTGCAGCTTCTGGTACTGTCCTTTACATCACAATGCCACATAGATTCACCTTCGAGTTCAAGTAGGGAAGAATTCAAGATTATAATTGAGATGTGTATGACTAAAAAAGAAAAATTCAGAAATTCCAACTTTCATAGAATCTCATATTAACTGAAACAGTCAGATATGAAGGGAATCAAATTCCAGAAAAATAAAAGCTCAATTAAATGCTTAGCAATAGGTTACACAGGAGGTGATGGGAAAGATCTCTAAAACTTTGCCTAATGTTACTCACTAAATTGAAGTACGTGTTTCAAAGCAATAAAGTGGATCTATTTCCTGATGAAAACTATTGGCAGCTCACAGATGTACAAACAAGACCAGAAACATTCAGGGGATGTTTTTGAAAAACAGGGGGGCAAGAGAAGGCCTGGTTTTCTTTCAAAGCCCTCATGTCTATTTTTAACATGTTATATTTAAAAACTGTCCATAAGAAAAACATTTACCTGTACTTTCCTTATGTCTACAGGGAGCTGATTTTTGCTATAAACATAAACTGTGTTTGCTGTAAGAGAATCCCACTTCTCCCATCATTTCTTCGAGCTCCTTACAAAGCTTTGTTTCAGCTTTTCCACTTTTCTATCATGCTAGCATTTATTTAAGAGATCGGCTTTTAGGGAGAGAAGTTCACAAACACCCAGCCACATTGTGCTAAAAAAAAAATACAGAAAGTCTCCCCAAACTCCAAAGTAATCATCCATTTCTAATCACACAGAGACACAAGCAATACCAGATCTCATTATTGATTAATAGTGAGTGAGAACAAAAAAAAAGAGGAATTTGCCAAAATCCTGCAGCGGGTGAACGGAACAGTTGCCAGCTAACTCCAGCACAGCTCCACAGCCTGGAAGTGGGAATTGCTTGGGGCAAAGCTGGCCACTGTCCCCAAGTAATGCACCACCAGGGAGGGAAAAGATGCCTTGTTATCCATCACCAGTTCAACATTCTGGTATATACAGGAGATTTGAAGTCTCTCCATAAGAGAAGACAAGGACCATGGTCACTGAGTCCTGTCTCTGAATGATCACATTTAGAGATGTTAACTAAAAGGCTGCATTTATTGGAAGTGTGAAAGCAAGTGGAAAATATGTTTTAAGACCTTACAAATGATTATTGCAAAAAAACACCAGAAATGCCTAGCATCACCAAGTAAGCATAAACAGTTTTCATTTCGTGCCTTATTGTATTCACAAATTACTCTTAACACTGTTGCCTCTCAGTTCCTGTTGAAGTCAGAACTCGGTCAGTTTTCTACTTTTTCACACTGTATTTGTCTGTGGTAAATATTTACTTTACCTAAATAAAACTGTTAAATAAATAAGTACATTTGTTGTAAAGCAAGTCTGAAGTATATAAGGTTGTCAGGCCCTCTTCTAAGAAATGTCAATACCAACCACAAAGAGATGTAATCAAACCATTTTCAGAAACAAACTAACCACCCACACTATATAGATAGATGCCTTTACTTGGAAAATACTTCGCTGCTTATCCAGCCAGACACCTGAAAGAAAACCTTTGGTGTGTGACAACACGCTTCACTTGATCACAGCGCACAGAATCATTCTCAATACTCATTGAAAGGAAAGTTTAACACCGTTTGATTCTTATTTCCCTTTCCACTGCTCAGCGGGGGTTGCGCTGACTTTCAAGACACCCAGTACGCGCGACCCATGGAGCGACACTTTTGTGGGGCAATCTTAAATCTCAAAACAACTGAGAAACGCTTCAAGCGCAGATCCAAGCCCACTTTGTGCCCGTGTCAGGACTCTACAGGGCTGTGCAGTAAAGATACCGATGCTTGATTGCTTCTTTCTCCAGTTTTTTATTTTTGAGGTGTGCATTGAAACGAACGCATCTCTGGTAATAAAGTTCGCACTCGGCCATTCCAATCACAGCCTCTCAAAGGAAGCAAAGTTGAGATAAACCGCGTGTGCCTCGCACCGGCTCCCACAGCCACGGCAGAGCCGGAGCTATTGATTACAAGCACGGGAACAGCCTTGGGGAGGCAAAGTGCAAAGACGAGCCTCGGCTACCGCCCCGATAAGGGACTTCTCCCACCGCGGACGAGCTGCTCACGCACACACACCCCTTTCAAGCTTAAAGCAAGTTTTAAAAGGCTAAGCTACCTTTCTAGGAAACTACAGGTTTGAAACAGCGAGGCCCCTAAGTGATGCTGGGAAACCCGAGGGCTGCGCTGAGGGCAGGCTCCCACCGGCTCCGAGAGCCAAGCGGGCACCGTGCACCCCAGCCCTCCCTCTGCCAGCTTTAGGAAAAGCTGGCGACAGCTGTAAGGGAAAAGCACACTCCGAGCCCTCTGCCCGTCGCCCGCAGCAAGTCAGACTGGTCTGGAGAGCCCGGCTTCCCCCCGGCCCCGTCCCGAGGCGTCCCGGGGCTCTCCGTGCCGCGGAGCGCCGGGGAAAGCCCGCACCGTGCGCGGCCCCTCCGGCGAGGAGCGGCTCCTCCGCCGCCGCCGGGACCCCCAGCAAAGTTTGAGACCC
>WBNO01010646.1:42889-167044 GCA_013400575.1 Peucedramus taeniatus
CCGGCGCGATGGGCGCCCGCCCCAGGGTTATTCGCAGCCGGGCAGGGTCGCTCCCGGACGGGGGAGTGGGCCGGGGGCGCTCCCCGCCGCTGCAGCGCCGGCATTTCCTGAGGAGCGCCGCGCTCGCCCCCCGCTCCCACCGAGAGCCCAGCGCCGCGCGTCTCCGCGACCACCTCGGGCTTGGGGCGGTAAATTAAAATTTCTTTTTGAAAGTCCAGGACTGGGAGAGACACAGAGAAATCCTAAGCGGTGTAAGGAAATGGGGAGGGGGGAGAGGCAGATGTACCACCTCAGAAGTGCTGCTTAATTTCTAGGCCATCCTTTGCCTTCCAGGCGCTCCCGCGGGGGCGGAACAGCGCTGCCCGCCGGAGGGTCCTGCCCTGCCGTGCCCCGCGGGCAAGGGGAAGGAGCCTCCCGGTCGTTGTGGATTGTAGGGAATGAGAAATAATTGGGGAAAAAAAAAACAAACCCAAAAAACCCAGGGTCAAAAAATAAGACTAATAAAAGGCCAGCGGAACCACGGCAGAAGTTTCGAAGTCCTGCCGGGAGGGCGAGAAAGAGACCTGCGGGAGAAACTTGAACGTAAGCCTGCTTGGGAAGAGAAAAAGAAGACAGAGGATTTCCCTCCTGAACGCTGCAGGGATAGTCCTTGCGTTTTACACGGGAAAAGCGCTCCCCACGGCCCGGAGAGGAGGCTGCCCTGAAGCAAACCTGCACCGAACCCGAGCGGCGGAGCGGGGTGTGTGAGGCGGTAACGAAGGAGGCTGAGGGGAAAAGCGCGGGCTCTGCGGCTTCCAAAGCTGCCAGAGCGACTCCCGGGGAGGGGCGGCCCTGCCCGGAGCTCCCCGGAGCCAGGGCATAAATCCGCCTGTCAGGGTGGGGGCAATTACGAGGCCGTAAAAGAGTCAGGAAGATGGATGTTTATGAGTGATTCTTAGGGGTTGTGTTGTTGTTTTAATAAGAAGCCCGAACTGGAATCCCAAAGGCAGCGGTCCTCCGAAGCGTTCTGGGTTTCTAGGCTGTAGCTCCATCCAAAAGCCGCTGTTTCCTTCCTTAAAATCTGCCTCACGCTTAGGCCGGAGGGCTCCACAGCATGCTCGGGGCACACTCTGGCCCTACCCCTGGGCTGCCCAAAATTGGTCTTCACATGAGTGGAATCAGGTGCAAAAAAAGCCTGTGCAAAGAAAAGTCTGTGCAAAACCCCGGGTCTCCCGAAGAGCATGGAGTAATGTGTTTAGCACTTGATACAAACCACAGAAAAATACAATCACCAGCTGAGAAGTGACTGCATTAAGAGTCAGGAAACGAACAGATTAGAAAGCAGAATTTCCCAGCCCTCTTGCACATCTACAAATCACTAATTTGAGATAGATTTATAGCCTTTACATATTTATTGGTGTATCTATCTGGATATCATGTCTATCATCCAGGATCTGAGTATCTGAAATGGTAACATTAGGGAAGCATACTTGGGATTTTTATTAGAAATGGGTCATAAAAACTGAGTCTGTTTTAAAATAATAGTTTTCCAGCCTAACTATTAAGGAATATGGATTTATTAGTCATTTTTATGTTTGAAGCTTGGTTTGAAAACAACATAGATATTGTTAGCAAAGTTTGGCTCTGAGGAGTGGAAAGCCTCTGGTTTTTTTAAAGGTTAAGGGGCCAGATTAAGAACAGCTGGAAAGGTTTAGAGTTTATTCTGGTGAGACAGCAATCAGCAGGTTGCCATACACATCTAGAAAAACATAACTGGTTCCATCTACCCTAAACATCAACCTCCCAGAGACAGAATCAGTACCCAGATAGTAATAATTACATGACTCTTTTCCACGTTTTTTTTTAATAAAAATGTGCATCTTTCAGGTGTTTCTAAGTCCAGATGCATCAGAACAGAATGCAAATAAATGGATATTTCAATACTGGATAGCACACATGCAGCCACTGCAAATCAGATCAGACTTTTGACCTAATACTCCCCACCAAGTAGCATTTGCTTACATCTTAATTTATCTCCACTTTGTTACTTACACCTCCTGATACGAGAAATGTTGACTCTTTAAATAAAATAAGGAAAACAAAAATAAGAACTAGAGAAATAAACACTCCTTACCTTAATTTTTTTGCTGTCACCCAGTTTAGAATTATAATGCATAGATCAAAGCAGATAATTGACTATATTATTTTAATTCCTTAAGCTAAAACATTAATTATTCTGTTTAGATTAAAAGTAGCAGCATGGTTTTTTTTTTTGGCTGGACACATTTTAGGTTCTTTTCAGTCTCACATGAAACAGACCAGACCTCTCCAAGGCGTCTGCCACTTTCTTCACTGAAGTTGATACAATAAAGTCAAATTAAGAGCCTTTTTTCCTGGTATTTCAATTCTCACATCATGCATTAGGTAGCACGGTGGAAGTCAAGGCTCACAAAGTCAAGGCACAAATTCTTCTGTATTGATCTGTACATGGGAAGATGAACTTTGCTGTGCCCTCTACCACGTAGGATTTGATAAAAAAACTATTTCTGCACGTTTCTGAATGAAACAATGTAATTGTCAGGCATTCATCTGCTATCTAAGGGTGTTTTAGGTGCCTAAGTTGTGAAGATCTTTCACAAAAAAAGGCAGCAATTATTTAATTTTAGAGTCTCCATCAAAATCACTACCAGGTGGGAAAGCATGGTGGGTGATGAGCAAAAGAGAACATGAGTTGCAGAGAAGATAAAAAATAATCAGCACTGAGGAGATTTCCTGTGCAGGGACACACAAACAGAAGGGGAAGGGCAGGAAGGTGTTTGTGTTATTTCATTTTTCAGGGTATGATTCCACTGCATTGGGCTGTCTACAGCTGACAGGTACTTCTTAAAGAGTATGTTGAGCATAGAGTTATAGTCACCTAAAAATTCTGTCTTCCTTCTCTAGAGATGAGAAATTCTGGGAAGGCAGAGCTCTACCCCTGCAAAGAGTCACAGCTCAAGGCTTCACTGAAGTTCTGGTGCTGCTTCTTTTTGGCACTTGCAGACTCAACCTCCTTTTGATGAACAGGTATCTATAATAACCCAAAGAAAATAGGAACCATTCCATATTATGAGGTCACTGTGTCAGTCATTCACCCAAGACTGCAGTGAAAACCAGAAATTACCCCTTCTACTTTCCATTTGCAGCACAATCTTCCACAGTGATGGCAGAGACTTCTTGGAGACTTCAAAAGAGACAAACCCAGGAAGTTTCATGGGTCACTGTCACAGAAAGGTCTGTAAGAAAATAAAGGTGAACATCAAGTGAGTTAAAAAAGCTGAACTGGCTTTAACTGAAAAAAAAAAAAAAAAAGGAGTTTGCTCTGGACGACAAAGAGCAGGAAATGGACAGTGAAGAAAAGGAGGTGTAAGGAATTTTTGGACAGCTGACTGTTCCCCAAGACATAATAATCTGTCTCAGAATCACTTCATCCTTAGTCATTGGTGAAGAAGATGAAGTGAATTTTACATGTCATTAGTACTTTTACCTAATTTACTGGAAACAGCAATAAAATAAGAAAACAAACAGTAACTATAAATAAGAAAAGTATACAAAAAAGAGGGTGATTTACATGCAAAAAATGCTCACTGAGCCCAAGATGACCCAGTGCGGCCCAAAATGAACAAAATGGCAGACAGACCCTCTTCACCTGTGCTCTTCCTCCTGACCACAAGCCATTCCCCTTCCTTCTGGGAAGAAAGAATCCCTGACTTCTGCCCCAACAGTGACAAGAGGTGATACAAAACAATAATCTAGACATGCCCACATGGCTCCAGACTCTGTTCCCTCACAGTTACTGCAAAAAAATTAGCTTTATCCTGGCTGAGTCCTCTCAGGGGACTTTACATGAGGCATCCACACAAAACAGGATTCTCCATCTAAAGGGAGAAACAAGGATTTTCCTGACCACTAAGGAGAGGGGGAGAGATTTCCCAATGGAAATGTTTAGCCTATCCAGATCAGACAAGCAGCATTTGTTGGGTTTGTCCACACATCCCTGCAGTCTGTTCTCATGATGCTGCTGCTTTGTGCTCACAGGAACTGGGCCACAGCTGCTCTGGGAAACCACCAGAAACATGCCCAGGGCCACTTCCCATAACAGGTTACCCAGTCTGAGCCCCCAAAATAGAGGTACAGGACGAGTCCCAAATCCTGCAGAAATGCTGTGATTGAGCTGAAGTGAGATGCTTTTCTTGGGATAAAGAAGCAATAGTGAAAATTAAGTAAATTCTGCACCATGTCCTATTGCAGAGTGCCATGGGGTGGGGAAAGGAGAAACAGAGTCCTGTTCATACATTTTCAACTTCACGACTCTTGGTCTATACTTATCGTAATTATTCTTTTTTTTTTGTGAATTTTTTTCTCTTATTCCTTGTCATTAAACTTTCCTCATTTTTTATTGATTTATTTTTATATTTAACATTAATATTTTATTTTTATTATATATAATATATTAGAATACAATATATATTACATATATAATAATAAATAATATAGAATATATACTACATATAATAATATATTTATTTTTATTTAATATTTATTGATTTAATTTATCAACTTATTATATATATTTTATTCTATATAAATGTTCATCATGCTACTGAATATTAAATGACTGAGTGAAGTTAAATTTGCCTAAATTGTGAAATATACTATGATTAAAATGTTCTGGATTTTAACACTAGTTTTCTGTGTTGGGATCTCAAATTATTTTACAGCATTTCTAAGTCATTAAAATCCTCAGTAGTTTAGGTAATAACCAGTAGGTTGCATGACAGATTTATACATCTGTTTACTGGAGCACTTAAAAATATGCTTATTTACAAATACGAGCATTTTTCTGACTTCAGTTTCATTTCACAGACTATCACATGCAATTCAATTGAAATTTTTGAAAATTACAAATTTTTCATGTAACTTATTAAGCATCCAGAGTAGTATGTAGTAAAAAAATTAATGTCTGAGTTATCTTGCTGATTCAATTATTTTAGTAGTGAATGTGGCATTGAAACATATTTACCATGTGAATTAGATTATTTTGATACCATTTTCAGCAAAGAAGTAGAAAATAATATTATTTTGAGGTTGACTGCAGGCATACTCACAACACCCACACTGCATGTGTTTCATTTAATTCACCATTTCAAGGTTTTCTTCATAAGGAGAATGTAAAATACATTACTGAGGTATGTAATGAATAAAAAATTAAGTCCTTTATTGTGGAGAACATCCACTTGATGACAAATCAAATGTATTAATTTATGAAAATTTCCATTGCCTTCCATTGTGGTGTGCATAGAAAGAATCACAATTACTGTATTAGGAAAACAATTAGAATCCTCATGCACTTTAAAGAATAAGCTGATCCAGATTTTTTCCAAGCACAGTAGTGAGCTTTTTACAGACTCTGTAAGTCTGTTATGCTTCCACTAGAGGCATTTGAGAACATACAAACTTTATATTTCAAAATAAGAATGGTTCAGAACTGAATGGATTACTTTTGGCTTACATGAATGATCATGCTATAATGAAAGAGTAAAATTCCAATTCTGGAGTGGGAAGAGTGTAACTGGAGCCTTTTATAGGTTATCTTTTGTAACTTTTTTTTTCCCTATGTATCTTTCATCAGTAGAATCATGGAATGATGGAATGTATTTTGTGTTGGAAGGGATCCTAAAGGTCATCTCCTTCCAACCCCTGCCCTGGGCAGGGACACCTTCCACTATCCCAGCTTGCTCAGAGCCCCATCCAGCCTGGCCTGGAAAATTTCCAGGGATGGGGCAGCCACAGCTTCTCTGGGCAACCTGTGCCAGGGCCCCCCCACCCTCATAGTAAAGAATTTTTTCCTAAATTCGAATCTAAACCTCCTTTCTGCCAGTTTGAAGCCATTTCTCCTTGTTCT
Source organism: Peucedramus taeniatus (assembly GCA_013400575.1). Taxonomy (NCBI): domain Eukaryota; kingdom Metazoa; phylum Chordata; class Aves; order Passeriformes; family Fringillidae; genus Peucedramus; species Peucedramus taeniatus. The sequence continues at coordinate 48,813 of WBNO01010646.1, forward strand.
GTCACTCCAGGCTCTTTTAAAATACACGTGAATGGAAAATTTTTTGTTGATGCCCGTGGAGGTAATCTTGTTTTCAAAGAGTGATTCCATTTTATCCCAACTGAGAATTCACATTATGCAGAGGTTTTTACTGCAGTAGTGAATCCTGGTCTGTGGAAAACCTGTGCTTTGGGTTGTAAAACACACTTTTAGCAGTGACCTGGCATTTTTGAAAGAAATGTCCTATAGCAACATGACTACAAGCACTCTGTTTTGTTGTGATTTTTTTAAAGATGCCAACCTTCGTAATACTTGAATGACTGTCCCAGAAATCTGTTTTTTTTTGATTTTGCTAACATTAGATAATTATGCCACAAATTTCTCTCATAAATTTAGGTTCAGGAAAAAATAAATTTTAAAAAATCTATATGTTATAATTCTGAAGCCACCTAAAGTGCTGGTTTTGAAAGTAAATATTCACCTTATTTTAAAAGTAATAATTACAAGTACACTGGCTTGTTCAAATCTGCACAGGACCCTCTGGTTGTTTTGTGCTTCAAATGGTGTTTAGTTTTCTGATCACTGAGTTAAGTTTAACTCTTCCACACTTCCTTTTCTTCTTTTTGTTTTTTTTTTTTTTTTTAATATGCACTTAACAAACTTCTCCCTCAACAAATTTGAGTGGATACATAAATGCTTTTAGGATGGAGCCCTATTTCTCATAAGTTTTCATTTGACTGGACTATCCAGCTCCTTGGTCCATAAAAAACAAATATTCTTTCAGTCTCTTTTTTTTTATCTGGTGGTTTTGGTCTTTTTTTTTTTTTTTCCCTAATTCATAGAAATATTCTGCAGAAATACAAAGAACTCACAAGTTCCTCTAACAGGAATTTTTCAATGCTCTTTCATATAACCTGTTTTGTTACAGTTCTGGGAGACAAGACTGAAAAATCAAGATATTTACTAACCTGAATACTATCTTTTGTCTCAATTCCATTTTATCTTATGTTCTAGAGCTAACAGTATCAAAAAATGTCAGCAAATGACCCTTATTTTTAAGTAGTTCTGTATGCATGCTAAGTTCTATGCTTTCTTTATATCATATATGATTTCTTTAGATATGTGATTTATAAGTATGGGTATAAGTGTGCAACTTTTTTCCTAGGAAATGGGACAGATATTTTCAAAGCATCTTTTCCTAGTAAGACTAAAAAAATGAGTTCTGCTTAAATAGCTGAGAAACAGCAATGTAGGCTGAAAGTGAATTTTAACTAGTGTATTCCAAGGAAAAAAGCCAAACCTCTCAGAGTAAAGGGAAGCTAAGAATGAATACTTGTTCTACTGAATAGCCAAAAAATAATTAATTTCATTGAAACAATTCTCACTTGACATGTAATGCACACAATCAAAGGTACAGGCTCATTAATAACTTATTAATGACAGTCCCTCTCTGAGCCACATTAGGAAGTTTCTTTTAGAGTGAAAAATAGTAATGTAAAGTTTTTATATTCAAGAAACACAAGTCCTTAAATTGATTTGGAATCAAATTATTGCAGTTAGATAAGTATCTAACTATGTAAATAAGTATTTAGTGGGATTTTCAAAGATTGTTTACCTTAATGTGCCTGCATCCAAAAAATTTTCAGCTATTTCTACAGCGCTCTACTTCTAGTGTTAAACCAGGTGCTAAAGTTTCACTTCTGGGTTTGTCCAGGAGTCTTGCAGTGTCAGCAGAGCTGAATTTTCCATGTCTAAGTCATGCCTGGAAGGATTCTCAAGCACAGTTCCTCCACCTGTATCACCTGAGAAAAAATCCCAGAGGCATGTGGTGAGCACATGGAGCAGCTTCCCAAAATCACCAGACACAAAGTATGGAGTGCTGGGTAGCAAATTCCTCTCATTCTTCAAGTGAGCTTTAAATTCTTGTCCACGGAATATTTTGTTAATCTTGCAAGCCTTGATGATGAATCTGTTTCATTTTGTATAAATAAATAACAAAATATCTGTGGTAAAAAGGGAGAAGCAATGAGTATGACACCACAGCCTTGTGGTAGGAACATTCACTGAGGGGCAGAGACACCTGGATCCCAGTCCCTGTTCCAGAGGCTGGTTTATAGAAGATTTATAATGTAAATGTTGAAAAGAAGATTAAAAAAAATATTTAAAATACATAAAGTAACCACTGGAGTAGGGACAGGTGTCTCCATCATGAATATCCCTACTTTTCATGGTTGCCAGATTCCATACCTCTGTGAGCTGTACACCCAAACCTTCCTGTGGCTAGAAGCCACAATATACATTCTTGCCCCATGTGCTGGGAAGCAGAAGCTCTCAGCAGGAGCTGGTTGTGGCTCTTCAGGAATTCCACCAGCCCATTTCCATATTGGGCTGCATTAGCCATGCAGGTGAGCCCTAAATCAGTGTTGTTGAATCACCTTCAACAGCCTGGACAGGGGTGCTCCACCCCACAACACAGAAATTCCCTCATGTTGCTGCTCCCTCTTGGGGTTTGGTCCCAAGTGGCTAACTGAAAAACAAATATATCAAAAATATCTGTGAAATAATTCTGGCCTTTGACACTGAGTCTCAGTGGGAGCTAAATCTTACAATGCAAGTTAGACTCCTGAACTTACAGGCTCCCTTTGAGATGTTATCCTAGATCCTGAAATCTTGACATTTTTAATCAGTTCCTTTTAAGCACAACGAGGATATGACTAAATCTATCATCTAAATATAAATTATTCATCCATTTTAGTATCAGGTTGCTTTAATACTATCTCACCTACCACCACCAAAGGAGCAAGTGGCATTATCCATTTCCAAGACTGTGCAGTATCAGAACATGTACAGATACTATGACATGTACATGCACAGATATGCAGTGCACATGTACAGATATTATGGAATGTACATATACAAATACTATGGAATGTACATATACAGATATCATGAAATGTACATGCACAGATATGCAGTGCACATGTACAGATATTATGAAATGTACATGTACAGATATTATGGAATGTACATATACAGATATTATGAAATGTACATGCACAGATATGCAGTGCACATGTACAGATATTATGGAATGTACATATACAGATATTATTCAGTGCACATGTACAGATATTATAAAATGTACAGATATTATGCAGTGCACATGTACAGATATGAAATGTACATATACAGATATTATGAAATGTACATGCACAGATATTATGCAGTGTACATGTACAGATATTAATGCTGCATGATCTCACACCTGTCATGAGTTCTTCCTGAGGAAATGAGGAACTCACTCATATGCTGAAGTGGCTTACAGACATGCCACAGAGCAAGCTTTGGGCACAGCACAGGGGGGGTTGACTCCAATAAAATCAAGGGAACTGCATTTTCCCATCTCAGTCTGACCTGACTCACTCAGCCATTCACACCACTACAAGAACACGAGAAATTTTAACAGCAACTTCGCCGAGCTTAATGAAATTAATTTCCTAGTCACACCAACTGCTCCAGTTTGTTTCCAGGTCCAACACAAGAACCATATGGAGAGAGGCACAGAAAGACAAGTGGGCGGTGCGTGCCGTTACTCACCATCTGTGCAGGCAAGCCGTGCTGAGCCAAAGGAGGAGCAGGTCATGGCTCACACAGGTCAGAGCCTGTCTGAGAGCCAGCGTGCACCACAACAGCAGCTGTGCTCCTGGAGCTGCTGGGTGAGATGAGGACAGCAAGGGGTCGACTGGTGAGGGAGTAGTGGGTGAAGACAAATGCCTGAGAAGTTGTCTTGGTTTGAAAGACAACTTGGTTTTACCTGCCAGCAAAAAGCTGGAATCTCCCTTTGAATAGAGAATGTAAACCCCCTCCCTCAGTTTATTATAATTTTGCAATTGGAGGCTCTCAGGAAAAGATTTGGGAGTAGGAATAACAGTTCTTTACTAGGAATATTAGACAAAACAAAGAAAAATACAAATGTAATAGCACTAAGAGACAAGCAAAACAAAAAAACAGCAAAACCTCAGAAAAAAAACTGACAGAGTTGGGGATGTGACCTGACACCCTGGGTGTCAGGGTGTTAAAGCAGTCCAGATGAAATCCTCCTGGAGTAATAGATGCAGTTCTGTGGAGTGGAGATGGTCCTGTAGGAAAGTCCAGTGGTGAGGAGATGAGTCCAGTCTTCCTCTGGAGAAAAATCCATTGGAAAGGAAAACCAGCAGGGTCTTCTGGTGCTCTGATGTCCTTTCGGAACGGTGCCCTCAGACCGAACTGTCCTGTTCACTGCTGTCCCCAGGAAAAACCTGCTGCCCCCTTTTGTTTCAGTCAAGCACCCATAAGTACCCAGCAATCAGCTATCTAGCAAAACCACCAGGAAAAAATTCCACAAACACAAAAGAAACAGATCCAACCCCCAGCAGAAGTGAAAGCCTGTGTTGAGAGAAGGGGTAAAAATTGACTGAGTGGTGTAGATTGTAAAGGTGTAAGTGATCCAGCAGCTTAAGATGCTGACATAAAGGTTTTTATTGCAATAGAAAGCCCTGCATTTACTAAGAGCTGGAGATTTTGCCCAAGGCTTCATAACCTTATAATGTAACATTATTCCAACTGCTATTGCTTTCTCAGCAAAAATGATAAAAATATAAACGCGTGTTAAATCCTATGGCATGTGTTTCACTAAGATTTGTAGATGAACACTCTCGAGCTGTGTTCTCAGAGAACCTGCCCTGCACTTTCTTGCACCTGCAGAGGGTTGGGAGGATAATTATGAGCATTTAGAGCCTCCACCAGCTGTTCCAGGAATGGAGAAATCCCATCTTTGGTTGGCTGGCCTCAGGAGGCAGGAAAGCAGCAGGAGGAAGTGCTTGTGTTTGAGCTGGCATGTGCCATGCAAGCCCTTGGCTGGAGAGTGCCAGCCCTCTGCTGCTGGCAGCCCTCTTGTCCTGCTCTTTGCCTGGGGTTGTTGCCACAGAGGGAAAGAGCCAAACACAGAATTTCTGGGGAAGGCTGAGGTGCTGAAGGAAGCACAGTTGTGAAACAGAAGAACATGCAAATGAAGGGAGGATAAACAAGACTCAGAGGACTTGTATTTCCAACTCAACACGTTCCAGAGTGCTTCAGAAAGATTAGGTGTCACTTCTGTGCTTGGATCATGAAGATTTTGCTCTTTAGATTTTTATCATAAAGAGTATGTAAAAAAATATTCAGCAGGAATGTTAATGTTTTGTGTCTTAGTGTTTTGTTGCCAAGATGATTAATAATTTTCTTTTTTTAACAAAAAGGACTAAATAATAGTTAGACTTTATCTATTAAGTGACCAACTTTGGACTTATGTTTTCCCAGCATTGGAAACATCCATTTTCACATCCTCTCATCATGTTAAGCAATACCAGGAAAGCAATCTTGCTTACAATTTAGAGCAAGAATTTTCACTTCAAACCAGATGCCTTGATTCTTAGAATTGTATCCTGTAGATTGAGGTACAGAATAAATTCTACATCATACAGTTCAAAAGCTTTTTTTCAGTTCCTACTTCTCTTAATTTTCTTTTCAGAAGAGCAACATGGATACATGGTCAGTTTAACACTAATAAATAAATCTTGGTCAACTGCTTCCAGCTTCTTTTTCATTAATTCATGCAAAACCATCAACATGTCACTGAATGATGGTTTTGATGACTGAATTTGCTTGATTTCAAAAAAGTCGGAAGGAGGGAGGAAAGCATTATTGCAAATGTATTATTGAAAGCAGGAGTATCTCTGCTGAATTTCAGAGAAGCATTTTAAGATTTAAATAATGAATCCTGAGAATGAAAGAAAGTGCCTGGGTGACACAGCAGTGAAAGGCACAGGGACTGTTCCTGTCTGGTTGGTTTGTGCTCTGTCAGAGCTCACTCCTTTTCACTCTAATGTGGAAAATGAGGGTTTCTTTGTTTTCTGTTCTCTACTGATCCCCAAACAATGCCAGTGGAAGTCCTGTGACATGGAACCAACCAGCCTCTGGCCCCTTCTATCCCATTGGGGCAACCTCTTGAGTTTGGACTGTAGATACCCAGTGCTGAAGCTGTGTCTGGGCTCCCACTGGCACCACACCCCTGTCCAGGTATCCCTTCACTTCCCAGACATTTGCTCCACTCAGACATTTGAAGGAAGGTTTTGTGGATGGCTTTTCAAGCTGATAGACCTTGTGCAAGTTCCTAGAAACTGGTGAGACACTTTGGGACTTTTTTGGAGGAACCATTTACTGAAGAAGGAGAAATGGAGGAGCCATTTACTGAGGGCAGCTGCTCTCGTCAGCAGCTGAACTGCAGATCCTTCAGCAGGGCTGCAATGCACAGAAGGGCAGATGAGAGCTCAAAAAGAGAGACAATCCCCTAAACACCCCATTTGCATTGTTTATAGGCTTATTTCAGCCAAATTAATAAAGGGGTATCTACCATGGTTGTTAGTAACTACTAAGGTTTATTTGAGAGATCTTTGTTGTTGTTTTCTTCAGTTTCAGGAAGTCGGCAAAAACCAATGAAGAGCATTTCGTTAAAGACCATTAAGGATTAAGGACCAGAAAAACCTGAATGATTGATTAAGAGAAGATTTGTGTGAAGTAAGTGAACAACAAATAACCACTGTAGATTGAAGTCCTTTCAGGATCAGGCTTCGTTAACTGGCACTGCTTGAATAATATTTCTTAAAATAAATTTAGGGGATGATCAAACCTTACTTAAAAATCTGAAAATTACTTAGATATCTTTCTTTAAGTTCACCACCTCTGTGGAAGTTCTTGATAAGACATAGATAAGTGAGACTGCTTAGTTTGCCCTTTGTTTCTGTTGCACACACCAGAGCCTGGCAGGCAGGAAGTTTTACCTCACTGGTAGCTGGTTCTTAAGAGCTCAGGATTTGGGTTACTCTCCATTTCTGAACAAATTTGTTCTAGGGATTTTGCCTCTTTAGGACGCTCCCAAGAGTCCTTTTTCACAGCCAGGTGATTGAAGAAAGAGTCAGAGCTCCTTGCCTTTGTTCCCAAGGTTGTTTATTTTCTCTTAATCTACAACATGNTACCCTTATCATAAAAATCTGAACATTCTCATTTCCCACCCTGTGATAAGCTGATCATTCTACTCTACTTTCCCTGGTTTGTAACTCTTCCCATACAGTTGGTATTTTTTTCCATGGCTGGAGATGGAAGGCAGAAGGGTCTTGGGCTCTGTGCCAAGCTCCCTGAGCCCCCTGCCCGGGGCTCAGCCCATCTAAAGCCACCAGAGAGATCTCCTGGGTTCCCACAACTTGTGAGCAATTAATTAGAAGATGTGTTTTATCTCCTCCCTAGTGCCTCTGTGCAGCAGATTAGTTACTCTCACATGGTGACCAAACGTGGGAGTTGGGATGTACCTGTCACTCCTGTGGCTCTGTCGCATCCCAGATGGGCACAAGGGACACCCAGTCATTCTGGAGGGGCACAAGTGACAGCCACAGGAGGGAGCCAGGCAGGCAGCAGCCATCCCATATTTATCCCATACTTACCCAGCCACATCTCTATGTCTACATCCAGGGCACTGCATGATATTTTGCAGCCTAAAGATTTCTTGTGTAACTAAAAAAATGTGAAATGACAGGCCCTAATTTAGGATTTAGTCAGTTGCATTATTTAAAAATCCCCATTAATTTTGGAAGCTTTTAAATGTACTCAGTGCTTTGTGAAAAGAACACAGAATCAAGAGAACCTGAGCTAGATTTGCCAAATTTCAAAAAAAGTTTGACTTCCTTGTACTCTGTCACAATATTTTTCAAACTTTACTTGTACCTCTTCTAATTAGCAATATCTAAGAGAGTAATGTTTGTGGTTTTTTTGGTTTTTTTTTTTAATACTTCTTTTCAATACTTCTTTTTTCTTGGTTTCAGGACATGAGCAGGGGTTCCAGCCACATCTCAGTTCATTGCTGGCTAAGTGAACCTTTATGCCCAAATGAGTTCTGAGTCAAACCATTCCCACTCATCCCAGAACTTCAGGAAAACCCTGCTCATCCTGCTAATGTAGAAGGGAGGAACTTGAATGGCTTTTGGAGTAATGAATGTGCAGAGGAAAAGCAGAGGAGGAAGAAATCCACCATCACATTGGGCAGCTCTAGCTGCAGAGACAAAAGGATCAGTGTAGAATGAGTGATTTCCTCAGAGGGCAGGTGCACTAAAGGGGCCTGAGACAGGAGAACAGGAGCTTAAAATTAAGAACCATTCTTTATTCCAAAATAGAGTGCAAAACAGAATCAATAAATAAGACTTTGGTATGTTCACCAATGTTTGGTGGCCTTCACATGGGTGGAGCATGGTTTTTTTTTCTTAAGAATTCCAGTGATCCCAGTAATTTCTGGTTTTATTAAATAATATTAATATTTCATATAACTAGTGGAGAATAGGTGGACTTTCCTGTGTTATGTTAGATATTCTTTTTATAGAAAACTAATTTTCTGATAAAACTATAGTCAATGTCTGACCATTTGCTGGTTTTCAAAACACTTACAAGGCAGTTAAATGCTGAATAACTAAAAGCTTCATGGTACAATATTTTTTGTAGTTTATGTTTTAATTTCTATTTTCTGCCTTTAGAGTTTGAGTTTGTAAAGTGTGTAGAGAACCTTCAGTCTAAAGGGGACTGTAAGTTTATCACTGCTGTATAAATCTCATTCACAGCAGCATTTAATGATTGCCAATTTATGTTAAATCTGGATGAAATGCAGTCGACTCATCAACTTGAGTTGAGCATTCTCAAACCCATGTACAACAGAAAATAATTCTAGAGTTTTATTTTGCAGGCAATCAGATTTAACACAGTACTGGGCTAAGGTACATAAGATCTGCACAAGGGGAATGCAGCAAGTGCCAGAAGGCTGGGAATCCACTACTTAAATAATTTTCACCCCTTTCCATAACCATAATGCAGCTAGAAAACATTTCAGGTAAGACATTTCTTACCTCCATAGCTTCAGCATCCAGAGCAAGTACCCAAGCTGAGCTCTGGCCATGGATTTATTCCAGAGGTCTGAAAAGCAAATAAGACCAAAAAAAAAAAAATTAAAGTGATGAGGATTCACTCAGAATGTGTTTATTAATATAATTAGAGCATAAGCATTCCTTTTTGCTTATTTCCTCCAGCAAATCATGATTATTTGTATTAACTAAAACAAAGCAATGACATTTGCCAAGGACCTGTATGTCAAAAATCTAAAAGAGACACCTTGATTTTGCCTCTCAGATTTACCAAAAAAAAATCCTCTATTCTTCTCAGATTATAAAAGGAAAACAAAGCACATCTTAAATTTCATACTTTTTGCAGATGACTATGCTGGTGCAGGACACAAGAGTGTCAGTGCTGCTAGAGCTTGTGAAATATTTTGTGCAGTGTATCTTCTTAGAAACTAAAAATATATACATAATGAGAAAATAATTGTTTATCTCTTAATTAATAAGGAAAAAAAAAACAACAATGGAGGCTGCATTTTATTTGAGTAAAAATAAATTAGACACATTTTTTGAAATGAAATCTGCTTTACACAGGTTTACATTAAATCAAATTTAGGTTGCTCTTTGGTAATGTAAAACAATTGTGAAGTTGCTCCATGAAGACTGATGAATTAAAGAGTATCTTAACAGATACTGGAACAAATCCCAAACATTTTAGTTCTCCTTTTTCCATGTATCTGCATTTAGTTGCTTTAAACTGTGATCCCTTTATCATTGTAGCATAATTCCTTATTCCTCACAGAGAACTCCTTGTAATGTCATTCTTATTTGAATATTTTAGCAATACAGCACCCCCACAATAATTACAGAAGGACTTACTAGTTAAAACAAGGCCCTGTATAGGAGAAAAGCAACATTTTCAGTTATATTGCTAATAATAATTGCACCCCAATACTCTACAGCTGCAAAAGAGATGAGCAAATCTTGGGGTGGAGAGTTCAGCTCTTCCTTGCTGTGAAGTGGATTTAAACCTTAAGTCAAACAAAACTATGAGTTGTGAGGTGGTTTTGATTTTGCTCTGTAGTCAGCAGCTGGCTCTGAAATATAATCATAAATTGCTCAAGTCTATCAGAGGTATTTTAGGACAACCTCTTAAATGAACCTGGGCCATTTCAAATTCGTAATAAAATCTTAACCCAAACAAGTTTCATAGGCAGCAGATACTGATCTAAATACAATTGATTAAAAATAAATAAAATACAAATAGGCATTTCAGTCTCAAAAATGAAGTTACTTGCAAAACTTGAAGCATGCAGCAGTGATAAATCAGGAATCTATTAGCTATTCACTCTAGATATGGTTAAAAAAGCTGTATTTGGCATCTGCTGTCATATATCATTTCAATGTACAAAGGAAAACTTTGAAGAGATAACTGTGGATTGAGGGCCAGTCTAAGTGCAATTTGTTCCTTGAACAAACAAAATCTAAGTTTGTACACATACTCTGGATACCTTTGTTACATTATCTTACAGAAAAACTGAGGGGTCTTTTGCTAAAGCACTGAGAAATCAGACACAGTTTCCCACTTGTCACTGGGTTTTCCTGAGTGACAATAAAGTTTCCCTCCAGTAACAGCAATATAATTCCTAATTCCTAAGCATGCTTGCAGGTTTGTTTAGTGGGACACAAACTGAGAGGCAGGTACTGCAGAGGGTGGTAATTCAAAGTCTAAATCACAAAAATCTAGATTACAATGATCTTTTAAAGAATCACATCTGTAAAGCTAGTGAATTAATGTGCTGAATGGGACTTGCATCTGTCAGGTCCAGCTCATTACATTCAGACACCACTGGCACAGCTAAGTCTACTGGGAGCCTAAAAGTCTCTGGGAACCTTCAGAGTGACATTTGGGATAAGAGGGGTGAATTTCAGCCAGGTCTTTCATATGCCCATTTGCTGCACTGTATTTTTGGCTCCAGGCACATGCCAAGATCAAATTCCCAGACTTTCTCTGTGCCCGAGCAAATATTGTTCAACCCAGATTTGGAACATTCACCAAACACAGACACAGTGTGTCACTGTGCACAGCTGCTGTCACAGAGACAGTCCCACAGAGGGCTGGGGACCAAGGGGGTGCACGGAGCCTCCTGCAGCTTGGAACATCCCATGGCATGGAAGAATCTCACTGGTGACATGTCATGAGAGAGTCTCCAAGGATACCTTGATCCTGGGGGATTGATCTCCAGTCAATCCTCCAACCAGCTGGGGGAGGAGCAGACAATGCTGCTCTAGGCAGAAATGTAGTGACCAGCTCAGGCCCTTTTGATGCCTCGTGAAGGCTGACCTAGAACAGAGGCTGGACAGAGTTAAAGAATAAAGCAGGGATTTATTAAAAGGATTTCCTCAACGGATCCACCTCGGGCAGCACAAGAGCCCAGCCAGGGCTGCACCCAAGATGAACCAAAATGGTCACAAAATGGACACCTGGTCATGGGGTCTCTCCCTTGGATCAGTTCTGCTCCATTTGCACCTTGGAGTTCATTGTCCAATTCCAGCTTTAGCCCATGCAGTCCCATCCTGCTTGTTTTTCTCTCTTTAGTCCACGTTGTTTGGGCTCCTGGGTCTGAGATTTGGATCATTTGTCCTTGGTCCCCAGCTGGAGAAGTGTGGGAACCCAGGACATCTCTCTGGTGGCTTTGGATGGGCTGAGCCCCGGGCAGGGGGCTCAGGGAGCTTGGCACAGAGCCCAAGACCCTTCTGCCTTCCATCTCCAGCCATGGAAAAAATTACCAACTGTATGTGAGGAGTTACAAACCAGGGAAAGTAGAGTAGAATGATCAGCTTATCACAGGGTGGAAAATGAGAATGTTCAGATTTTTATGCTAAGGGTACAGGGGGGGTCAGGATGGAGCAATCTGGGTGTGCACTGTCCTTCCTCCTTCTTCTTCATGGCCTCCATCTTCTGGGTGATGGTGGCACTTTGGGATTGGTTTAGAGTAGAAACTGACTGTCTAACAGAGGTGATGGGTATTGGGGATTAACTGTAAATAATGTCTGTGTAGTTTATAGGATAAAAAGACAACAGAGCCCTGAGGGTGGGCAGTGTGCCTTGAGCTGAGCTGCTGAACACATCTGGGCTGGGCAGGGAGAACATGTTATAGATAAGAGAAAATAAACAACCTTGGGAACCAAAGCCAAGGAGCTCTGACTCTTTCTTCGATCACCTGGCTGTGAGAAGGGACTCTTGGGAGCATCCCAGGTAGGGAATCCCAAGAGAAAAGGAGCTGTTTTGTCTCCCTACTCTGTGAAGAGAGCTCACCATCCCCTAATATGAAGCTCAGAACTACACACTAAAGCAGCACAGAATCTGAAAATTATAAAAGCTAAAAATTAAGGCACCATTTTAAAAGCCTGCAGTGCTGAGCTTGGTTAATAAAAGCTAGGCTACAATTTGCATGTCAAATTGCTGTTCCCCTCTCCCTCCCCTCCCCACCCCAAGCTGATGTGGCCCATGTTATTTTAGCTGGTAGATGGTATCAGGTACAACCATGATGGAGCAGAGCACACAGGAGTTATGGCAGGCTCCTCTAGCAGTACAGTTTCTGAAATCAAGGCTAAAAGTTATTCTTGTGTCAAGAGGGGCTCTAAGGGCAGGAAAAACCCCCTCACTATTCACTTTTTAGCAGGAGATTCAGCCAAGAAGATGTACATACAAATGTCCAGGATGCCATCTAAGTCTCATTACCCTTCACAAGATAAATACTGCTGCCTTCCTTTATGAAGAGCACTTGTTTGTCATCTTAAACATCAAGAAACATTTACTTCTTTCAAAGATGGCTTTTTGGTCAGGCTTTCTTTGTTTGGATACAATTTATGCTTCACTCTGTTTTTCAGAACACAAACTTTGGAAATATAAAGGTAAGAGAATAGAAGATTATTTTTATAGGAAAAATATGGGGTCAAAGATTTTTAATTAAAAAAGAGAATGACTTCTAGCTTAGAGGATGCTTTATGGTGCTCTAACAGGAGCTCTGTTGCTGATGTCAGGATCAGGAGAGAAAGTGCAAAACTTCTCAAGTGTCTTTCCCTCCCCTCCTTCATTGATTTAGGACAGGCTTAGTTCATGTTCTTAAAATTATTTGTCTGGCTTAGTGCTTTAAAACACAAAGTGGGATTTACAAGGCTTCATCAATTTAGTTGAAGACCCAGGAAGTGAAAAAATGGGGGAAAACAAATAAGCCTATTTCCCCCAAAAGAAAAAAAAATAATATTCACCTGATGGCATGTTCTCTGATGGGAACAGAGGTTCCCAGCCAGTGCTTAGATATCATCACATCTGAGACTGAAATGGAGATATTCCTGGAGACCTGTGACAGCTTTGATGGTATCTGGGGTCTTTATTTTCTTAAAAATGCAAAAGGAAAAAAAAAGGAAACTCTGTGAAAATAAAAATGAACAGATAGAGATTCAGGCTACAAAGCACCTCTACTTTCAGAAAATATGGAAATATCATTACCAAAGAAAAAGAGAAAAACAAAAAAAGCCCAAGCAATGAAACCCCCTTCCCCCCCAAAACAACAAAAAAAACCCCAATAGACACAAACCCAACCAACCGCCATAACACCCACCAACCAAACTGAAAAAACTCAACAATCTCTGTCTTAAATGGTGGAAGAACTCACCCTCATCCCACCACCAGAATGGAATTTTCTGTCAGAGTGAAACTTGCCTTTCAAGATTAAAAAAAAATAAAAAATCAAAAATAAAACCCCAAACCAAAAATAAAATAATAAAAAATCCCATGAAAGATCCAACTATGAGTTCAATGCCAACATCACCAGAGTAATGTTCAGCCCACTTTAAAATAAGAAAGGTTATTTTAAAAAGTTTAGAGAGCAAGTTCTTTTCTAGGTTGAAATACTGAATAGGATGGAGAAAGATGAAAATAGAAAAATAGTCCTGTGTAGCCTCTTTCACTTTTTTTTGGGTTGTCAGTAGCACATCCTCATTAAATATTCAGAAGGATTCCTATCTCAGTCTGGTAACATTCAGAATTTTTGTGTACACAGGAGATGGAGAAGGAGCACTTTTCTTCCAAAGCCATTAAAATCCATTCAGGATATAAAAATAGTTCTTACATCAGAGAATATCATGAAATATTTCTGAGTTTCCTTATTATGCCAGGCTGCAGTAGCACAAAGGGAAAATGAGATTTTGCTGCATCCTGCATTTGTGGTCACAGGTACAGTTACTACTTGCATGCACATTTCTGCTCGTGGACTGTGACTGCAAAGGAATATTCTAAGATAAATCATCTGAAGATATAAAATCAAATACTCTCTTTCAGATAAACCTTTAGATAATTGTAGCTGATCAAACCCACATGTTTGTCCTGCACTTTCCATGAAGAAAAGGTTTCTAGCACAATATTTGGAGCATACATGCTCAACAGATTTTTTTAATCAGTCTACTTATGCACCTTAATTTATTAATAAAAGTGAAGGAATTTTCAGCCAGTGTCTAATTTTTCCCCCTCAAATTAAGATAAAAGTTATGATTCTGAAATTCTGAAATGATTCTGTGATTTTGCACAGAAGTAAATTATGTATGATCTGTTTACTTATAGTATCAGCTGTTATCATTCACTGATCATGAACAATTGAAATATATTCCCACTTAAGTAGAATATCATAACATCACTTTTTTCACATTTGATAACTGACAAAATATATACATACAAATTCACATTAATGTAATTATAAGAATGATCTTGCACACAACAGTTATATAAAAATAACTGTACAACCCTTGCAACACTGACACTACCTATTTTTAGAATCAGTTTTGAGAATGAAAGGATGGGTAGAGGTGGGGGAAAAAGATATTGCTCCAGAATATTTGAAATAAAACAAGCTGTTCAGTTACATGGCCACTGTTGCCCTTTTGCCTCTTAATATTTTATATGAGACAGATATTTTTTCACATCCAGACCAGCATACAACAAAATTTATATAGGCCATTCAATTTTGAACATATTCTCTCAATATTTAGTTCCCTGCCTTGCAAATACAGTGCTTCAGTGCATGGGCAGGCTGACTGAACTGCATGCTTGAGTGATTGAAATTAAAATATTTACATACCTGTAGATGCATAGATAGATGTATGTATAAACACACACATATAGAAACGTGTGTATATATATTTTTATTGAGAGATTATGGATGGAAACTCATTCCAGCCACAATCTCAGTAAGAGTAAATCATTTCCCTCATTGGAAATGGAGCAGCAAGGACTGTAAAACTTCCACAAAACAAAACAAACCACACTGATGGTTTGCATCATCCATATTTTTTGATTTTAAACCCATTTTTTTTTAGGATGAATGAGCTAATAAATGTATGACTTGTGCTCAGATATGCCATATCTTTCACATTATTTTGGCTTCTGTTCCCAACTGGTGCTATTTGACTCCATGATTAGTGTAATTTTCATGGAAGTTTCTGAGTGTATGAGGATAGTAATAGATTTAGAATTTTATTGCTGCTTCAAGACAAAGACACTGGATTGTTGTTTTCTTCTAAATTAGAACAGAACTCTCATGCTGATCTATCAAACTCCATTTCAGTTTCTATACATTTTAATTTCATTAGTTCCTTGAATGGTTTCTATAGGGGGAAATCCAAGTTCAATACTCACTATGAAAATTTAATTTCTGGGAAGTCCTCAAAGACCATTAACTAAACTCTTTTCCTATGCCCACCATTCCTAACAGCTCCATATGTCACTAGAGAATCTTCCTGCTAACAACCAGAAGCTGATTTTGAAACTGTTTCCCATTAATATTTAAACTTATGATCTGAAAGGGAGGGGACTCTTAATTGCAGAAATCTTGTACAATTCTGGTGTTTGTGATTATTCCCAGAGAATAAGCAAATGTTGAAATTAAAAGCAAGTAAGCACAGAATAATTACCAGTGCTAGAAAAGTACTAGAGTTATTTCTGGTGTGTTTTAGAAAGATAAAATAGCTACAATTGTACAATTACAATTATAATGTAGCCAGAAACCTATGCTAAAATCAAGACTCCATCAGAGTTCTCAGACCTACTGAATTAACTTACATTTTCTCTCTTCTAGACAGGCATGTACAGAATAAGAAAATAACTAATATGAGACTTAAGCACATGTAAAGTTGATTTTTCTGGACAGAGTCAACATCATTAGTGTCCTTAAACTGACACATATGTTGAAGTCTTACATATTATTAGGAGCTTACAAAAATATTTGGAAGTATAGGGGGAAAAAAACCCACTCAACAAAAGAACAAAACAAAGGGGAAAAGGAACTATGAACCAAATTTGCATAGCTAGTGAAGTAATAATGATACTTCCCATTTTTAGAACATTATTTCTTCTACTCTCAAAAGGGTACAGATTTGTCAGTTAGAAGTCAAAGACTATTTGAAGCTGACACTTGCAATATGACTTATTGAAAAGCTATTAGAAACAGCCAAAGGTGAGTAAAGTAGAACATAAATACTCAATGGAATAAGCAGCATAAGAAGAAACAATGTTTTTGACCTGCATATAATTTAATCTTAAACCACTGGAGTCCCAGCATTTTGGAAATATATCTAAATTTCAGCAAGACTTATTTTAGAGAATCAGAATATTTCAGGTTAGAAAAGTCCCTTAAGATCATCAAGTCCAGCCATAAACCTTAAACCACCAAGTCCACCACTCAACCATGCCCCTGTGCTTGCACATCTAGAATTATACAGCTTTTGTGTATCAGGATACAACAAGGTTCATCTAAAAATAGCTTCTCATTTCTATTTATTCTAACTGTTATACCTCAAATTCTGGTTGGCACTTGCAAAATAGCATTTGTTCAGAAGTTTCAGAAGCTTTCCAAACTTCCAGAATTCAGGCATCTCCAAGGAGGATGATGATTTGGAAGAGTTTTTCTGAATTCCATTATGGTTTCTCAATTAGGCATTTGATAGTCTTAATGAAGCCAGTTAAAAATCTCATTCATCTGCCCCATGGCCTGTTTATTTCATCTTGCTCCTGGTGAGCAGCACAGAATTATTAAAACATGTGTTTTCCATGGTGAACAGAGCTATCCCATAATTACTATTACACCAACGATACAAAATATGGCAGTCAAAGGCCAAATTCACTGCAGCACGTGAATCTTAGACTGCTATTTAAATTTTCAGCCCTTGTCTAAAAAGGCTTTAATTTTACTTTCCCTTGGATAGTTATGAAATGGATACAAGGGCTGCAAACCATTCATTTTGAGAAATAAAGTCAGTTTCTAACCTCTTTACAATTTTCCCACCATGTCACAAATGAAAAACTTGTTATTCATTATGATAGTCATTGTTTTCAAGGACAGTAGCTTTTAACAGAGGTATAAACAGTTATTCTAATCTGATTTACTGGCAACAGAGATAAATAGCACAAACCTTGAGTTCCACCATTGTATTTTTTGTGCTTAGCCTCTTATATATTAAATACATTAATAATGTATTTGCAAGCACAAATACATTATTAGAGAACTGGGCATAAGCGATCTAAAGTGAGATAATATATATTAGCCATTAATATATTTGTATTATTTATTATGCTTTTGCTCAAATTAGTGGGTAAAAGAATTTTGAAATTCAGATTATTTTTGAGCAACTCAGGAAATTACATCACCTCCATAGAAATATTAATTCCAGGTTTCCATCATTCCTCTGCTTATATGGGGGAAGGGGAGAAGTGGAGGAAGTTGTCAATGAGACAATTAACACAAAATGAGGCTCAGTTGAGATCTAATCTTCACCAGAAAAACCATTCTTCTTGCTGATTAAACAATCAACTCTGGTACTAAGAAAATAGCACAAATTTTACACAACTATCAAAAGAGAACGAAGACTAAGCTAATTATTATAATTTGAAAATTGCCAAGAAGGTTCCAATCATTTAGGAACAGCTCTTACTCACACTTTGGGGTTAGCATGTCCCAGCTGTAATTTACCACTGAAATGATATACAGATGTCAGTAATTCCAGGATTAGGCACAGTCCCTGCAGGAGAACAAGCAGGAATACAATTTATTATTTCATTTCATAACTATAGTTAGAAATGTTTAAGAAAAATACATACATATACACTGGCAGTTAGAGCTCCTTTAAATTAGAAATAGTCCCTGTGGTTGGACTATCCCAGGAAACCTAGTAATTACTTGCCTTACATGACTATTATCATCCTGTGGCTGATTAGTGCAACAAAATTATAACAGCAATCAAGGAAACTCAGCAGCTGGGGTGGTGAATGTGGTACACAGCTCTTCTGCAATCTCCTAAAGCCTCCACTCTTTGTCAAAAAATTTTGATTTACTTGATAATACAACTTCCTTGGTAAGAAAGTAGAAGGATGACAGCATCCTCCAAGTGACCAGATAAAAGGGAATCAAGGAGAGGGGAGGATGGGAAATGGGACTAGGATATGATTTTTATTTCCAAATCTGCATGAAATGAACAATAATATACATGTCCTTCCCCCACAGGATAAGGAAAATTATATAAGTAATGAAACTATTTGATTAGGAAATGGACTAGAATACCAGAACTCTTTTGGGAATATTTTCCAATCAGCCAGATGATAGATAACCTAAGAAATGACAGCGGAAGGCAGCAACATTATTATGTTATTAAACTCCTTTCAGCAAATACATCTAAGCTTAGAAGAGTCATTAGACCTCCTGCTCTTGTGCAAAGAACTGGGGTCAATTCTTCATTTAGCTTCATGTAGGAGTACAAAGTTACTGTAGGGAAAATATACCTCAAGTATATATGAGTGTGTGTATACATATGAATACCTTTATGAAAACCCTTGATGGATAACTGAGTCCACCAAATGTGAATTATATGACATCAAAAATGAACGAGAAAGCGGGGAGCATCATGGTTTTTGTTTTCAAACACATTTGTTTTATGAATTAAATTCCCTGCCCGCTGAGAAGTCACAGCCATGGTTTTTCTTGGCTTCTCTTTAAAATAATCTTCCAGCTGTACATTCCCTTTACCTTTCATGTAGCTATAAAATACTTTTTCCGACCCGTGAGACACATTCCAGTTCACAGGTGTCCCAACACAGATTTCACCAGTGCTGGCTGTGAAGGCCATAATTACACCTGGGTCACATGTGAGCTTCCCAGAACAGGATCAAAGACCAGAAGTAGTTTTCACAATGCCTGGAAGGAAAATATGTGTGAAAAGTGACTTCAGGTAGTACTAGCAAAAGTAATTTCATCTGTTAGCAGCACAGGTTGGATACATCACTGCTTTATAATGTTTTTTTTTTAATAGAAATAAATATGTTTGAGCCGCCAATGATGCAAGGAGAAAGCTGTGGGGCAAAACAGGGAACAACTCTTCTTCCAAAAGAAAACAGTGTCAAAGGCACAAGGATGAAGGAGATAGAGATAGGTAGGTGCAGCACAGGGAGGAGAATCTGCAGAAGAGCATCAGGCAGCAGCAGGCTCTGGGGGGAAAATTGAGGCCCACTGCTAGAAATTTCCCCTGAGAACTTTAAGAATAGGCAATTGTCATTGGGAGATGTTATTTCTCTTATAATTTCCTTCTAGAAACAGTATCCAAATCCACATGTGCAGACAAAGACATGCTTTTTCTTGGCTTTTTGTCCAGACATATTATATTTTGGGTATTTGCACCAGAGCTTGCCAAATAGACATAATTTTCCAATTCGGAGTTTTATTTCAAGCATAACTTCATTATATTCAAAATTTATTTTAACCAATTTGAAACTGAAACCCCCATTAGCTACATTTTTCACAGCAACCTTTGCTCCTTGGGCTCCAGGAGGAGTAGGCAAAAGGCTGATTTCCTCAGGAACAAGTTGCCCATGGCACTGGTGCCAATTGCCAAGCAGACTGCACCTGCCTCCGATACCCACCGAGCTTTGGCCACCCTCAAAGCAAGCAGGCAACGGGGCTGATTTGATGGAGCAAATAAAACCTCACCATGCCTGGAAAACCTCACCAGATTTCAGCTCATTTCAGCACCAACCCCGCTCCTCTCCCCCCCTGCCCCCAGCAAGCAAATCCCCACGTTTCTGCTTTCTGCGATGAATCCAGCACAAATACTTGCAAATACCCAATTCCTGGAGGGACATGGCTGGGATGGTGCTTGGTCTTTTCAGCTGTTATTCAGCAGGAAGGTCTGGAGTTTTTTGTAGTTTTGGTAATAATGCTTTGGCCCTGGGGAAGGCAGCTGCTCCAGCCCATCCCCTTGCTGGCATTGGCATGTGCCATACCAGGGTCACGGTGCAAAGTGAAGTGGCCTCATTAGCATCTCTTGACTGAAAAAGGATAAAACTTAAAATGAATCCATCTGTTTTCTGTGCTGCTTTGTTTATACTTTCTAATGCTGGGTTTTGGCAGGCCCAGGCACTATTTATTCATCACTGTTGTCACTTATCCGTTCATCTAGCCACAGAATTTTGAATAGGAGTGTTCGCTTACTCAGGCAAATTTTTCTCTGGGTATTTGTTTGTCTTTTTGGATACAAGTGCCAAATATTTATTTGAAAATGAAATCCTGAACAGCAGTCATGTGAAACCAAAGAGACTGGGAGGAAAAGGGAATAAAGGTATGTTTGATAGCACTCAAACTGGAGTTCCTGTCAACAGATCCCACTTTTATTCTGTATAATGAGCTTTCCTCACTGTACTAGGAACCTCTGCCTTATGCTGAGAAAAAGCAAAGCATCCTTGCACCTGTTTGAAATTTTGATGGTTAGCAGTGGTTTTTATTCTTAGACATATCATAATCATAGAATGGTCTGGGTTGAAAAGGTTCATCAAGTTCCAGTCCCCTGAGGTGGTGAGGGACACCTTCCACCAGAGCAGGTGCTGAGAACCCTGTCCAGCCTGACCTTGAACACCTCCAGGGATGGGAATATGCAAACCTCTCCTATGAACTGAAGAAAGGAATCCCTTTAAGACCAAAAACATGGAAGGAGAGAAGTACAAGGATAATGGACACTCATGAAAGAGTGGGGAGCACCTGCTGAAAAAAGGATTTCCAGAGGTTACAGGGAAATGATTGTGCTCCTTCAGTGCCTCAGTAGCTTCTCAGTTAGGGGAGACAGCTCCAGTCATGGTCTTCACAATCAGTGAAAACATGGCTTAGCTTTCTGGTTAAAAGGTCTAAACAGACACTGGGATTGCTGAAGTGATGGTTGGAAGTTCTTTACTCAGCAAATGCATGACAAACTACCTTCTTTTCCCTGAAAATCCTTGTCATACAAAGGTCAAAACAGACAAAGTCCTTATGGGATGCTGTCTAATTTGAAGTCTGAGGTGTCTAGTCTAAAGTATTTATTTATTTACACATATCTGACACTTCAGCTTGCAGAAACCTCCCTACTTCTCTGACTTTTTAATAACTGTAGCCCAAGTGGTCCATGGTTCTTTAATTTCCTCACACCATTAACTTCTCTTAAAACTGAATCTCTGCTCACTGCAGTACATTTAGTTAGGCAAGAATCACTCAGAGGGAAATATGATTAGTAATAATTTATATCATGCTCAGCAGAAGAAATATTGTATTTATGAGAGTTTATATCATTGTGGATTGGGAGATTTGGGCTGGCCAGAAAGAACACTCCTTATTTTAAAATAAGTTTTAATTTATGTAACCTTGACTTAAATCAGAGATTATTTCAATGCATTTGTAAAACTACTTAGCACTGATGAAGTTGCACAGATACAGAAATGGAGTCGTTTATTCTGCCTTACTAAATACTTGTGGCTGGACCTTCTAGTACCTAATTAAGACATAATGAATGCATTCATGTTTGCAAAATCACAAGAAGTGGAAGTTACTTACTGCACAAGTGAGGTACTGTGAATAGAAATCAACTTTAACAGGATAAGGGTTAGAACAACTTAATTAAAAAAAAAAAAAAAACAACAAAATAGCATAGTGATAATTTCTCACTTGCAGAAGGATGCAGATAGTCATTATGGGAAAAAAGGGAAAAATATTTTCTGTGCCTTGGTGCTGACATTTGTTTCTGACACAGATGGAGGGAAATTTCCCCTTTAAAATTATATATTTAGATATCCTTGTAAAGGAGCACTGGCCCCTCCTTCTTGCCAATAGAAGCATCATTTTGGCTGCACACAAATGAAACTGAAAGGTCACTGATTCAGACAGGCCAAGCAGGCCCTGCTTGCAAATATACCTATTTATTTTGAAGGAAAGGAGTAGTGCACTGCAGTTATGCTAAGTTCCTAAATCCTAATATACCCTCACCCCCACTCTCCCACATACCTTTTGTGCTGCCAGCTCATATTTCAGCATAGCTCCTAAAAAATAAAACCACAGTGATATCGTGGGGTGACACAAGAACAGCATGGGCAGTTCTGTTCAAAGCAAGCTAAAAACCTCTTTATTAAAACATCTGACTCCATATATATCTATCTTTCTGAAATGCCAGTGTCATTGGAGGGTTGCAGTGCCACCTCCTCAATGTCACTGGGCAACCCAACAGTCCATCAGGTTGTTCATCCCCCATAAGGGAATGAAAAATAATAAGTTATTTACATAAAGTTTGTAAGAAAGTTCTATACAAAAATGCAAACATCAGAAGGCTTGGTAAAACTTGAGAAAATCAAGATGACACCACAGATATGTCTGAGTAATCCAATTTTCAAATGGATAAAACATTTGAGAAGTTGTGTCAGAAGAGCAGTCTTCATGAAGATCATGCTGGGTTCCTCTGGTACCTCTGCTTTAAGCCTCAGGATGCCCTGCTAGCTCTCCATGTGCCGAGTAAGAAGCTAAGAAGCCTAACTCAAAGCTCTAGGCTGTCCTCTGGAGCAGGGCTCCTTTCTAGGTCTAGCCAGGAATGTTCTACCTGGACTTTGAGAGGACACAGCCTTTACCTTACTCTGAGAAGACACAGCCCAACAGCTGCCACACTCTATCTTGTGGAATGTGAATAATCAGTCCACACATGATGTACTTTCACATCCATTGCTTGTGGACAAGGGTTCCTGGAAGTGCCACCTGAACCCCCAAAACTCATTTACCCATTAACCCTTTATGAAAAAAATGCGTTTAAAAAATTCTCCATTGCGTTGACTTTTGCACCCTTTGTCAGCATTGAAATGATCTCATCCTCAAAAGCACAGAAAACTTCACAGGTTGTGCAGTTATTCTAAGTACAAATTTTAGAATTTAATCACTGTAACCTGCTCCAGCATCACTGATCT
Source organism: Peucedramus taeniatus (assembly GCA_013400575.1). Taxonomy (NCBI): domain Eukaryota; kingdom Metazoa; phylum Chordata; class Aves; order Passeriformes; family Fringillidae; genus Peucedramus; species Peucedramus taeniatus. Next base: position 72,033 of record WBNO01010646.1, read on the forward strand.
CCATTTTCCCATCTGATTTGATCTCTAGCCTAAGCACCAGTGACATTTTCATTTTTCACATGAGCTCAGCCAGTCATAGCTGCTCTCCAGATTATTTTCTTGACGGGTGTGTTGTGACCCCGTTTGATGTGGTGCTGCAGCTTTATCTGGTGAGATAAATCTTCCTCAGTGAACTCATGTGGGGAGTCCCACTTTGAACTAATTGTGTGTGCAAAGGAAGCGTGATACAATGCACATAATCCAAAGGTACTTAATGTGCAGTAAGCTGCCCTACTTTTGGTAGAATTGTCCTACTTTTCAGTAAGCATTTTTGCTTTTCTTCTCTGTAAAAAACTGGCTAAATATCCTACTTTTTGCCATAACACTTCTCTTTCCTTGAAGAAAAATAAGGAAGATAAAGCATACAGGGAATGTGCAAAATATTTTTCCAGGTTTCTCCTGTATCCCTCTTTTTTTTTTTTTTTTGTTCTATCAGCATTCATCTCAACACTAGAAAATACAGCATCAAAAGCAGGCCTTGCTTCAGTCATGCCTTGTATTTAAATAAATTGATCAAAGCACTTTATAGGAATTTATTCAGCCAAATGAAGTTCAGTAGAAGTATTAAAACTCTCTTGTCACTGCAGCAAGAAAGGTTAAAGGATTTTCTTGTGGTCCTGCTGGTCCGTCATAGAAACAAGAAGCACAGATCAAAATTATTATTCTGTTCCCTTTCTTTACTGCCTCAACTTCATTGGGGGTTTTGGTGCTATAAGAGCTAATGTCACAGTGCAATGCTTACTATGATCTCTACTGGGTTTTGTACTTAAATTTTAAGGGAAGATTTGTAACTAATACAGAAAAAATAAATAAATCAGGCCATACGTAGGAAAAAATTATTGGCTAATAGCTGTTAACCAAATAGTTGAACCACCAGAAATGCTTTTCTCTTCCAAAGTATGCACGTATCAAGAGCAAATTGTATAAATGACTCAAATTACTGCTAGTTATGTTGAAAACAAGGTGTTGACAAAGTCAACCTGACCACAAGAGAAGGGCTGAACATTTCTCTAACTTCTCCATGCACTCCACCTCTATTCCTTTAATTCTAGATTCCTAAAGTTTAGCTTTGGTTCCAAAAACAACCTTGTTTTTAAGCACACCCTCAAAGTAGATTTTAACCTGTTTCAGCCATGGTTTTTCTTTCAAAATGCCCAGAAAGAATGGCCCTAAATGACTCTCTAGCTGGGCAAGACAGGCCTTTTGCCATTCCTTCCAGCAGAACACATCCACGTTCCTCCTTCACACCACCTCACCTCATGGTCCTCCCTTGGGTTCTTCTTCCCCTCCTGCCCAGGGGACGTTCAGCTCTTGCTGTTCAGCTGTAGATCATGTCTGAGCTGCACCTTCTGAGCAGGCAAAGCCTCTGTGTTGAATCTGATAGAATGTGTGTGCAAAATTAACATGAAATTTTTGCCCAGTGAGTGTTTTTCCTGAAATTGTTTTAACAGCGACCCAGTGAATTTAAAGGATTTGAATGAGCCAATCTTCTCTTTCTTGGCTGTGAAAGAAAATTCCTTGTCTCTTCTCATCTGTATCTGGACCATCAATTTTCATCGTTGCTCTTTCAGTCTGAATTATTAGAGTGGTCTCTTGGCTGACTGTTGTGGAGAAAAGGAGAACATATCTGATGTAGGAAACTCTAAAGGCACAGATTTGAGTGTGGAACTGTGGGTGCTGAAGCTGAGAACTTTATCATCCCTTGCTGAAGCAATGACCTCCCTCCCCACAGAATTTAAACTAGTGCCTCTTCACATGACAAGGTCTGCTACAAAAGGGGAAGAAGGTACTCTGGTATATTATAACATGATGCAGACAAACCAAATGAACAATGTTTCCAAATTCTGAACCTAACCTCTGCCAAAACCACGCCACCATACTTGTAATTGTCTTCAATGCATATAGTGGATTTATGATAACAAAGGCAGATATTGAAATTTTCAATCAACAAAGCAACAAAAACTGATGAGAGTTTGGAAAAATCCAGCTAGGAGGATGTCCCCTTTATAATTTAGAAGTCCATATAAATTTACCAAGTGCCAAACTTAAATTTTTCCCCCAGATTTACTAACTTGATTCCAATGCCTGAGAAAGGAGCCAGCTTAGTATGTGTTGTTGTTAAAGACCATTCATTTGTTCATTTGTAAGAAATGAACAATACCCAAGGACAGAGTTTTCCTGTCCTGTATCACCACTGTATTCCAATTGTGGCCAAGAGGGATCTGTTTAAGAAACAAATGTCTGAATTCTTTTCAATGCTGTTCATGCAGAGGCTTGAATTAAGAATTTTCATCAATCTATTTTCTCATTGCCTTCTTTGTAGGAAATGCTGCTTATTACAGAATTGTTGATGCTTGGACATATTTACAACAAAAGAAGGTTAGCAAACCTCTTTCACAAAGATCCAGAGACCTTGTAAGAAAATTAAAAGTCCAGCTCCAAAAGAACTGGGCTGGATGTGAACCACTGACCTGTATCATAGAATCAGAGAATCATAAGAATCATTTGGGTTGGAAAAGACCTCTAGGATCATCGAGTTCACCATAAAACCTTGTTCCCAGGTATACCTTGTATACCTGTATACATGTATATCTTTTGCACAGTTCTAGGTTCCACCACTTCCACACTCTTCACTACTTTGTGTCATATCCCCAGTTCCCTTAGCCAAATTTCTGACAGGATTTCTAAGCACTGTGACTGAAGAATTTACTACTTTGGGACCTCTGTCCCAAATATTAATATATATATATATAATTCATTATATCAACAACCTACAAACTCTGATGGATGAGCTCCATTTATTTATCCTTACCCTACCACATTTTGCACACTCACTGGAAGACCAGAGTAGCCTTTTGCCCTTTGTTTTGCTTTCCAGCAAACTGACATATTAGTGCCCTCCACTCACAGGAAGGAGTTACTGCAGTCAGGAATGGGAGTAAGGTGCTGGCCAGGTTTTTCATTCATGTCTATAGACAGGACTTTGTTCATCAACCTGAATCCCTCTAATCCAACCCAAGACACTTCAACATGAGTTCAGCCTCATATTTCACAGGCCCACCTCAGCCAGAAGTTATTGTGCCTACAAAATGACAGTTCAGTCTTGCCAAGAGCTTTCAATCCTACTAGACTTTTGATTTTTTTATTTCCCCCCTGTTTTATCAGTAACATGAGAAATAAGATGAGTCATTCAGGCAGCCTTACAAAAATTGACCAGCACCTTACAGTTTTGGCACCAGGTCTGAGAGAATTTATCTAGGAATGGATAACTGAAAGGAGCCAGAATAAATGTAGGTGGAAGTAGCTTCTTCTACAGACTCCCTTCCCCAGTGTCACAGAGGATGTGACATTCAGGCTGCCAAACAGAAGTCCAGCTGCAGGGTCTGCTCACTTCCAACAGATGCAGGGGACCCCAAAAGGTTCTTCATCCAATGCCCAAAAGTGAGCAGTATTGATGAAAACCACAAAAGCAGCAATTCTGTGGCAGATGCTGTTTTTCCTTACAGCTCCCAGACTTGGCTCCTTGCTCAGCTGTTAAGATCCCATCCCTCCACCAGGAGCATTTGACAGCTGAACAGGAATGCTGGAGCTGATCACTGTCATCTGATTCATTTTGGGTTTTTCCTAGCTCCAGTTCAAGGTCTCACCCAGTGCTCAACAGATCTATGGCATATGTGGCAACTTTAGGGTTGTTCCTAGTTTTTTTCTCCTGTAGTTTCATCCTTGCTGTTTGCTTCCTGTACTCCTGACAGTTTCAGTTGTTGTTTCTTTCCTAGCACTGGCTCCTGCACAGGATATGTGCAGACAACCTACAGAGCTTACTCTATATCACAAAGTCAAAGCACCTCCTGAAGGTGTCAAAGATTAATTTCTACTTCAGAACATCTCTTGCTATTCAAGTATTTTTAAAACCTTTTAAACCTTTCTAAACTTTTTTTAAAAAAATAAATACTTCAGGAGTTCATTATCAAAAAGCAAAGGAGTGCAGTGTGCTGAGCTCTCCAGACATACAAGGCTCTTGGAGAAATTGTGCTTCCAGAGAGTGGGCTACTATTTTAACTGAAATTTGGGAAAAAGTGGGGAAAGGGAGGAAATCTATCTGTATATTGTCTTTGTCCAACCACCTATCAGTAGCCTAGTCAACACAGTATGTACTCAGACATTGTAATTTTTTATTTCCTTATCAGGAAACCAGCTCTTAAACCCTATCAGTATTTCCCAGAGGAGATGTCAGATTTCTGAAGCACCCCAAAAACATCTGATGAAAAAAGAAAAAAAGCACCTTATAGAGGCCCCAGTGAAATCTTCTGCCATTCCCCTAGCAGGGTTATGCCTTTTGTGGCCACGAAGGGATGAAATCTCATTTCAAGCTTCATTTTCCCAGGAGGCCCAGAGCCAGCTGCCACAGCCCACAGAGTGGTCAGGCTTGGCAGGGGAGATGCTCTGGTCTGCACATCTCTGGGACAGCCCCCATCTCTAAGGGAGGCCTGGCAGCAGTTGCAAAATATTCCCCTGGTGAAACCTTGGGAAAAGCCACAAAGGTAGCTCTGCTCAGGATTTCCTTGTTAGTGCAACAGGGATGGGTTTGCATCCTTTCTTCAAACTCTCTCTGAACCCAAACTGGTGCAGGTAGAGAAGTTCTTTATTTAACTTTTCATTCCCCTATCAAATGGCAAAATTAAGTGTTGACCTGCACATCTAACATCTCTCAGCTAGGTTTTCAGGGAGGAAACCTGCTGTTTTCAGGACATTTCTGGGCAGTAGGCAACACCCTTACTTCAGTGGGGATCAAAGGTCTGGAACTGCATTTCAGCATCTAAGTGCCCTTCAAGGCCTGATCCCTGGGAATACTACCATGTAAAAGGATCAGGGTACTGGGCAAGGATTCCTTTCTGCCACAATTTCTCCTGTTTTACTCCTGGCCTCTGCTTTTTCAGGCCCTAAGTTGCTATTTGATGTGGAGCAGGCCTGCAGAGCACATCCAATCACAGTGAGTTACATGGGCTGGATTTACTGGCATAAATCTCTACAGATCCAACTCACCAGTGATGCAAACAATCAAAAGACTGCAATTAAAGGATTGGGATCCACAAATGTTATCAATCATGCAGTGTTTGATGGTGGCAGTGATTGCTAACACAATCCTTTCTCTACACTGAAATGATTGTAGTGTCTCCACAGATATAACATTTCCAGAAATAATCATTTTATGGGAGCCCTTAGTTATTTTTACCTGGTCTTTCTGCATAAAATTCATTAAAAGTTGTCCTCTTTTCTTGAAAGTATTTCCTCCTGTTGAAAAAAATTAAGTAAAATATAATGAAAACAAATCAAGAATACATGAATGCAACACTGTGACTGTGTAAACTATTTGAAAATGTGACTAAAACATAGAGAAAAAAAGAGATCATGATTGAGTTTGGCATATAAAGAGTACAGGTTTACAGCCTTGAAAACAGTTGCATAAGTTAAGTGACACTCAAGATAATAACACAGTAAAAATGCACCCAAAATAGCCACTGATCCATCATTTAAAACATGCATTTAAGTAGACAAGGTAGATACTGTGATACTTCTTATTGGAACAAGAATATTTCATAAAGTTCAAGATTAAAGGCCCAGAAGTTCCACTTCTGGATGTGTTACTATATAAAGATTAGATTAATATTCTTGTTTCAATAAAAGATATCATGTTATCTGTGCTGTCTTAGATTGAAATTTCTTGTTCTTGGACCAATAAGGATACATATATTCAAGTTTTCCATTATTCTAACTAAACCTCAGAGCATTTAAAACACATATTTAAAAAAAACAGTGGTGAATTATGCCTAAAAGGGAATTTTATACAGAGACTCATGGCTGTTTCTGTGTCAGTGTGTTCCCTAACTAGCAAGACCCCTACTAAAATCCAAGAGAAATTAAGGTCTGATTTTTCTTTGTCAGAACTGTCGAGTAGAACTCAACCCATTTTCCAAAACTTTAACCCTCTCTTTGTGTTTAGAATTACACTCCATCTTCTAATAAATCCATCAAAAGGCAGGATGGGTGCGTGGAAGAAGTGCAACAAAAGTTTTGCCTTGTTAGGAGCGAGTCTTTTGCCAAAGTGTGATTTTGGGTTTGATACACAAAGCTGTGGAATTTAGGGACTGCTGAGCTACTAATGGAAATACCTGGCAGATTTCTATCTCCTGCTACTGCCTTCTCAATGAGCAGGTCAGGCCTGAGAACAGAGGAGCTTTGATATTCCTTTGCAGCCTTACTGTGGATTTCATTTTCCTTCCCAGGCACAGGAGTTTGGGCTCAAAGATGGATTTGAAATCCCACACAGCAATCACTTAACTGTCTGACTAATAGGGTTAGCTGACAAGCTTTATTCCACAGGATAGAAAATGTCCTTAACAGTTCAGTCCAGCTATTTAAAAATCTGCTAATGTTACCTGTGTAAGAAGTAGGCCATAGGAACTTGAATTCAGTAATTATCAGGCTGGAAAATCCATGAACTATATAATCAGTAAAAATTATAGGATTGAACTTTATGGCTTCTGCTTGAAGATAGCCTTGAGACAAGAAGGTTTAGAGCTGCAAGTTATGGACATATTTTGGCTCAGCTTTGCATATTTTGACTTCAGTTACATAGTTCTATCTTCTTGTATAAACAACTAACAGCTGTATAGGGTTACATTAAATATTCAATAAAACTATACTTTGAAGCTTCAATCTGTTCTTCAAGAAGACAAAAAAACTTCAGCTCCTGCTCTGTTAAGGTGCCTGCTCTTGGAAAAATTTGCCCAAAATCCGTGCACGTGGCAACAAGGGGTTTTTCTTTCCAAGTGTGCTCTTATGAGAAATGTAGAGGATGGTGTTGAAAAGTTGGACAGTACAAACACATCAGGACTCTTTCATCACCACTCAAACCACAGAGCAATTTAGCTGAGTAAAAAGGCAGGCACATTATGACAATGGAGACCTAAAATGAACGTGGCCAAACCACAATTGATTTTGATTCAGTTGAGCAAATCAAGAACTTTCTTGGTATCCTTTATGCTGTGGCATAACAGACAGAAAACCTGAACAGATGAGTAAGGAAGAAAAGCTCTTACATAAAGATCTTGTCCAGAGGTGCTCAAAAAGACAGCGTGATGATGTGAGATGAAAGCAATTTCTTCTGTAATTTCTTTCAATTGACCTCATAAATTTGGTTTTCAGTCCAAGGAACAGACATAGGGAACCCAAGGGGAACATTTGTGTGTACACATATCCATGCAATGTTTGCCCTTTGTTGGTAGCTGAGGCACTTTTAGCACCCTGGATGGATCTTGATGAAGGATTGGCAGTGAGTTCAAGTTCAGTACTTGCTATAACCATGCCAAAGAGGAGAAGGAGGAGGAGCATGGTGTTTCCCCAAGCTGTAAACAGCAGTAGTGTCATGACAATAAAGATGATTTTACAGAATCTTTGTGATCTCAAAATCAGAACAATGGTAGCAACTGAGCCAATAGGGAAGATGTGTGAATGGGAGCTTTTAACTGTAACCTTTACTCATTTCAAAATATCCTAACAATTATGTTCTGTAAGGAGTGGGAAAGCTTTGACACCACCTTGTTTTTAGCTCCAGGGGATGGATTAGAGCCTTAACCTTTGGGCTGCAAGAACATCAAGCCTCCTTCCTGGAGCTGGGAGTCCATCTTTCAGCAAAGTCAACTCAAATCCTCATTCTTTAAGGGCAAATGGGAGAGGTAAAGTGCCTGCAGTCAGGTAACCAGTTAACATTAGTGCACAAAGACTGCTTCACCTGTGTCTAAAAAGGGTTGGGAATTAAATTTATTTGGTTTTCCTCTGCTTTATTTCCTTTTTAAATGTCCTTTTGACATGTGGCATTGTGGGGTAAAAAAAGAACAAATTCCACCCTGGGCCATTCAACTCCTAAATCGATGGAGCTCTGCTGCTCTGTGTCCCAAGCCTGGCTAGACTTGTCACTCCCTTTTTTTTTAATTGTAATTTTTTCAGCTATCTGTACAGTCACTATTAATCAAGTTTTCCATTTTTGGCAGCCAGTAGGAAGGCAGCAAGCATCCAGGAATTAGAGGAACAGCAGCAATGCCAGTGCCTTTCATTCAGATAACTGAGAGCATGAATCAGTTTAAGCTGTCCACTGAAACATGATAAGGCCACCATCTCTTGTAGATGAGAGAGCAGACTCACCATTTTTGCTTCCTCTTGGAGTCTAATGAAATGATCAAATATGATTAGTCATTCAGGAAGAATTCATACCAAAGCTCTTTTAACTTCAGTGAAGTTTCCACTAATGTGGAAAAGTCTTCAGTCCTTTGGACCATTGTTTTACTGGAGTTAAAAGCATTTAAAAATGGCTATAAGAACACATGAAATTTATGGACAGGATATAACCTAACCCCTGGCTTTCTTTTATTTTTCTTTTCCAATTTTAAGCCCACTGTCCTGCTTTTATCACCCTGCAGCTTCACAAAGAAACCCAACAACTTGCTTCTACTCGATTCTTTTCTTCCAGCAGTTTCACTGACAGCACATTCATGGGTTTAATGTCCTTATAAGAAGTAGCTCTTTCTCTCAAATCCCAGCTTTTTATCTTCTCAGTCTTTATTGCTTTCACATTCATCACTTGTATTGATAAAAGACACTAACACACACAAAAGAAAAGTCTCTTTATCCCTTTCATTGATCTTTTGGGCTTCAGCTGGACTCCCTTCCTCGGCTGTGACCGTTCCTGAGGTGAAGTGCACAATTAAAAAGGCACGGGAATGAGAACTACAGAACACAAAGAAAAAATATTAGGAAAAAAATCACTTTTAAACTTCCTTCAGATTTATAACCCTTTCTTAAGAGCTAATTTCTAGCACAGTGCTGGTTTTATTGCACAGCTCCGTGCTTCCCTGTAATGATCAAGCTGTACTGAGTCGGGACTTTTACTGCCAAGAGTGTATTTGCAATCCAATATTTCAGTAGTTTGTCCTGACCTTGCACGTCATGATCAGTAGGAGTGTGAGTTCATTTCACTTTTTCATATAGCTCAAGTCACAGACTCTTATCAGGTCTATAATGCTTACTGACACACAGCCTTTTATTGCCAGCTGTCCAAGTGAACCAGCTTTCAAAAGTTGCTTCCCTGCTCCTCGAAGTCCTGATCACAGGAAAGCAGAGTAATGCAAATCAGAACTCTGAAGTGCCCTGTCATTTAAAAATAAACCTCTGCAAGCTTCATAAAATACAGATCTACTCCTTCCAAGCCATAGCTTCTTTGAGAGGATGGATAATCAGGGAATATGTGATGCCTACTATTATTGCATTATGTAGGTAAGGTCTAATTAATTAATTAATTAATTGCCTCTCTGATATTACAGAGTTAATACTCTTCAACAAAGCCATGCCATGAAATGGGACACTGGATGCTCAGTGATTCTAAAATGTAAATTAGTGGACTGCAGTCAAAGGAATTACTTCAGGGGAAAAGAGCACACGATTTGCATGGCAATTTTGGGTACAAACAAAGGATGTCTCACCTGCCCTCTCCAACCTGGAAGACAAGAAATATCTCAATAAGACTCAATGCTGCTGTGGTCCCATTCACTGCAGAGAGTACATCGAATTAAGGAATTTATGATAGCCCTAGATCCAGTGCCTGAAAGTTCCCTTGGGGATTTCCACATGCCATCATCTGGGAGTGCCCAAGATGCTGACCCATCATCCTTCATCCAGCCTCGTGACTCCCATCTCCTTTATTTGCATTTCTGATGATTACATGAATCTTTAGGTGGACTTCAACCTTTTGACTCCTCTTGAGCAAGAGTACAGGAGCCAATTCTCCCACTAGTTCCATCCAAACAATCCCTTTGATATCAGAAAGGCTTACTCTAGAGTTTATGGAAAGAGACTGCCAAACCTGACCTTTAATCTAATTGGCATTGTAGAATAGTTCAAACAAACAAAAAAACAACCAAAAAAAAAGCACAACCTAAACCAGATTCAATAGTGAGTTGCTATCAATTACCACCAGAGCAGGAAAAGATGGCTTTATCTCAAAAGGCAAATGGAACCACCTGACATCAGGCAAAGAACAGTTCACACGTCCTCATCACCATGACACTGAAATGCTATCAGGGCACCCACCTGGCATCGCCCTTAGGCAGAACTGGCAGTGGTAAGCTGCAGCTGATCACAATCAATAGCTGGGGCTGGCATGATCACCCCTTGCTAAGTGTATTTGCCAAGTGCAGTAGAAGTTAATATTCAGTGAAAGTTCAATAGGCACCGGTGATTCAGGGTATTAGCCCAGAGCAGGAGATTTCCCTGTTATTTTGCAAATGTGCGCCCTGACAAAACACCAGACAGCAAATGCCACCTGGGAGCTCCTGCACGTCCTAATCTGGGCTCTCACTGTCCAGCAGATGCTGTGGAGATTGAACCTGTCCTTCTCCCACCACATAATTCACATTAACCACAGCTGTGGACCCCATGAAAGCATCACCGTGAGAGGACCGAAGCCTCTGTGCACGGGCTGGTGCCTGAGCTGGTTTGCAGCATCACAGTGCCAGTGCTGTGATCCCATGAGTGCAGATGCCTGGAAGAGTGGAAGAGCAGCACACAAGCTGACACAGTGCAGCCAACAGTCCAAGCAAGCATCATTCCAAGAGGTATCATCTGGTTTTGACTGCAAAATGAATTTCTGGAAACAACGAGAGCTGCAGGTTATGCTCCTTCAGCTGAATGAGATCAACCCCAGCCAGAACTACAAATAGGTTCATTCATTCCCTGTGAACTTCTGAGAACACTAAAAAGATACAGAAAATGTAAAATGTGTTGATTGGTGTTTTAAAGACATGTCAGATGTGCAAATAGCTGTCTTCAGCAGACAAAGGTCAGTGCAGCTCCCATGGACTCAGCTAGAGGGAGGCTCCTTCCTTGATATGAACCATCAGGAGTCTCCACTGCAGCTCTGCTAAACTTACTCCAAAAAGGAAGCAAAGGTATTAATCTAGGCAATACTACTTCTCCTTGCTACAATAAAATATACTCTGTTCTCCATCCTGGAAAATAATTTGGCCAGACTTGGAAAAAAGTGAGAATTCCTGGCCTTTCCAACTCAACTTTTCAGAGCACCTCCACAAAAGAACATAGCCAAGGTGCAGTGCCAGGATCTCCTTCTGTTAACATAAAAGAGCCACAGTGGGATCTGTTAAAAGTTACAGGAGAGTCACAGGTTTAGCCTTTGGTTATAGACTCAAACAAACCTGTAAGGTAGGACACAGATCTGAAATGTGGCCAGGGTTCTAGTTCAACTGGAAGGGCACCAGGTTGTTCAATAAGATTAATTCTAAATGGCACAAGGCACCAGAGGTTATAATTTTCATAATCTTTTTGCTATTTCTCTACAGCAATATATAGTTTGTATATTTTTTTTCTGCTTAAAGACTCAGCAGGTCTAGAGTCCTTCACCTGTGCCTTGCTCACCCAAATTCCCAGCAGTCCTGCCTTTTAGACTCTGACACTTACTCTCTGTGCAGAAATGGATTAAATTACAGGAAAAATATCAAGGGTCTTAGAAGATTACTAAATAAACCCCAAGACCAAAACCTTAAAAATGCTCTGTCATCAAATAACATATGACACTTTAGTGTAGAACCTTTCCTCCAGCTGTTATTTGAAAGGATAATCTTATTTCCCTTCACAGAATTGATTTTTCATTATTTTATTAAACTCTCAAACTACACATGCAAGAAAGATCATTTCTATGCACAAACTGAAAAATATTTTACCTTCTAACGTGGATAGTAAAATGAATTGAATTATCACATACATCAGTGTATATACAAAGAAATGCAGTGATGAGTTCAGTTGACTCTTCTTGTGGTTTTCTAAAACTCTCACAGCTGTATGTCTCAGCAGAGAATTTGCCTGGGCAATGAAAACTAAATCTATGCAGAATTTGATTGATTTTTATCTGCTTCTAAAAACTTCCCCAAACTTAGACCAGATTTAAGCAAAGTAAAATGGGTATGATAACACATGTGGAACCCAGGTCTGCTGTATTCTAAGGGAAAGTTCAACTCCACAGTAAAAAACTTTGCAATTCAAACACCAGTTCTGGAAGGGATAAAGTCAAGCCTTTGGAAGTGAAATTCTAGTCACTCTTGGTAAACCAAAGTGTCTTGCATGACAATAGTTCGCTATCCATTACTATAAAATCTCATTTTTATTGGTAATTTGCAGACAAAATCTCACAATACCACACAGGGGGTGCAATTTAAGGAAAGAACATAAAAAAATTTGTTCTCTTCTACAAAGATTCACCCAGAAGTACCATAAATAAGAAAGGACTCAATAGTGGCCTTCCAGTACCTGAAAGGAGCCTACAAGAAAGTTAGAGAGGGAATTTTTACGAGGGCCTGGAGTGACAGGACAAGGGGAATGGCTTCAAACTGACAGAGGAGGTTTAGATTGGGTATTAGGAAGAAATTCTTTACTGTGAGGATAATGAGGCACAGGAACTGGTTATCCAGGGAAGCTGTGGCTGCCCCATCCCTGGAAATGTCCAAGGCAAGGTTGGACGGGGCTTGGAGCAACCTGGGATAGGGGAAGGTGTCCCTGCCCATGGCAGGGGTTTGGAGTGAGCTGATCTTTAGGGTCCCTTCCAGTCCAGGCTGTTCTGTGATTCTGTGAATTCAGGCCTGATACCAGAGAGTGCATCTGCTTATGTCAATTCTGAATCACCCAGGAACAGAATAAAATATAGTCATTGTTATTCTGCCAAATTTTATAGACAGTGATAGGCGGTTCAGCTACTTAACAGAGAAGTCTGCATTAAAGAATAAGTCACAAAAAATGATTCAAATTATCCTAATTGGAATAAAACAAAATGCATAGACCAACTCATCATACTTGCTGTTGTAATTTTTAGTTAATACACAGCTTCCACACAAAGCTTGGTGCTCCAGACCTTTAGTGCAGAGAGGTGAATGCACAACTCTGATTTCCTTGAAGCAGTGGATATCCAGCACCACTCAGAAATAGGCCAAGAAGCTTAAAATTAAAAGAATAACCAGTTTATTATTATTATTATAGGAGGAATTGGAAGACTGGAAATGGAATTATACACCTTGTATTAACTTTTAATCCCTGAAACCTGTCATCACCTAGGGGGAAGTGATTTACAAAATGTTACTGTAGATTGGTTGAGAATGTCATCAACCTCTGATATAAATGCTGGGGCTTTGTGACAGTAGCTTCATTTCTTTATTTGATTCATAAACAGGCTGTGAATATAAAAATTGAAACATGCCCCACCTGTCTTGAAACACATGGGAGATGTCAGCAAAACTCAGAGCAAAATACAGACTATTAAAAAAAAAAAGAAAAAACCCTGAGTAAGGATGTAGTAAAAACATATTCCCAGTACTACAAACATTACCTTTCAAACATTTCAGAATTGTTTATAAAACATTGCAGCACATTCATGCTATGGCACATTTTATCCTGGGTGTGATAGTTCTCATCTAGATTTCCAGGTATTTGGACACAGGTGTTATCCACGAGTGAGGGAGCTGTGACAGGAGACACCTACCTCAGTGTCTCACAGCAGAGCAGTAGCAGAACCCGGAAATTACTTCAGATCTCCTGAGAGATTCCTCACTGAATTTGACACTTTGGGAAAATAAGATTCTTGAAAATGAATGTAGAAAGCGTAGCATGTAAACACTATTAATTTATTGATAAATGGCCATATCAAAATTTCCTAAATTTTCTTTGAACACTGCTCTTACAGCAGGTAAGTTCAAGAAAAGACCCAAAATATTTCTACTGAACAGAAGATGAAGGAAAAGAGAAAAACTGTGAGAGTCTGTGGGAAAAGTAGAAAACAAGAAAGCAAAGTACAGCAGCTGAGTATACAATGCTCAGGGCTAAAACCATATTTTCCTGACAGCTTAAGAGTAGCCTCTGAGTCATGGTTACTTTATCAATTCTCCAAAAGAAAAGCTTTCCAAGACTTCAGTCATAGTGTATAGGGATGTGCTTTGTATCTGTCTTTGCTGAAGGAGCAACTTTTTCGGGGGGTGCTTAGCCTAGGTTGGCTACCCCAATTTACAGCAGTGAAATATGTCCTTTAAATTGAGTTCTCAGTAGAATTCCAAGCCTGTGGGAGAAACTACAAATCCAATAAACTTCTTTCACTGCTCTTCTAACCTAGGTTAACTATACTTAATTTAACTTAATTTAACTTTAACTTAATTTAACTGTAGGAGAAATTCACCCCCAATATAAAGAACAGTGAGCACTCATTTGGTACCTCAGTGTAAGCCCATGAGACCAAGTCAGGACCATTCTGAGTTACATGCAAGAGCATCAAGCTAAACCCAGGCCCTGTTATTGCTGGAGCAGCTATTATTTCACTTTTCCAGTTGTCTGTTCCAGGCATGTCTGTGCCTGAGGCTTGTTTTGGCTAATTCAGAAAATTTTTTCAGAAGAAAAACTTCATCTCGGTGGCTGATTTATTGGGGAATTCCATCTGCATCCTCAAAAAAAACCACCAAAAAACAAAAATGGTGCTAGAGACTGGTGTCTGTAGATAGTAAATTCTGTAGATTATATCCCTGAATTATTCACAGTAGCTGCCAGGGCCATTTTTCCACATCTTTCATACAACCAGAGCAATGTCATCTCACCTGGGTGAAAAAACAGTCTCTGTTAATTTCATCTTGGCTAATCCCTGAAAGTGTTCAAGGCCAGGTTGGATGTGGGACAAGAAACTGCTCACTACTGATTCAGAACAGTTCAGTACCAAGTATTTGCTTCCTTATTTACACTTCAGTATTGACACCTCAGCTGAGAAAAGAGTGGAAAAGATCAAGAAAAGGCCTCTAGCATAAGAATTTAAGACAAATCTGGTCAGAAATACTGGCAGACAGAGTATCTTGGGGCTTTTTTTAGAGTTCAATAAGTTACTCAGGAATATTTAAGTTTTCTATAACTCTCTTACATTATGATAACCTGCTTCATAAGCAATCAATGAAAATTTCTATCATGTCAGCTGCAAGTAAACTCACCACCTTTTTTCATATAAACTTGTCAAATTATTTCTTTCAACATGCACTGCACACCTGGGATTTCATGAAAAAAAGTCAAATATGAGATTTTTGATATTATCACCTTAAAAATTTTGTACTAATGGTATACTAACACATAAATGTAACAGATTCCACACACAGTAAGAAAGAAAATTATATGTATTCATTATGTTTCTCTGATTTATTTAAATCTTTTCAGTCACTATTTATAATTGTTGTGGGAAAAAAGAAATCAGTGGGAAAGTAGCCATAATATAGAGCAAATGGTGAAGATGGCCCTTTCTGAAATATTAGAAATTATCTAGTCACCTAAATAGAATTTTCAACTTTTTTACTGTCTAATCTTTCTTGCTTTTGTCCTAGTTTATGATGTTTTCCATATGGAGCAGATCTGGAGAGTAAAAGGAAGTGTTTTGGTGTTTCATTTCAAGAGGAGAGAATACATTTTATAAACATGAAGAAGACTGTGTGCTGTGCAGGAAGTTAAAGAACATAGCTTCAGATACCTTCAGGGGATTTTATCTGGACAGTAAAACAATCACTTTATTATCAACCTCACCTCAAGGCCTTGTTCCTTTCTGAGCTGGAGTTCCTCAAAGGGTAAAATGGATTTATCTGTGTGAATGAACTTTGCAGGACTGAACCTTCAGCCTCTCAAAGCTGATAACACAACTCTGAACGACTTTGCACATGGGAATAGTCCTCTTGATCTCATTTCAGCACTATTAATAGGCTGCAGAGGAAAAAGTCCAATGGAGTCACCCTAGGACTTATTTAAATACAAAAGTCTATTCAGATCAATGCATGCATTTGCAATCTGGGAAATGCCATGGGTTGACCTTCTACATAGTCTCCTGAGGAGCTTCAATATGCCTTTGTTTATTCAATTAATTTATGAAAGTATAGAATCCATTTTTTTTTATGCAAGAATAATTCCCCCTTCCTAGTCCCAGATGTTTTCCTGGATGCAATTTCAATGTTGTGTGTCTTATTTAATGCTTTTGATTAAATTTGTAATGCATTTAAAATATCAGTATGTCCAATCAAGTGCAAAGAGACATGTGCAAATGAAGTGATTCATGCAATGGGAATTAAATCTCACACTGCCTTGCCACCTATTCTTTTAGGAATGAATTTCATTTACAGCTTGAGCTTCCATCACACATCACCAGCCTTGCAAACAGACTAGAAAACACATTGTATACTCATTGAACGTGGATATGGATCACAGAAAATCTATTATATGTTTTTTAAACAAATATCTTTGGTTTTGTGGTCGAGCCACGGCTATTCCTTCCTCTTGAAAAATAAGAAAATGCACAAAATAATACTTCAAGGATTTTGTAGGAATATTGTAATTAAAATTTGTAAAGCTCCCTTAAAAAGAGAACTATTTGGGGCAGCAGACTCAAGGTCTGTCAGAAGCCCTTCTTTCCAAAGCATTTTCACACCAACACTCAGGTAAATTTTAGAAGAGGAAAAGCCTCTGTTAAATTGAGGGCTGGGATATAACAGTGAGCCAAACCCTAAGCTTTCCTAAGTCAGGGCAACAGGACAAGGCTGATGTCAGTGAAACAGAGTTAAAACATTCTGGCTGAAGATGTAATTCAGCATCAAGGGAAAACAAGCTTCAATGGCATGGACATGAATAGTAAGAATAGTTCCCTGTAGTTCTCTGTGCTTCATTTCCATTTGCCTTCTTCTCCATCAGTGTCTCTCACTGAATTAAAGTAACTTCCAGCTTTCATTTTGGTTTCTCCATGTGGTGTGTTTGGCCTGTGTGTACAAAATAATGACAAGGGTTAGGGCAAGATAAAATCCCTGCGTACCAAAACCTGTCTCTGGTGTGATGATATGCCAATAAAAGCATTTCAGCCAAAATTCAGCCTAAGGATGGCAGGGGTGCACATGTGTGTGTGTGCTTTATCTGGTAGCACAATGCCACCTGTGTCCCTGCATCTTTGTTGTCTTAGGCTGGGGCTGTGGATTCTGTTGCCATCTGTCAGAGCTGGGGCAGTTCTCTTCTGGTCACTGGGCAGTTTTTTCTTCATTTCTTCCACAACCAATCCTCCCTCCAGGAGATCTCTCCTGTCCATGGCCAGTGAGTGTCCCTGCATGGCTGATAAAATTCCATCATCCCATTGGGAGATGCTCCACCCAGGGGGAGGAGGCTGATAAAATTCCATCATCTCATTGGGAGAGGCTCCACCCAGGGGAGGAGCCAAGCATTCCTACCTGGATCCAATCTGAGGATTGGGACACCACAGCAGCCTTTGCCCACTGCATTCCCAGAGGAGCAGCTTTCTGCTCCACTGCATTCCCAGAGCAAGACCAGGCCCATCTGCACCATCCCTGGACCTTCAGAGGAAAACTCCACCCTTCTGCAGGATCCCTGCTCCACCAGAGCCACCCCTGGCACTGCAGGAGGAACAGCCACCATGGAATGGGACTGTGCCACACCCTGACCCACAGGGGGTCAGGTTGTATTCTGTCAGTGGGTTTTTTTTGTTTGTACTATTGCATTTGTATTTTAATTTTCCTAATAAAGAGCTGTTATTCCTATTCCCATATCTTTCCCTGAGAGCCTCTTAAGTTCAAAATTATTATAATTCAGAGAGAGAGAATTTACATTTTCCATTTCAAGGAAGGCTCCTGCCTTCCTTAGCAGACACCTGTCTTTTCAAATGAAGACATTTGTGCTGGGATATCAGGGAGCAGCAGTGCACTGGAGGTGTCAGAACAGCCCTCTCTGCAAAGCCAGTGCTGCCTGCAGAGATTCAAGCCAGCTTCTGGAAGTGTCTGAAGCTCTGTGTGCCTGGCTGGCCGGGCACTTCCCTTCAGAGACCACCACAGCTCACAGAGTGGCTTTTGTGGTCAGGCCATCTGGCCACTAGAATGAATCCACCCTCTTCAGTCAGGCAGGAAGCATGGATCTGCCTTGCTCTGGGGAGAAAAGGGGGCAGAATAAGGAGCTGGGATGAAGGACCAGCTGGCTGGCTAACTTAAATGAGCACTGACACATCCAAGCTCTGCCCTGCTCCATCTCCTCTCAGATTTATTTACACATTCTATCTTCAGCACAGGTAGCATAAGGGAAAGAAACACAACACTGATGACAACACAAAGCCAGGAAACAAACAATCAAACATTTGCACATTACAAAGTTGGAGGTACTAAATGACTTTTGCAGTGATCTTTGGTACTGCTTGCAGGGTTAATTAGTAACAGCAACAACCAGGAGTTACTAAAACCACATCACAATTTTAATGTATCTTTTAGGTTGACAGGAACTAAGTTACACAAATAATCCTGATATTTGTGAACCTTCACAAAAAGCCATTTACATAACAGCTGGAAGTTCTTGCACTTAATTAAATTGCTGCATTGCTAAACTAATTTTTGTAGTCCTGTTCCTTTGAATAATGCAGTAAGTAAGAATTTAACACAAACTTTCCTTAGTTATGAGGCTTCTATATTTTAGTTAGGTTGAACTATGTATCCTGTCCTGAAATAAAGGCTGTCATAAAGAGGCACCATTGGGCAGGACAAAGACTCCCAAAATAACCAAGCTGACAGTGATTTTCTGTTTTCTTTTGTAATTTTTGTAACTGCAGTTGCCTGATCACAAGCTTTTCCTCTTCTCAAACCAAAATTCTCTTCATCTTAATAAGGTCACAAGAATGTATTTGCAACCTCAGATTCTATTGTCTCTGAAATGTTTTCGTGGGTGCTTGTCCTTTTGAAAAATAAAAGCGTTTATGCAACAAACCTGTTATGAACAAGGGGTAGCAGAGCCCCAGTGGTACAAGTCACTAAAAATCCATGGCAAGTGGAAGATCACTTGCTGTGACAAACTTAAACCCAGAACAAAACAGAGCTACAAGACTCATGAGGAATTTTAGGACCTATTATGCCAATTCTTGAAAAATTAGCGTAATTTCATAATTTTAATATCCACTAGTATCTGGTATATATTCATAAATTAATTGGTGTTTTTCTCCCCAGTTTTACCTCTGGAGACCTAAAAGCAGGGCAAGACAGGTAATATCCAGGCCCTGTGGCTGTAGGGTGAATTTCCTGCTCCCTCCACCCAGTGCCAGTAGCTGTCACAGGACAAGCTCCAAAAGAGAAGTCACCAAAAGCTGCACGAGCCCCCAGGGTATTTTTTCCATCTGTGCATTGCTGCACAGCTTCTGATCACTCTGCCCCTCCCACTGTTTTTCTAGCTTTCAGGATTTATTGTGATATTCATAACATTTGTTTTATCTTTATTCCTGAACAGCTGGAATAGAGAGAAGCAGCATTTCACAGCTTCCATTTTTTTAAGGAAAGCCCATGACACCACAGACCATCAGAATGGCTCAGAAAAAGGAAAGAAAAAACCCTGTTTTTCAGGCCAATTTCATCATTTGAACAGGAAGGGAGCAGGGAAACCAGTCTTCATCTTGAGATTTTTCTTAATCCACAGGCAAGAAACACATTTTTGCTATTGGTTGAAAAAAATACAGTTGTTCTTGGTATGAATAAGCCCCTGCAGAGAAAGATTCTGTTTTCCAGTGGATGAAAATTCTTCCTCCAGAACTCCTGGAAACGTGAAGATTCCATATGTGATGCTTATCTGCATCACAAAAGAAAGTTTAGATCTGATTGTCAGAGTGCTTTATGAGACTTTAAGATAAATCCTGTTTGCAAAAGCCAGATTTACTTGGGCAATTTTGAATATTTCATTGAATCAATTACAACTTCAGATATGTGTAAGTGAAAAGTAAGGAAGCATTAGAAACCACAGTTGCTGTCAAAAAGAATCTATAGTTGTTCTTTGACTGCAATGTATTTTCATCATTCATCCAGATTTAATTTCTTCAATGGCTTCTGGGTTAGAGAAGAAGCAAATTATTTCTGAGGGTTATGGCTCATGTCCTCAGAGAACACATGACATATATTCCTGCTATTTCACATGCCAAGAGAATGCATTCAGAGCTAAATGATGTGGAAGAAATACATAGGAAAAAAATCTTTACCTGCACAATTCAGAGGCCAAAAGGGACTAATCCATGAAATTTTCTTGGGCCAATTTCTTTGTTGATGTAAGAAAGGGAAATCATGTCCACCAATTGCAGCAGCACATACACCAGGGGAAAAAATAGTCTAACCAAAACAACCCACTAATAAATAAATACAGTTAGCACACTGGCCTCAGAACAGCTGCTGAAACAGAGAGCACTGTGCCCTTTCTCATGTCCTAACAGACAAAAATATATAGCTCTGTTTTACACCACAACTATCCCTATCTAAATATGAAAACAGAGGGGAAAAGGTGAATAAATAGATTTAAAAGTATGTGTCCAGAGAGGCCTGGGGCTTTTATGTGTAAAGATTTATTTACAATCTTTTAAATTTTTTATTTCACTAGATCTAGTAAAGCTCTCACAGTCCATCCTCAAAAGAGTCAAAGACTTGAACTTTTGCATGAAGGCAGCAAAGGAGAACAATATTGATTATAAACTGTTTAGTGTAATTAAAGATGAATTTACTCCATTTCTTTCCTGTCACCATGAGGTGACACAAGAATGACATGGAGTAGTTCTGGTTAAAGTAAATTAAAAAACTCTTTATTGAAACATTTGAGTCTCTATATATTTTTTTTGAAATGCCAGTGTCATTGGAGGGTGACAGTGCCACCTCCTCAATGTCAATGTGGGCAACCCAACATCCATCATGTTTGTTTTCTATAAAGGAATGAAAACCAATAAGTTATTTACATAAATTTTGAGGGAAAGTTCTGTGTAAATATGCAAATATCAGAACGCTTGGTAAAACTTGAGAACATCAGGGTGACACTTTCCAAAAGAGTTGAATGAGAAATCCTTAATCAGAGAGAGAGAGAGAGAGACCTTCTCTAACTCCTCACTTCAAAGGAAACCACAGGAAACTCATCCTCACCCACTCCTTACTTCCAGACTGAGTCCCATCTTTCCAGCCTGACACAGGGACTTCAGTGCCTGAGACTGAGCTCTGGCAGCAGATTTCAAGTGGTCTCAGAAGATCTTCCAATTTCCCCCCACCCTGCACATCCCACTGGGGGTGCACAGAAGCAAACCTCATGCCACCTTCCCTCCACCAGCCTCTTGTGGTACCCACATGTTAGTCCTTCTGTCCCTCAGAAACCCCAGAGCTTTTATGCTAAAAAGTTATTCATGTGCCTCATATTCATGTGTCCCTTCAGGCAAATCTTTTTCTGGCTTGTTCAGAAAAAGCACTCTGGAAAATTTGTGACACAACCAGCAGAGCCTGTGCCCTTTCCTAAATCCTACATACACTCCAAAGAAGTTCTGCTGATTTAAACAGCCTCGGGGTCAGGACCCCTTTCCTTGTCCTAAAATAAGTTTTCAGAAGCTGCCCTTGAGCCTGACTTTTTTTTTGATAAAACAAAAAGAGGTTCAAAAACTCCTGCAAATGGTTATGTTCACTCAAAACAAAAAAAAATCCACCTCAAGGGAAGTGTTCTTCAGTGTCACCAATGACAGATTACCTGGAGAGCAAGGGAGCCCCAGGAAGGAACTGACTTCTGGCTGTGACTGATGAAAGCTCAGGCTCCTCAAAAAGAGACAGGCCACCACTCCTATTCCTTTAGTACTGAGACTGTTGGGAACCACTGTCACAGCTAAACAAAGTCTGGAATAAACTCTGCAAAGTAGCCCAGAGAAGAATGGTTATTTTGTTTTGTCTTGAGAGCTACAAATCTAATATTTAACAGACAGAACACCACAGCCTGAGAATTCTTGGATCACAAAAGTGGAAAGCTAAGCAATTATTTCTAATGATACTTTTTTTTTAATGAACAGCTAGTTTAACTGCTGATATTAATTACCTCTGGCCCACATCAGCTCTTTCCTTCTGCTGAGGGATGTATAAACATTGCTTCTTGTCAGACTTGAAAGATTTCAGGCAACCTGAAGCATAAAAAGCTCTCCTGGGATGTGTTGAGCACAGCTCCCACCACATCTAGAGCCTCTTACACCCTACACTTTCCTGGTGCACAGCAGTCAGCTCTTCATTCCTGAAACTCAGGCCATGAACATGGATAGAAGTAGAGGAGGTTGCAGAGGAGAATCAGAAATTAATTTTGACAGATGTTTTTATCAGCCTACAAAGTGGAATAGCTGAAAGGTGATTTTCCAAAATGTAGAGCTAAAGCATATAAATTCACATTTTTACTCTTTAAGGAAAGGACTCATTTAAAAAAGCTCAGCAAATTTAGAGAAAACTGTTCCAGATAGCACTGGATATTTTGAACTAGGAAAGTTTAACAGAGTTGAACATAAAATGTACCGAGCAGGTGGTTTTTATTAAGATTTCTGATGTCATGCATTACTTGGAAGCCACACAAAGCATGCAGGGAACATTGTGAAATGAAGTTAACAAGAGGGTCACACACTCTGCAGCTTCTGTAGGCTGAGCTTGCAGCATGCCAGAGAGGTTTCTTTCCTTCCTCCCAAATCTCTCCTCCACACTCCCCATCTGTCCAAACCAACTTTTATTCCAAAGCCTCCTTCTCCCTTCCCAGAGGTGCTGTATCTTCCAAATCTTTGTCTCTTTCCCTCTCCCAGTTATCATGCAATATTTCTCCCCATTCACTTGCACTGTCCCCCCCAGAGCAGAGTTCCCCCCAGCAGCACCTCCTGCTCTCTGCATAGCAGGATCCTGCAGGTCTTTGCCCCAGTGTTCCTTCTTTCCTGCCAGCTCAATCTCCACTTTTTTCTGCTCCACAAGGGCCAGAGAAATGTTCATTTTCTGGAACCCACCTGTCCCCAGTAACAGAGGCCTCTTTCCTTGGCTGTGCAGACTCCTGTTTGCTGTTTCTGTCCCTGCTGATGTTTGAGCTGTTGTCTTTCTTTCCCAGGATATTCTCACCACACAAGCTACTCCTCCACCCTTTCTCACATCTCCCACTTGCCCCTCCATTTCCCAACACTTCTGTAGGAGGCAGTCCACCAGGATAACACCATCCTGAACAACTGTTAGAAGAAGGTGGCATTTCCACCCTGCTGTACAGGAATCATAACCAGGTCTCTGATCCAAAAGCACTCCAACTGTGGCTGTATTCTAGAGAAAGAAGAAGAAGCTCCACATATCTCCCATTTTCTTTTATTACTTTTCTGTGAAATCAAGGTCTTGGCTATCAAAACCTAAAACTTTCCCTAAAGTTTCAGTTTCATTTGGATGTGATGTTCAGAAGTTGCTGTTTTGCAGACATACAGAGAAATGCCTTGGGTTGAGTCTGTGTCCTCTTGAGCTGAACCAAAAACCAGAACAGAGGTCCTCCTGAAATAATTCCACTCCAGCTGCAGAGCAAAATAGACCCTACTCACTTCCAAAACACAGGCAGTGAGGCTTCTGAAAGTGCACTTACATAATAAGACACAAACAAAGAGAATGTAGCCTCTACCCCATGATCAAAGCTGACAATAAAGTCCCACTGAACTTTGCATACAACTTTTTTCCTGGATCCAGTTGCAGGCCTTTATATTTACCAGGCTTTATATTTACAGTTCTGTGTAGGTCAGAGCCTGATTCAATTATCTACAAAGCCTGGGGGTGATGGTTGCTTTTAGGGTTCTTTGCCATCCCATTTCATAGAGGGAGACAAACTACAAGCTTGTAAACAGACACATATGTCAGCTCAGAACTTCTGGAGATTCTGCCTCAGACCATATCTGTCTGCTTCCTTTAATTCATAACCATTAATCCTTTTTTTTTTTTTTTTTTTTTGTCTATATAACAGAGAAGGAAATTATGGCATGATTTAGAATTTTGTTTTTGAGCTTGCAAACAAAAAGAAAAAAAAAAGTAAACTGGAACTGTGCACTTCAAAGACACTTTCTTCCACACAGATTTTTCCAATTTGTTCTTTATAATGTAAAGACTGTCAAAAGTGACATAGAGCTGTTCTTTGCAAAGAAAAGGCTACTCATGAGATCCCTCATTCTATATTACTAAATTCACTGCTTCTAGACTTTGTGGTGTATATGTTAATTAGATTCCATAACGAGGAAGAGATTGCTGCATAGCTGAATGTTGAGCATGGTACCAGTTGCATTGAGAAGCATAATTTGTTTTGCACATTTTCATTTACATTATTTCTTTCTCTTATTCATGTTTGATAGAAGCCTTGCAAGCTCTGGGCACATTTGATATTCCTGTAGACAGACAGCAGAAAATACCCCCCTCAAATATACTGATGATACCTTAAGTGAAAACAAGTCCATGAGACCAGAAGCAATTTTCCAAAGTCCATAGATGCTCAAATTCCTCTCAAATTTAAGAAATTTCAACTTTGGTGTTTGTAAATAAAACCAGTACAAAGAAGATCAGCCAATTTTCAAATTACCCAAGAGCCTTAAGAGCAAGACCAGCATCTCAGGCTTTGCTGAAAATCTCGGAGTTAGCAAATCTAATGATGATGAGAAAAAACTTCAGCTAATAACAACTTATCTGCTTCCAAGGATATTTAATATTCCCAAGCAGAAAGGGCTACATCAGATTCTCAGACAAAAGACACAGTATTCAACATAGATGAAAAACACCTCAATCACTCTGGAATTATAAACATTCTTAATGGCCTTGGAGCTGTCCCAATGCATAAATGCAAAAGAAAATAAAATGCATCCTCTGTAAAGAACCTGAGTATAGTACACACAAGGAGTAAGAGCTAAAGTCCTCTTGAAAACTGTTCCATAGATTCTCTCTTACAAGGCACAAGAATAAAAGCACTTTACATTGACTATGCATTTTTCCAGTCCTAAAGAGATAAAATAACATCCTCTTGAGATCAGAGGTAAGACAACAGCTCTAAAAATACCATCAGGGTTATAAAAGCTCATATTAAAAGATCAAACTCCCCATCTGTGTGGCACCTGGGCTGCTACACAGCCTACATGGTCCAAGAAGTGCAAGTAACTCAACTGGAACTTGCTCATGAGCTTGAAGAATAGGGAAATACTGGCATAAAATGGCTCCTGACTTCACTGTCTGCATCCTACAAACACTGCCAGCAGCAGCTGGGCCCATGTTCCCTGAAGAAGGGCTGAATTTCCCAAAAGGAGAAAGTAATGACAGCTGATGGAAACATCAGGTTTCCATGTTTCTGCTGTTAGCAGAGGGTACTCACCTGTGCAGCTAGAGCCTGGACCAAAGCCAAAGGTTTACTGGGCAGCTAAGGCTGCCTTTCTCTGCCTTCTACTAAGCATGGCTTGTTGGTCAACATTTGTTAAAAAAAAAATCAGTATGTCTTCTGCCATCTTCCTAAAAAGAAGGAGGCTGTAGAGAGTTGGAAGGGAAAGGGGGAAAGAGGAAGCCAAGACACTCCTCCCCAGAAAACACATCAAATGATCACCCATCACCTACCTCACCTTTCTCTCTGGCAATTACTGTCATTCCCTTTCACCTCACCTGTGTTTTTTCATCTTTGCCAATTAACTGCTGAGGCTGCATCAGCTCCAGTAGCTGCTCCTTACACCCATAAAAGTCAATACAATGGGATGAGAGATGGCAATTCTAAACCTATAAATCCAATTTTCATTTGCTGTGGTCTGAAATTACTGGCCCTACCATATAGCTCTTTGCAAATGTTTAGCTTTCAGGCAGCCCAGCTGAACTAATTATGTCTTTTATCTTTTGTATGCATGCTTTATCTTTTATGTATTTGTGTTCTGGTAAACACTACATACATATTACAAATTACCCTGATGATGCATCTTAAAACTGGGCTTCAGCCACGTGTTCTGCTGAAACCCATGACAGTCACAGGAAGATGAGTTACTCTCTACACAGAGGTGTACTTGGGCCTCACAACTGAGTTGTTTTTCATGGCACAGCTGTGTTGATTTTTGCTTGCCTGGTGGTGGAAAGTTAAATTTAATATCAGCCCTTTATTGACATCTCTTAGTTAGATCTAGAGAGTGGTATTGGTTTGGGGTTTTGTCTCCTGAAAGACAGAGGTGGATGATCTCACTGAAATTAGGCTTAGCCAGGCAAAGCTTGTGGTTTATATATTAAAAAAAAAGCCAATGACCCACATTTATCAGATGAAATCAAGAAAGATAGTAGAACACTTAGCCACCTTCCCATTCTAATGAAATTTGCCAGCAGTTCTTTAGACTGATCTTGGGCTTCTCATGTGTAAAGTTCATGTCAGCTAAAATTCATAGAACCATGTTTCTTCTGCTGCAGGGATGGTAACAAATAACTGTGATACCTAAGACATGTTACTGGACTTCTCATGTACCAGAGACACAATTACATTTTTGAGATAAACAGCATTTTTAGAGCCAGACAGAAATGCTTTCTTGAGTAGCCCCATAATGAAAATATGTTGTATCCCCAAAACTGAAAATTTCTCTGCACTGAAAGTCATTTTTAGATATAAATTTTCAGGAAAACCAAAAGGAAACCTCTTTTAATTTTTTAAAATATTTTTTCAGTTTATCTGAAATATTTTCTTCACTTAGTTTTCCTTTCTGATGCAGCACAGCACCTTCAAAGTTGGCATTTGCATCTGGCTACCTTCTGCTGTGGTGCTGAGAGCTGACATCCACCAGAATTCCATTTAGATGCTGGAGATCAAGCTCCAAGGCACCTGATTCATGGCACAGAGACTCTTGGGAGATGAAGCCCAGACAAAAACTATGATAAATCCATATTGTTATTTTATTTATCATCCCACTGTTCATATCTCAATGATGGAGGGAGTTTCCTTCACACCTTTCCTTCACACCACATCTTATTATGGTAACTACAAAAAAAATGCATCTTCATTAAAAGTTTTGCTGTGATGTCTTTGTTCTTAAGAAGGGATGGGGAGACTCACACATCTGCAAGAAAAGTATGTCCAAGGATTTTAGGAGTTATTTCAGGAAGGGTTTCTTTTCCCCAAATGGTATTTGAATATCATAAAAATGCTGGCTGTGTAATTAATTTAGTTACATGGAATGTTGCATAAATGTACAAAGTTCTTGGAAAATAGATTTGACTGAGAAAAACACATTTTAATGAGGAAAGTGGTAATTTGCTGTTCTAAATTTCCATAAACAAGCATTCAAAAAATCCATAATAAATAAATAAAATAAATAAAAAATAAAATCTGTATAAAAAGCATCTGTCCTTAAACAGAAACAATCAATCTGTCAGTAATATAATTTGCATTTCTCAAAATTTTGCCATGACTGTGCAAAAAGTAAAGTGTGGCAGCAGACAACAGCACAAGACTCCAGTTTATTGAGTGTTTAGCAGGGTCACTGCTTCTCTTACAAGCTGAGCCCTGTATTTCCACTAATTACAGTCTTGGGGTGTGTCTTCAAAAAAAACCCAACCACAAACCAAAATTCAAAAAACCCCATAAAACAGCAAAAAGAGCTCAGCAAGATCCTTTCTCAAACTGAGCTGAAGCATAAAAAAAGTCAATTTTAATATTCCTCATTTCTTCTGGAAGCACTAATTGCTATCCTTTGCCTTAAGAGCTCTGCTTTTATGTTTTCCAAGGCTGGGTGGAAAAACATCACAGTGTCTAGGTCACATAATATGTGGTTTCTTATCCAGCAATGTCCTACTCAGAGATTAGCCAGTTCTCCTTTTGACATCAGGATGCTGGTGTCCTGAATCTGCACCAGGCAGCTCAGATGGAATCAGCAGCCATTCCTTATGCTGAATGCTTTCACTGTGTAATTATCTGTGCTTGGTTTGGACTGCTTAATAAGGCTCATAGAAGTGGTGGAGTGTGTCAGAATTACTGAGTAGATTATTTCATGGCACTGTTGCCACCTTGCTTTCAATTTATTTAAGGTGTTTAGCACCACTGGCAATACATGCTCAGCTGACCTGCTGTGCCAGACTCACTGCAGAACTTTAATTCTGTCTTCTGCAGCAAGTACAGTTCTGCACTGGCATCTTGGGGTGCATCTTATCACTGTTCCTTTTGTGTCTGAATTTTGGACTGTGTCCTTCCACATATTCTTTTCTTGTGCCTCGGTTTTCACATCCCTGTTTATGTCTAATAAGTGCCCAAGGTGGACTCTAATTGAGTAATCAAGCTTTACTGCAGAAAACAAACAAAAGAGGAGAGGAGCACATCCCCCTGACCAACCTTCCTGTCCAGTTTCCCTGGTGTTAGGCAACAGCACCTCTGAGTACAGCCCTTACCCAAAAAATCTCTCTCTTGGAGTTAGACCATCAGTCTTTCTCTACTCCTTTGGGGCCAGAGTGTGATTCAGAGTTCTGATAAGCAGTTCTATATTTGTCCCCAGCAATGTGTGCTCTTTCATTCCCAAGGGGGCTTGAATATTTGGGCACATCTTCAAAAGAAGCTGCTCACCCTGTTGCAGGCACCATCAAACAACTCCCAGTGGCACCTCTTGGGGGACCAGGCTCCTGGTAAATTCAAAAACACTCCAATGCTATGATTTTGATAGTGGGATTATCTTGTTGGAGTAGTAAGCAACCAGCCAAAAAAAAAAAAAAGAGCCACAAAATAACCCTGCTGCAGAAGCAGTCAGGCTGCCAGGGTGTTCTTCCAGTCTCCTGTAGATTTGGCACACATGTGTGTACCTTTGCAGTTATTTTGGACCAAGTTTTGGAAATGCAACTGAAGCAAACATTCCTGCCTAGACATGGCATCTGCTCCATGTTGGCATCAGTGCCATGGAGGAGCTCCACCATGTCCTACAGTCCCAAGACTTGACACTCTGGGAGAAAATATCAATATATTCCCATTGAAATAAGCTTCTTTGTTATATCTTTCTAAATAGGAAAAAACAAAACAACAAAAGTCTGCTTTCATTTGGAGCACTCTGGAAGGCAGAACTTCCATCCCAATATCTCCAGGCTTTAAAAACAGAGCACTAAATTATATTCTCAAGTCCCAAAATAAATAAAGTTTTCAGCACAAGAAAAATGTGCATTTTTAAATGGTCCACGTTGCATAGCATCTCTAAGCATTCAGCTCACTCTGAGCATTCACCACACATCAGCTCACTGGAGTTAACACTGTCCAATATCTTGTACCCAAAATCTTTGCTGCTGCTAAAGGTATAAAGGTGCCATCATAATTTGCTTGATTTTTTTTAAATGAATTATTCTAAAATTTTGATTATCAGAATCCAGTAACTACTACCACAATCTTCACAGGAATTCACTTTGAATACCTCTCCAGCACCCTTTGTAATGTACCCTGATCTAGCAGCTTGGTTCTGAACTGAAATTCCTTTCTTGGGATTTTGGACTCCATTGATCTTTTGTATTACAAGTTGTTAATAGATTTTTTGGGTTTTGGTTTTTTTTTTAAATAAACACCATAGAAAGCAGCCTTATCTGAAGCTCTCAGCTCACAAAAGCATCCTGCAACCCAGCTAGGTCTAACCACAAACTCTTCAGGCCTTCAACTGAGCCTGAGGCAGTAATGAGTCACATTAACAGCTTCTACCTGGTGTTTCAGATGTATTCTATTAGCTTGTTACAAATTAATTTTAAGAGATGCCATGTGGCTTTACAGCATTAGTAGTCCAAAGCATGTCACAGAACAACTAAGTGGCTAAAGATTAAACTTTAACAGGTGGGAACTGAACTGCAGTGCCCCCGTGTTTAATCACTTTTGTAACAAGACTTGTGGGAAACAAACTCACTCAGAGATTTGTTGTTACTCCATAAAATTTAAAATAAAACCAGAGAGAACTTAAAATGAAAATACTCTTCATAAAACAAATAAATTTACAAGAAGCCTTATTTTTTCTTCTCCAAACTGGATGAATTTTCTGTGAAACATTATTATCTGCAAATAACATCAAATAATTATCAATCTGGAAATAATATCAATTGCTAATCCAATTGCTGAATTAGCAAGCTATTAATTCAACACAGCATAGTCAAATATCTCTCAGTGAAAATCTTGCTAGGAATAGTCCATCACATTGTTTCTCAGGGGCTCTGACACCTTCAGATATTTTTCCTGACATCCTCCCCTCTCTAGCAGATGACTTTAATTTCTGGAGCATGAGCTGGTTATTCCTTCTCATTGTTTTCCCAGGAAGCTAGACTGGCAGATATCCACACTCTGCCCTTTACACTCTATTATGCTGCAGTGCCACAAAGCTGAGCTGGAAGGATTCCACTTGCAGGGAAATCACTCACCTGCCAAACAAGTGAGAGCTCCCATCTGTTCCACACCGTGCTCCTGTTGCAATTTACCAACATCTTGAGACAGCAACAAAATGCTTTGATCTCATATTTACTTAGTCAAATTACCATGAAAAATGTAACCTGGTCAGCTATGTCACCCTAAGTGAGACAACAACAACAAAAAAATCTGAAATTAAATATCTCCAGTGACAGCATAGCTGAAATTGAGAGTTCCAAGTCCTGGCACATACCTAACAGCAACACTGTAATTGCTGTCTACATTAGGTAAAACCTTTGTTAAAGATGGAATGGTTTACTGTCACTAGTTGTCATCTAGGTATTTTTAGTTGTAATGCACAGAGGAGAAGTTTGTTTTTAAGAATTCTCTGTAATCTAAGGTTAAAAATACCATGGTTATAAAAATCCTACATGTAAAATATATTCTTTAAAGCTCAAAAACCCAAAGTGACATCACATTAAAATGGACATGTATTCTTAATTTATAAACTAAAGGCACACTGTGCACTACTGGTATCAGATGGTGAGAAAGATGCAGAAGTCCTGGAATACAGAGGCTTAAATCACCTTATGCTATGAACAAAAGGCTGTTTAACAAATCCTCCTTGACTCAAATAAGAATAAATACATGCAATATGTAGCAAATGCTACAGAGAAACTGCTCTTTACTTGAAAGCATCATGTATTCATTTAAAAGGTATTAAAAACCAGAAGGCTAAGCAAAATACAACTCAGTACTCCACTGGTGATTACTGCTGCCCCCAAGCTAAGGCTGACCATGTATTACACCAAATGTATATAACCACAGGGTGCTTTAACTCCCCAGCAAATTCCTCAGTAGTAACTTTTCTGCAGTGTTTTGAAAAGTTACTGTAATTCCACATCCTAAAAAAAAAAATAATTCTTTGTTGCAAGTTTTACTCTCTGAATTTGGCAACCATATCTAAGTGAAATGAACTCAGAGTCCAGTAGAATAACTTGCTTACCAAGTAGTCATTCGGATTTGAAATAACTGCAACCTATTTTTGAGTGCTAAATAGTGATAATCAAGAGAAAGTAATAAATTAGGGACCTTCAACACATGAAGGTTGCCATGGTCAACCACGATGACCCCATGGTCATCTTCACTCCCAGGAATTCCTCCTGGTCAGTGAGCTTAAGAGAAACATTGAAGCACTCTTGTCACTTAGCTGAGGAAGGTTATGAGCTAGTGTAAACAAGAAGAAACTAAAAAAATTTACTAAAATGATGGGGGTTTAATAAGAGGTACAGATAAAAATACTGCTGGCTCTATCATTGTGACAAAGACAGCTCTGTGGCATTGACTTTTTTTTCAGGAAGGAGCAGGTCAGTGTTGTGTTGAGCACTGCTATGGAATAAGGTGCTGCTGGCTGAAGTTTCACAGTTTAAAAGGGTGTTGTATCTTGGTAGCTCATACTTGGCTGATCTTTAAAAGCCACATTCCTTATGCTTGAAGTAAGGGCCCTGTGATCCAAGCCTCTCTCCCTCACCAAGGGGGATGAACACAGGAAACCAGAGGAACATAAAGAGGGATGGAAAGACCATAAAGGGCTGCTGGTATTGTCCTGTCCTTTACTGGCATTGCAGGCCTCCAACCTTTGAAGGGTTGAAATTTGAGTTTCCACAGTCTGTGGAATCAGCAGAGACTGATGGGGAGGGAAAAGCAGATCCATGACAAGAGAGGCAATACTTTCAGTAATTTACAGCTTTCCTTTCAGTTGAAGGAATAAGCAAAACAAGACCTCCATGATTTCCATTCCAAATTTGCTCTTAGGTCTGAGAAGGAAGCTGTGCTCAACAGCAAGGGTCAGGTTGACTAAATGAATGACCAATGCTAAAATACTCCTCTTTTCTGTCAGCATGTATGGATTTCATAAGTTTTTGAAGATGCTCCCCCTGTCATACTCATGACTACTCATGAAAAGTAGACAGGATGATTTTCCGCCTGGCATTTTTATAGGAATTAAAAACCCCCAACTAACCACTTAAGAAAATAACTGATAATGTGTTTTAACAGTTTATATTGATGTGTACGTGTTTTCCATTAGTGAACAGATTTTTTGGTTTTGGCTGCACTGTTTGACCATTAGGAAGGTAGTCATTACACCAATTTATGACTACAATTCAAGAAGAGGTGCTTGCTTTAAAATTTTAACTTCAAGCACTTAAATCACTAAGGCAGGCAGAGAAACAAATTTATTGCAACTTGAAGAATGTAATGGGAGTAGTACATATTGTTTACAGCTGCCACAGCAGTTGTTAGTGCATGGAACTTTGTTTGCAATCCCTGCAATTTCTGACGAATTTGTGTCCGGAATCTGATTCTAAACAAAGGCTGCTAATTATTAAACAAATAATCCTTAAAATTTTAAATAGGCCTAATTAAGGCCATTAGAAATTATTTGGAACAGGTATTCATATATACAATAATGAGACCATTCTGGCATATGGAAGGGATAAAGGCATTAAATGGAATAACAGATTATCAGGCTGAGCTCTGTGTGAATATACAGGAAGACAAGCACAATATGTGTTCCAGCAAGTGAATACATGAAAACCATTCACCCCATCTTTAAAAACAACTCCAAACCCACCTTTTGTTTTGAAAACATCTTACATTTCATGTTGTTTGAATACACACATTGAAATTAGTTACCAACAGATTCCTTCTGGAAGGCATCAAGCAGTTTTTGCACAGAGGCAGAGTTTGGTTTGCTGTTCTGGAATAGGTGTGCTATAAGAACATGTTTGCAATATAAACACTTTCATGATATTTATGGCTGAGGCTCTGAAATCCTTTTAAATCTATTCAGAATGCTGCTATAGCAATTCTTTTGTGTACAGACATAGAGAAGTAGGTTAAAGGAATTATTTAGGTTAAAATATAATAATAACAAAATAGGCACTTGAAAAGATCCTGGAAGTAAAAATATTGAGACTTCACTAGTTGAAATTAGCTCACAAAGCCCTGAGCTCTCGTGAGAAACCTCTAGGGAATGTGCTTGCCAAAATCCAAGGCTGAAGAAGGAAGCTAAGGGCTCACTAATGAAAGGAATAGGTGATTCAGTGCCAGTGGACAGATAAAATATATTCCTTGCCTTCTCTTCCATGGTCTCTAAACAAGTACTTCCAGATTTGAGGAGGAGAGAATACACCAAGAGAGGGTGCAGGCTGAGTCAGAGATGAATTGAGAGGTGAAAAAGCACAGAGTAGAAAGGTGCAGAAGCCTGTGGTGGTGATCAGTGCCATCTGGGAGGATGGTGAATCCAGAGGGCTGGAAGGGTGATGGATGCTCAGTCTGAAACAGCTGCCTACTGGAGTGCTACCCAGTGCAGACTGGGCTTTCAGCCTGGCTCCACAAGTAACAAAAGCTGAGCCATTTCATGTTTTTACCTTTCTATAAAGACACCCCTCTGGTTTTGAAAATATGTAAATTGCTACTCACACTTAACCTCAGCTGGTGAGAGCAGCACAGGGAGGCTGAGACATCACGTGGGGAGATGGGAAAGGAGTGGGAGCTTAAAGGCAGTCAGAACATTGAAATAAAAGCAGCTCATTCAGTCACTGGCCAGGAACCAGTGTGTGAGAGGTACTCAGCAAGCACCCAGACAGGCAGCAGGATGTGCATCACCTGCAGAACAGACATTACAAAATGTTAAGGATGCAAAGTCAAAGACTGAAGTATCAGGAAACACAGCAGAGTTTGTGTGATTGCCTTGGAGCAAGTTTGTCCTTGTGTAATCCTCAGAGCAGACATCTAAAGGAAGAACCACCAGGAAAAAAAAAAAGGAAAAACAACACTTTGCTTTGACACTCAAAGGTCTATCTGCTGTATTCCTGCTTCATGTAATCTCATTCCTACTGTCAGGATAAGGAATACTGTAAATGATTAAAATTCACAGGAGGTAGATCATTAGAGTCAGGAAGAGGAAGACAGAAGAGTGGCATGAGGCAAGGTGTTAGATAGGAGAGCATAAAGTAGTGTCAAATTAAAAAGACATCCCTTGTTTGGAGGTTTTACTCAGAAGCATCTTGTTGCACTCATGGGAAGAGAACATTCCCTTGGGAACAGCAGGGTTCTGTTTTCCAGCTGCAACAGCAGAGCTGCTCTCATTTAAGTATCAGTCAAAATAGTCTAGTAAAAGATAAAAAGAAACAGCTGCTCAGTAAAAATAGTGAAGGTATCCAGGTGAGAAATGGAGGCAACATAAGCAGGAATAGGAAGCCCAAAATGAGGCATTGAGATCCGTGGTAAGAAAGCTCAGTGAGTAACAGGATTTTCAGACATTTGTGCCACCCTACTGCTCATGGACTGAACAGCATTTCCAATTCCCTCTCCTGGGGGCTGATGATCCCTGTTGCTGTGAGACATCCGTGTCTTTGCCACACTGACTGTCTGCACCTGCTGGAGGCAAGCCAAAGTAGGGCAGGGATGTCAGTGCAGTCATGGGTACCACCAGCTGATGAGCATTCTGGGCTGCACAGCAGCACACCAGCTCAGCTAAATGCCCCCTGCTACAGCCTGTGCCTGGAGAGCTCACACTGTGAGTCAAAGGAATGCATGATGCTTACATGCAAGGGGAATATGGCTCCAAGTGCTTTGGTGTGTTGTGGAGACCTCATGCCTGGCACCTTTTCCAGTGGGGTGTCCTGGTGGTGCCTTGTGAAGGCTGACCTAGAACAGAGGCTGGACAGAGTTAAAGAATAAAGTAGGGATTTATTAAAAGGATTTCCTCAATGGATCCACCTTGGGCAGCACAAGAGCCCACCCAGGGCTGCACCCAAGAGGAACCAAAATGGTCACAAAATGGACACCTGGTCATGGGGTCTCTCCCTTGGATCAGTTCTGCTCCATTTGCAGATTTGAGTTCATTGTCCAGTTCCAGCTTTAGCCCATGCAGTCCCATCCTTCTTGTTTTTCTCTCTTCAGTCCATGTTGTTTGTGCTCTTGGGCCTGAGATTTGGATCATTTGTCCTTGGTGCCCAGCTAGAGAAGGAATTGTTTTGTCTCCCTACTCTGTGAAGGGAGCTCACCATCCCCTAATACGAAGCTCAGAATTACACACTAAAGCCAAACAAAATCTGAAAAACATAAAAGCTAAAACCTGAGGCATCACTGGGGTTCATGAAACTTGAACCCCCAAAAAAGTGGATCCAATCCTGTTCCTCAGGCCATTGTTTGCTTAGGTATATTCCCTTAAAGACAACCCTACCCTGTCCTGGAGAGCTGTAAATCTCTGGTTTCTGGTTAGATTTTTAAGGGACAATATGACAGATTAACAGAAAGCACTACTCTTTTTTCTTAGCCACAGACAGTACGTGCTCAAAAATTACACCAGAACTGCAGACCCAGAAGAGTTGCCAAAGCCCTGAACTTGTTCTTTGCCAGTCACCAAGTCTGATTAGCAAGCTTTCCTATTTATCCTCAGACTTCTTTTTTCCCCTGCTGCATTTAACAAGACTCAAGCCTCCCAGAAAACCTCTCAAAAATGTAAAAAGGGACACAAAAACTTATAAGCAGCCACCACAAGCAAGAAACACCTGGGCACATCCAGTCCCAGGCTGGGTCATTGTGCAAAAGCTGCAGTTTATGCAGGCAGCTGTACTCCAGGGAAGACACCTTCCTCTTCTCCTTCAGAGGAGGAGCTGTGCCTCAGAGCTACCAGGGAAGCCACAGCCAAAGTTAATCAGATTTTGGGTTGTAACAGGACCTTTTATTTCCCTTCCCTTTCAAAGGAAGTATGAAACCAAGAGGCATTTTCTGTGTTTATATCTGGGGACCATCAGAAGGAGTCAGAAAGAGTCCACACACTTGGAAGTGCTGCCATGATCCTCCATACTCTTGGCTTTGCAGGAGATAGGAAAGGGTTTGGACTCCAGTCAGCATTCTAAAATTTAATATTGCTCAACACCAGCAACAGGTCTATAGTTGAATATTTTCACTGACCAAAAAACTTTGTTCCTGATAGCAAAAGTATGTCATTCCCTCTACAAAGTGTGACACTTGTATATTATGTAAAATTCCTGTATTTACAGGGTTCCTATGCAGCATGGGGCTGCATAAACCATTCCTTGTTTTGGTAAGGATATTATTACATTATGTACACAGCACAGTAGGGCTGAAGGTAGTTCAAAACTACTGTGTACAGTTTCTTTTTTCCTTCCAGACTGAAAAATCTATATAAATTGTACTATGGTTAATAAAAAAAGAAAACACCCATAAATTATTAGCTCTCCTCCTTAGGTGGATAATTAATTACCTACTTCTTTTCCTTGAGAAAAAAAATTGTTGTCTATTGTTTCTTTGCTTGTTTTGGAATTTGTTCCCTTGAAATGATCTGAGGCACAATATTTGTTCAGGTTAGTTATGCAGTAAGGCAGTCCAAGCTGCTAACCAAAATAAAAAGCAAAAGGGTTGTGGAGTTTGTAGCCTGAAATGGATAGAGGAAGGTATTTTCTTTTTGATTTTTCCAGGGGATTTTTTTTGTAAAGGAGAGATTGTGAGAGGAAGAACATTTGGTATTGAGTTTTGTTTTAAGACAGTGCATTTCTTTGAGGATTTTTAAAAGTTACAGTGTTCTTTTCAATATCTTATAATTTGGAGTGTCAAAGCCAAAACCCAGGGAAAAAGAAGCTGAAAGCTATTCTTGTGCAGCATTTCCCTATTGTAAATGTCCTTTACAGCAAAGATTAACACCTCTTCCATTGTGTTGATCCATGAGAAAAAATTCCAGTTTTATTTTACTGGCAAAATAACATGGTAAAACATCTTGGATTCAGGACTTTGTAATTTATTTGATGGTGAACAAGGCCAGTTTTCCTGATTTAATCTAGGTATTTAGTGGACACTGAGTCCAATGCCTGCAGATGTAAGGTTTTACAGTAAGATGTGTGTTACAGGTCAGAGATGGCCATAATTGCTTGAAGCTTTGGGTGAGAGAAAGAGATTTAGGAACGTGTCCTTTCTCATTAAAATGTGTGTCTTGGACATGCTGGGCTTCAGGTTCATTCCTGTGTCCTGATGTTAATACTTACAGTATGTTAGGCACCACTCACAGAATTAAACAAAATAGAAAAGAAGTTATTCAATATCCCAATGAGTTCAGAAGGGCAACAAACAGGTGAAAGTAGAGCTTCAGACAGGAGCTGGCTTTCAGGAATGACTTGGCACTCTTCTAAAACATTTTATTAAAAAATATTCTTCCAGTTACTGGGGGATAACTGCACAAGGCAGCACTGTGTGAAGAAATATTCTTTTATTTTATTTTTCTTTTAAGAGAAACCAGTTGTAGAAAGAGAGGCAATATATCCTTACACACCTTACTTCCCTAAAATCTCCATACCATCACTGCTACAAAAACACTGGATAGATTGTTTTAGGTGAAACACTGGTGTGCTAAAATATTAAATAAAGTTATTATGAATTTTTGGAACTGGACACTGAAACTTTTAC
This sequence comes from Peucedramus taeniatus, assembly GCA_013400575.1. Taxonomy (NCBI): domain Eukaryota; kingdom Metazoa; phylum Chordata; class Aves; order Passeriformes; family Fringillidae; genus Peucedramus; species Peucedramus taeniatus. Next base: position 109,827 of record WBNO01010646.1, read on the forward strand.
ATGACAACCAGACAACTCTTCCTCAAAAACTGAATGAGAAATATTATGGCATTCCAGATTCTTGGAAGAGAAAACAAAGAATCGGCTTAGAATTGCCAGGAAATAATGAGTCAAGAAAGAGATTTTAGAGAAACTTCTGGCTTGTGAAAAATCATCTGGGGGGAAAAAAGAAAAAGAAAGATTATAAAACCTGGATCAGCTTTTCTGAAGAACTAATGGGCTGTAAGGTAACTACCACATGAAAGTCTATAAAAGCTGAGTTAGGGACAGATTGTACTGCAGTAAAAATAATCTTTCTGAAATACCTTAGTATTTGCACAGCACATAATCTCAAAAAAGTCCAATGAATTAAATGGATTTAGTAATGTTATAAACCAAGTCTGGTAAATAACACTCAATAAACATCCTGAGGATTTTTTGCTTAAGCTCTGGTGCTTGAAGCACCTTCAGTCTGTTAGTCTGTGAATCAAATCCACCACATCATCACTGCAGAGGATCTGAGCCTTCCTTTCATGACAATTCAGAAGGGATTCAGTGTGAGACCAAAATTCTGGAATGGTGTAGAAAGAGGTGGTGTTCAGCCTACATGTATATGTGTCATATGGATGCTGAAAAAAAAGAAAAGATATTTTTTCAGGTAGTCTTTAAATATCCAAATTTTATCCTTTTTCCATTCCAGTCAGCTTATGGCAATAGCAAATTACATGCAGTACAGCAGCTGCAAACCTTTGGCTTCTAATAATGCAGGCTGGTTTAAGTTCACAGCTTTTGTTGAAGCTGGTCTTTCAAAGCATTCATGGTCAGTAATCTACCATCTCTGTACAAAACACTTTGGAAAACAAATACAGAGATGGTTCAGCTTCAGACAAGGCAGCTCAGCTATCCTGTGGGAACCCAGGACATCTCTCTTGTTGCTTTGGATGGGCTGAGCCCCGGGCAGGGGGCTCAGGGAGCTTGGCACAGAGCCCAAGACCCTTCTGCCTTCCATCTCCAGCCATGGAAAAAATTACCAACTGTATGGGAAGAGTTACAAACCAGGGAAAGTAGAGTAGAATGATCAGCTTATCACAGGGTGGAAAATGAGAATGTTCAGATTTTTATGCTAAGGGTACAGGGGGGTCAAGGTGGAGCAATCTGGGCGTGCACTGTCCTTCCTCCTTCTTCTTCCTGGCCTCCATCTTCTTGGTGATGGTGGCACTTTGGGGTTGGTTTAGAGTAGAAACTGACTGTCTAACACAGGTGATGGGTATTGGGGATTAACTGTAAATAATGTCTGTGTAGTTTATAGGATAAAAAGACAACAGAGCCCTGAGGGTGGGCAGTGTGCCTTGAGCTGAGCTGCTGAACACATCTGGGCTGGGCAGGGAGAACATGTTATAGATAAGAGAAAATAAACAACCTTGAGAACCAAAGCTGAATTAGCATCTGATATTTCAGTTAAGCTACACAAGATCAGCAGGGTACTTGGTCTCATGTAATATTAAGTATGCAAAGGGAAAAATTAATCACAAAACCCTGGCTTCCTGGATCCCCCAAGGGCTGGCTAGGTGGCTTCACTGATTTGGAAATGATGATATAGCTTGGACCACTATCTCCACATAACTTTGTGTGAAAAGTTTTTTTCAGATTCTTTCACCTCCACTAAAATGGTCTTCCACCATATACTTGAACTGGGTCATCAGTTCACTGTTCATTTTATCAATGATTTTTTATATTTTGATCCTTTCTTCTTACTTATGGCAATGCCAAAATTAGATTTTTTACATTAAACCATCTCATTTCACGACAAACCTGGTCTGGCAAACACAACTAAAGAATACATGATTACTGTAAAATCAGCGACCTCTGTGGCAGGGAAGAACGATGCATCTGACTCCATGTTATCAGAAGGCTAATTTATTACTTTATTAGACTATATTATATTAAAGAATACTACACTAAACTATACTAAGGAATACAGAAAGGATACTTACAAAATGCTAAAGAGATAATAATGAAAACTCGTGACTTTCCAGCATCCCGACACAGCTTGGCCCTCATTGGCCAATGAGTCAAAACAACTCACACCTGAGCCCAATCAAGGACTCACTTTCAGGTAAACAATTTCCAAAAACATTCCACATGTCACAAACACAGGAGAAGCAAATAAGAGAAGAATTGTTTTCCTTTTATCTGAGGCCTCTCACTGCCTTTCAGCTTCCCAGGAGAAAATTTCTGGGCGAAGGAATCATGTTCAGAGAATGTGGATGCCACACATGATTATGGTTATTTCCAGCTATTCTAAAGTTGCTTGAGAGGATATTAGAGCAGACAGCACACATTTAAGGTTTTGTGGACTTTCTGTACCTCTAACTGAGTTTGAAGAATAATTGACAGCTCCATCTTATCTTGCACAAGCAGCTTAATGCAGCTTGATTATACACTTCAGGTTTCAGTTCCTGTTAAGAATTCCCTTAAATCTGACAATTTTGTTGTATTTTTGTATTTCCATTTCTCCTCTTGGATGGAAATTCACCATAGATTGATGGCAAATGAATGAGGGGTTCTTCCCAGGTCAACATCTTTGAGTTGCAGAGGCCTCAGCCCCAGCCACCTTCCTCAATAGACTCAAATATCAGCTGCATTTCTGTGCTATGTGTTTCTACACATTTACAGAGTCATGACTCACTTTTCAACATTACCTTTCCAACTTCTGTACATCCTTCTGTCTCTTGAGTGAACATTGAGCAGTATATCAAACATTTAATATTTCCTGCAATAGGCACCCCAAAAATCCATAAAAGGGCTCTGGAGATCCCATTACCACATTTAGTTCTTCCAAAGACCCTTTGTGCTCAGCCTGGTGGGAAGATTGACAATATTCACTTGAGCAGCTGTTCAGCATTCCTTTAATCTGCATGACACATGTTGAACAACGCTCTCTACAAATGCATTTCCATTAGTCTGGTATTCCTAATAACATCCTCCCCCTCCACTCAGCCTCCTCCAGCTTCATCCAAGCTCCTTTTAATTCTCATCTCTTATGTTACAACTACAATATGGTTGATGACCAGAGCAGTGGGTGTCTGAGCCAAAATTCATTACAGCCTATTGAGTTTTTGCATTGACTGGACTTTGGACTGCGTGCTTCAATTCTCTGTTCATTACAATTAAGAAGTTGATTAAATAATCCTAAACACAAATAAGATCTGTATCCAGGCAACATATGAATTGACATTAGTTAGTACATCACACACATTACTTGTAAAACATGCTCTTTATTTGTCTGCTACAGGACAATTAGTGAGCATGTCTGAGAATGCCAGATGAAAGCTCAGTAATCTGAGACTGAGAGCATGAGAAAGGAAATTGGTGGCTAACCAAATAACCATCATCATGTTTTTTAATGCTCCGTGATCAAGTTGTGTTTAGGTCTCGGAACAGAAATTGTCTTGTTGAACTTAACAACACATGTAAAACCTGAAATTAGAACAAGGGACAAGAATTACACAGCCTGAAATGATAATAATAATTTCCGCTTCCTCTTAAAAGCAAGAGTTGGAGCTAATGCCACATTGTGGTATGTTCTACAGAAAAAGTCAACCCAGAGAAGAAAAGAATTTAACCTTATAGGACATCTGACTTCCTGCCTCTCTAGGGTTTCTTATGCTCATCACTCTGGTATGTGACTTCACAAAAGTCACTGGAACAAAAAGCATTCCCTGTTTTGAAGATCATAAAAGCCTTGATGGGCTATACATGGGTAATTCCAGGTTGTTATTAAAACCAGCTTTTTTAAAATAAAGAAGAAAAATTACTACAATCTCTTACTGTCCTCATGGAGACAGTGTTCTGTACCATTTCCTGCAAAAGAAAGTAGGAAATATTTCTTGTTCTTAGAGTCATTGAACAGTTACAGAATGGCAGCAATGAAAACATTAAGGGATTGAGTTTGAAATGTAAACATGGACACTTTTTTGTCATATAAGAAGAAAATCTTTATTAACATCTTAAGAACTATGTCTCTGAACTAAATAATCTTATTCCTTCATGAGTGCCACATAGTTATAACACACTGAGAGCCACCTTCACAGTTATTCTCAAAAAGTCTGAATGCTCCTTGCTAAAACAGTGGGACATACACTTAAAAAAAACAAACAAAACACAGAAAAAAACCAAAGCAGGCAGCATACAAGACAATCTACAGCACTATAAATCATCTCTCAAAGAAACCAGCAAGTCAGAAGATGCAGAGGAGTAGCTGAAAAGTGGGCAAGAGCCAGCAAAGAGATGGAAGATAAGAAGTGGTATTTCAGCAAATAATACTTGCCAGCCAAAACAGGACAATTATGTACAGAGCTGACGTGAAAGAGCTGTTTTAAAAATGCTGCCAGTTTATATGAAAGAAAAAGATGAAATAAAGTTCTTTCCCTGTGACTCTGCTCTAAGTCAATGTTGCACACAAAACTAAGATTTTTTTTGAGCATGTTCACATATGCACTTAATATTTTATACATCTGTAAGAGTAAAGAATCATCTACTAACTTGTTAATATTTCTCCACTTAATATTTCACATGTTAATTCAAAATACTTCAATCTCTTACCCAAAGGATGTGTTTATAATAACAACTCCTGGAAGTGAAATGAATCTCGTGTCAACTTTTCAGCTGATACAAAATGCAGATAGTAAGAGCAGTTTCTTAGTGCAGAGTTACATCCTGGTGCCACACAAACCAAAAATGACATTTTTTACTCAACAAAACACTGGTGCTGCTATTTAAAAAATACTCCAATCTCATGAACTCTTGCAAATTGCAGTAAACCAATTTTAGTATATACATTAAATTGAGGGCAAAGAGACCTCATAAAAGATAATAGTTGCAATGAATAATCCATAAGTTAGCTACAAAAGTAGTAAAACTACTGAAATCTATGTAAATGAGAAAAACACAGCAGAAACTGAAAGGCCAATGAACTGTTAAATACAAGTAAACCAAAACCTCCTCTAAATAGAAGGGTGCAATTGCCAGAAAATTCTCCTCTCTCTTATTTTTTTGTTTTCTCCCAGCTGGTGGAAAAGAAAGAGAAGAAGAGTCACTTCTGGGAGACTTTCACTGATGTTTTTCTGTGAATTGATCTTTGAACCATGTCAAGTAACCCAATACACCCAAACTTGGAGCTTGCTTATTCCACCAGGAACACAAATATATTGCTTGGTAGGGTAGCAGCTCCATGGCCTACAAGAGTCCTGAGATACATCTGCAGTGAGCATTAACTGGCACCAGACCAGAAATCTGTACTGTCAGCTCATGGCAGAGCTGCACCCAATTAAACACAATCTGCTGAAATGAATACAAAAAACATGCTGCAGACTTTCTGGGGGGAAAATGAAATGATCATATTTTGCTGACATAGGATCACCTCAAAGCATAAGACAAACATTATCAATTCTTAGCCAGATAAATATGGTCTTGTTTGACCTTTTCTGGCTAAGCCAACAGTCTTTAAGCAAGAATAATTCTTTTATTTATGGAAATAAAGATTTAAGCTAGAGTGGTGCAAGGTGGTCCTGCTGTTGAGTGCAGGATGTGCCTGCTGGCTCTGATGTTACATGAGAAGCCAAATTGCAATATTGGGATCCAAATGTGAGACCATTTGGATCCACCTTGCTGTTTTTGAGCTCTCTACCAAATGATTCCCATCAACAAAGGTCAGTTTGCTACAGAATTTTATTGCAAATTTATTTTAATTCCTTAATTCATGTCTTTTCACATCTCCACTTCCACATCTCTAGTTATGCCTGGGGAGGTGGAATTAAATATACTAAATTAACTTTGAAATTTAAGTCAAGTTCTTCCATTTTTACAAATCTCTTCTACATGCTCACAGTATCAGACAATCACTTTTTAAAAAGTGATATAGAAAATTTATTTCTAGTGAAAGGTTCATTTGCATGTTTGTTGGGCATCTTGGTCTAGTGGAAGGTCTCTCCTGCCTAGCACAGGGGTGTTGGAACCAGATGATCTTTAAGGTCCCTTCTAATCCAAACCATTCTATGAGTCTATGATTTAAATAAAATAGATAAATAAATAGATCAATCCCTTAGTGTGATTTTTCATAGTAAATTCTATTTTTCCCACACTGAAACAATGAATTAGATTTTGTGTTTGCTTTATAGACATAAGCTTTCTATAAAACCCCAGTTTGTTTATCCACTGAGAATCAAAACACAGCTTCCTGTAAATACTTAAAACAGTCTTGATTACTAAGCAGAAATTAAACATGCAAACAAAATACTCCCCTTGTTGTTCAAGGGAGGTTTAGCTAATGCCTAAATAAGTACAACCAGAGCTTCTCATCAGGCAAGTGAAAAGGATTTAATTTGTCCCCAGTCAGCACTATATTTTGTTATAGGACACTTAAAAAATCCCAAAAAACCACCAAAACAAAACAAACAAACAAAAAAAAAAATCCCACCCAATTTTAATAAAAAAGTATTAATATATTTTATATTTTGCATCTTTATAGCTTGCATTGATTGTCAAAACAACAACTGTTTAGACCTCAGTCACTTGAGGAAAGAGTTGCTTTTCCTGGTTTATTTTACCAGTTTAGTTTGATCATAGAGCAAAGTCATGGACAGAGAAAGAGCTGCTCAGTCTCCACAGCATGGTAAATGTTAACCTCACAGTCTTAGCCTCACACTAATAGAAAACAAGAATAAATCTGTTAAACCTGTCAGGTTTACAATCTGGAAACATTAATGGTTGATATGGAACATAGAGAGTTTTATTGGGAATGAATTGCACTTGAGGAATGCAAGATATCTCTGATCCTGGAAAAAAAAAAACCTTCTTAGAACAGAGGCACAGACTTTTTAAATGAGCAAGATAAAAAACACTTAAAGAAAAATAAAGTCAAATAAAAAGGAAATTTTCCCATTATCTTAGTTTTGAGCCAGTGTTTGATTCAAAGCCAGTAGACAATTTGTCCTTGATCTCTGTAAAAGCAGAGTCAGCTCTCCTGTGTTGGAGCCTGGAGTTGCATGCCTCCTCCCTCTTGCACAGTTTTATATCCATGTTTTTGGGGATGTTTTCTGGCTTTTCAGATCCCTGTCCCGGATTTTGACTGGTAAAGACAAGTCAGCACTGCATTCTCTTAAGAAGACAACTTCCTTTCTAGTTAGTTTTTCTGTAAACTGTAAAAAGAACTGAAATAACCTCCAAACATGCACACCCTTCACTGACAGTTCCTCTAATTGATGCTCATGGCCTGCATGGCTTAACCAGTCTGTGCCCAGAGGACTGCTGGCCCAAATCAAGCTGCATTCTCATCTTTTAAGGTTTGTCTCAGGACACCCTGAAAGCAATTCTCACTATTCCACCAGGTTTCCACCATCACAAACAGACAAAATTAGTGTTGGGTAAGTTTTCAAACACTTCAGTGATTATACAGCCTGTACTGTGTTTAAAAAAAAAATCCTTCAGGCACTGGGGAGCTCTTGACTTGCTGAAAGGCAGCAGGGCATGAACTCATAGATCACTGGTGGAGCATTTTTTTTTTTCACTTTGTTAACTCACCTTTATAAACAAGACAGAATCCACCTTAATCATCCATATAGGAGACCCATCCTTTCCACACTGCCTTTTCTCTGATGATGTAACTACCCAGATTGCTGCCACATTAACTGGAGAAACTACTCAGTTCTAGTACTATTATTTGGGATAATATTTCTGCTTTAACAAGCAGAGCACTTTGCCCACAACTTGTGTTTGCACCCCAGAGGGAGCATGAGGGGGAAAGTCAGTGGTGTGCAGCACAGGGTGGCCAGGATTAGAGCTCTGTATTCCCCTGGAACCAAACCAACTCAAAAATTAAACAACATGATTTCTGCAGATGTTCACAGCAGTACAGACACTATTGCAGGCTCCTTGGCAGGGCAGCAAGCAGCCTTTTGCAGTCCTGGGCATTCCTGGGAATATGTTTTTTTTGAAAGGATGGTAGAGTCTTAGCCCTCCTTTCCAAGTCTGACCAGAATTGCTCAGCCTGCATAAAGCAGATTAAAACTCAAGCAATTATTTAGATCATTACAGGACCCAATCAAGATGAAATATAATTGCAGGCTTTTTTCTGGACCTTGTGACTCAGCCATACATGAAAAGGTAAGAAGCAGGCAGGGGAAGGAGGGCAAGGCAAGGCAGAGAAGGAAAGGAGCAGATGCACAGAAGTGGTGCATGAGAAACCATTGCCAAGGCCAGCAGGGCAAATGTCCCCAGTGTGCTAAAAACATTCAGTGCTGTGCTCTCTTGCTGACCTCTTTGGCTGTGTGCTCTGTCTATTCCAGTAAACAGAATAAGGCCAGGACCCAGGCTGAGAGCTGGGCCACAGTCTTCTTTACCCATCTTTACCTCCCTGCTCCTGGCATGTTCCCTGGCACAGTTGTGGCTCCCTCAAAGGCTTACCCTGGCAGGCAGGGCTTGGCCTGGCTTCAGGGGGATGCTCATGGCCAGCATGAAGCCACCTTGTCTGGGGGAGCCTGAGCAATGGCAAGTGGGCAAGGATGAGAGCTGAGGTGAACAGAATGAGCCACCTGGCCAGGGACTACCTGCTTGTCCTGGTTTGAATCCAACCCCAACACTGCTACAGGAACAGCCAGTACTGGGAGACACCAAATCATGTGTTTGCTCTGGCTAAATCAAACTTGAAAAAGGAAAGGATAAAGCATGTATATATCCATGAGATAGGATGGATATGTATGTATATTGTAATATACGTATGTATATGTAGGATGTAGATAGGTTGGATATGTATGCATGTATATTCCATAGAGAAATGTCACCAGGGTGTGCTTTTCTGTCACTGTGCTGAAGCAGTCTGTCAGCAATCACTGCATGATGTGTCCACCTTCTGCCTCTCTTGGCTCCAGTGTGGCTCTGCTGCTCCTAAAATACTGTGAGCCTCCAGCCCTGACACCAGAATTTAGTAATAAAGGGTTGGAAGGCTTTTCCAGAGAGGACTTTCCTTTTCTCCAGTGTCTAGTTGAGGCCTGCCCTCCAGTGATGCACTCTGGACTGTGGAGGTAAATGCAGCAGAAAAGAAAGTGGTTCTTTTATGCAAATACATGCAAATAGCCTGTGTGACAAGAAAGTGGCAGAGGGATTATCTTCTAACCTTCCTTCTTCTCCATAGATCATACTGAATTGTGCACTTTATATTTTCCTGTTAATGCTCAGGGCTTAGAAAGCCTTGCAGAAGGATTTACTGTGAAATTTATACCTTTATTTAGAGGATTACTCACAGGTGGTGCATTGACTGAAATCTAACTGTGCTGCTGTGCACTGCTATTCAGAACAGCAATCTTGGCATCAACTTAGCTTTGCATTTTGCAGAAAGCTTTTTCTTTTTCATGTTTGTTTTCACAAGGTGCCTTATTCTGACTTGCCAGCTCAAAGTGCACTTCTTAGTCATTGCTTTGCTTGCAAAAGCCTTGTTCAGCTGGCAAATTAACATGACTGCACTGAAAAACAATATCCCACCAAAACTGCCCATAGACTCTTCTGAGGAGAATTCAAACTTTGAAATATATGTTTTATTTATAGAATGTCCATTAGAAATCCAGACAGGAAGTTAAAGCTACTGAAATGCTAGACATTCTGTATAATTTTCAAACAAAATTCTAAACTATGTATTCTAGTATAAAGGAGGCTTTTATGAATAATGAGTCATTTTCTCTTGATGGAAATATGATTGGTATCTCATATAACTTATTACTTCCCTGTCCTGCCCCTGCTCTTTCCTATTGAAATTATCTGACAATCTATCTTTGCTATTTATAAAACACCTAAATGGGCTGATAACCAAAGAGAAAAGAGATTGTTTGAAGTTACCATTCAGAAGGTCTTTCAGTGCTCCCTAATTCCTCATAACCTCTCACATGCCAGTCTCACACTACTAATAAAAGCTAAGTTGGACTAATTTGAACATGCACACCATTTCCCAAATTTTCCATCCTTTGTCTAGCTGCCTTAGTTTCAGAACATGAAATATGTTATTACTTCAATCCTATAAATTACTTTTTTACACTGAAATTCCTCAGCAAAGCCATCTTTTTCTGTAGAGTCATTGCAGATTTACAGACAGGTATCTGTTCTTCATTTCACACAATTGCCTCTCTGCTGGTTGGCTTATACCTCAGGAGAAGACATTTCCAGGCTCCTGATAAATATATTTAATAAAAAGAATCCTTCTTGGAGGCATTCTTCTACAATTCTTATTTCAAAGTGCTCCATAAACACAGTAAACTAAGAAAGCTGCATGAGTTTTCCAGCACTTGGAAGAAACCAGGTGAAATGTTCTACTTTCCAGGCTGCAGTCATTATGACAGCATATAGATTAAAAGCTGGATTTTAAAACATTAAAAGCAAACCAGGTAGAAACAGGGTAAAAATCCACTTTTCCAACTGCAAGGCACAAGTGCTTGGGCTGGGCTGGCCCAGCATAACAGCACCTTAATACCACTGCCTGATTTGTGAATTGGATCCTGCCTTTATATAGAGGGTCTAAGAGTCAAGCTAAAGAAAGCTCATATCCACCTCTCTCATGATACAATATACACCCTTTTGACTGTGTTCATAAATAAAAATTAATCATATTAATCATAATAATGAATATTTTTTTTCAGAGAGAAACTAACCTTGTGTCCTAGGGAAGGACAGTTTATTTCCTGTAACATTGAAAGGTATATAAACATAAATAGGTACCTTGTTAAAAAGGGTTTTACTTAAGAAGCTTACTTCCAAATGTAGTGGCAATTTTGATAGCTCCTCTGGCTGTCCCAAACTTACAATCTGTTCCAAATATTTCCTTTGCAAACCCTGAGAAGTCCAGAAGAATCCTCTTTGAAGTCCACTGTCCTATCAGAAAGCCTTCAATAGTTTTTGAAGCAACACAGATTCTGTGAATAGCAGCATCACAGAAAAGTAAAAGTGGGGGAAAAAGAGAAAAAAAAAAATAAAGGATACTTTAATTTCACATCTCCATGCAGAAGGGAGGAATGAGGCATTACTTCACAGATGCCACTTGGGCATCTCCTTTAGCTTCACCTCTCCCTGCAGATGTGCCAAACATACAGAACACTACATTGAAGTGTATGGCCATGCCTCTTATACCAAAATGAAATGGTCTCCCTTCAGAGCACCAGTCTTCCCAGGTGGAAATACAGAGAAAAAGCCTCTGAGCCTTTGGTTAAAATGATCTTGAATTAATTACAGCAAGAAAGTGTGGCAGGCACAGGGCAATAGAGCCAAGATACAGGGTGATTCCAGGGGTGTAACCCACTCTGCCACAGTCAGTTAAAGGACTGGGCAAACATTATTTCAGGGGTTAAAAAAAGAACAAGTACTCAATACATGTAGAACAGATGTGGTAAATTTGAATGCAACATGAAACCTGCAGATCAATGAAGTCAAAAACAAGGTATAGAGAATGTTGACAAACATTAAAATGACCACATGTGGAAACTGAAAAAAAGGGAGGAAACAACAACTTATGTCCTTCTCTTCCTCCTGGTGAAGGGTTTGAAATGCTAATCACTTGCCAAGCCCTGCACCTTTGCCAAACTGAAACTTTTAAGCCTTGGATCCAGAAGGGCAGTGAAAGGGTAAAGGTAACATGCAAGAAAAGGATAAATACCACAGAGTTTGTTTGTACATTAACTGCATATAATTGCAACCAGAAGTATTAGCAACATTGTTGACTAATAAGTACTTAATTAGACTGGTTAGAATTTAATTAATTTAATTAGATTAACAATGAATTTTATGTTTCCTCTGTTCTTAACAAGATGTGAAGAGAAATAAAGCAGTGGGAATTGGAGCAGCTGCTCTGTAATTTACATGCAACAGATATCCCATGCAAGTCAAAGGCCTGGGAATGCAGAACTGCAAATAACTTCCTGAGGAAAAAAACTCCTTGCCTGTTTTTAAAAAAACAGTCTTAAGGAAAAGAGAGTTTCCTATAATACAGGAGCTTAACTGCACTGATATGGAGGAGCAAAAACCCCACGGAAACTGAAATCTGCTCCTGCTGGGTTCATTAACAGCCATGTTAGTTGACTCAGCACTCCATGAACTGCAGAAATTCACAGTTTTAGAAGCCAGGATTGAATATCTGTCCTAGGGAAGCTCTGGGGAGGACCCTGGTCTCGACTCTGCTACTGTCCCAGCTCTTTTGTGCTTGCAAAATCCAAGCGATGCTCGGAGTTTGTGTACATCAGCAGGGAGAGGAGTGGAGGCTGTGCTCTGCAAGGGAAAAGGCTGCAGCTTCAACACATCTTCCATTCCTAAACATGGGAACTATATCAAGAAGTGTGTGTGTAGGGAACTGGCAAAAAAAAAAAAAAAAAAGAAAAGGAGAAAAAAAAAAAAAGGAGAAAAAAAGAAAAAAGAAGAAAAACGAAGAAAGAAAAAAAGAAAAGGAGAGTAGAAAGAAGGCTCAGGTTAATGCAGATTTCCAGATGGAGCAAATGCAGTGTCCTTTAAACAATATTTTGGGTCTGAAACCTGGACTACAAGCTTGCTGCAGTCAACCCAAACGAGTTTGTCCTGATTATTCTGCTCAGGGTTTTCCACTGCAGGAACTGAAACACAGGACGATAACAGCAGCAGAGCTGCTCAGCTACAGCAAAAACATCTTAGCAACAAAGGAAGCAAGGGAGTATTTTAAAAACAAATGTGTTTTTTCTTGCTTCTTACGGAACAGACAGAGGCAGAAGAAATGGGCTTGACAGTTTTATTTATGTTTAATGGATTTTAAAGTGGCTCTTGGCAGTGCAATGTATTCCTTCTGAAGGACCAGTGAGATAGGAAGCAGCTAAAACCTTGCAAATGCCTGCACACCAAGTATGACCTGAGAACATCATTTTGGCAGCCAGAAGACATGCTCTTTTTTCTTCCCAAAGTTAAGACAAACTTTGCTTTACTTTCCCACCCAAATTCTATAGTGATTTTTTGAAAGAGCTGGCCAGGGTGAGGTGTATCTATTTGTCATCCTTTTTGGAAGAGCACCCAAAGCACACTCAGTCTGCTCTGCCCCTTCAGCCTCTATATTCATATTAACAGTGTCTTCAGTTCTGCTGTTTCATTTTCACTCTTGTCCTGTACTGTCCTCTCCAGGCAAACAGAAAAAAATGGAGAGTCACACTGAAAGGAAACCATCACACCACATACCCAGCTATTGTTTGTTCTTCTGAAAATTTTGGATTAAAGAAGTCTTCAACTAGGTTAAGATTTTTCAAAGGATTGCAAGATAAACAACAGACAGAAAGAAATTTATTGGTACATTGGTAGGTGTTTCAAAACACTTTTTTGTGTTTTGAAGGAGTGTGATCATTACAGAAATTATTAAAGGAAAACCTAAACAACCCTAAAAAGAAACCAATTGTCCTGATTAATTTCACTAGCTAATAGAAAAACTGGATTTTCTCCACATATACTGCATTATGACCTGCACTTCCAGCTGTTCCACATCCACCCTGTCCAGCTGCCTGATTCAATGCCTCAAGGAATCTCTTCCTTCCTCAGTCTCATCCATTTCTTCCAAGAAAGTGGTGATGGAATATGCTATTTCACCACTCCCATTTTTCTTCTCTCTTTTGGATATTTTTATTCATCTGTATTTTAGGTTCTGAACTGTTTCTAAATATTAGAAGCAGTAACATTAGGAAGATAAAATATCCTTCAGAGTCTTGCAAGACATTGGATTATATCCAGGAAGTCATTAAAGCTACCCTGGAGATCATAGTTTTGGAAGATTCCCATACGTCAGTGTATTTTGGGAGACATGACACAAGGGTCTTATAGATCATTTTGGTAGACTTAAAGAAAAATTTTATTGAATCTACATCAATCTTTTGCATAAAGAAGCATGCTCAGAGTGTACAACATTATCAAAAGGGGGTGTCAGTCTGTGAAGAGATGAGAAAAGTTGAAGTATAAAGGAATTTGAGAAGGTGGGAGGAATATCTGCAAAATGTTTTAACTGATGGCTGGTAAGCAAAAAATACTTTATGAATTATGAATGTTGAGCATCAGGAACATGCTGCATTGCACAGTATTTGTAGGATACCCTGGACAAGCACCAGCTCACCGTAGCACTCCCTCAGTTTTTGGGAGGCACACTCTTCAGTGCAAAACCAGTTAAAAGTCTTAGAATGTCACCCACTAATTGGTCTTTGTAAACTCTTAATGATCTGAGCATTAGTTGTTGCTTTTAATTTTTCTTTCATGGCTTGCTGAAAAGCAGAAAATCGTGCAGCTGTGAAGGGATGCCTGGAGGCCACCTAATCCAGCCTGCTGCTCCACGTTGCAGCAGATTCCTGAGGCCCTTGTTCTGTCAAGTTTTGTCTCCTGCCAGGAATGGAGAGTTTATAACCTCTACAGATCCCTGTAGCAGTGTCTAACCATCCCCAAAAAGTTTCTTCTTATGCCAGACTGGAGCTTCCAATGTTCTCACATTACTGGGTTCATTACTTCTGCCCTTCCATCACACACCCCTGAAAAGAGCCTGGATTCCTCTTCTCTTCATTATCCCATCAGGCAAATCCAGCTCTCAGCTGCTCCATTCAGCACTTTCAGATCCAAACCCTCACTGGACTCCCTCCAGAAGGTCCATGTCAGTCTGGAGCTGGGGAGCCCCAAACTTGGGTTTGCAGTCCCAGGTAAAGGGAAGGAAACACAGCTAATATACTAATTAACTAGAGCTAATATACTGCTAATTCAGTCCCCCTGCTTTTGGCTGTCTTCAAGTCCAGCAGTGTTACAACTACTCTCTGTAGTTTTTCTTTCACAAAACCTTCTAATAAATGGTGAAAAAAAGCTAATTTGCATTCACTCCATGGCTTGAGAAACTTATGATGATCCCACAGGTTTATTTCTGCACAGAAGAGTTGGCTGTTGATTTCAGCAGACAAATGTTTTGATCTCTCTCCATATCAATATACAAATTCCCAAAAACCTAAGTGTTTGGGCTCCTCAAATAAAGTAAATTTAATAAAAAGTTTTCATAGTGTACTGCTCAGATGAACATTGTGCTGAAATATTGTATAAACTATGTGTTCCTATCTTTGAAATTTATAATTAAATCCAAATGTCAATATGATTTATTTTTAAAACATCTCTCAAACACCATATTAGGAAAGGATAGAATTCTACAATATACAGTGGAGGAAAAAAATAGATCCTTAAAAGCTGTAGACTACAGGCATGCTATTTTACACGAAAAATAGCACTAGATTCAATAAACTTCACCGGGTCAAGACTATTGAAGTGATTTATAGACATGAAAATGACAATCTGCACCTATTCTTTGCACACACCCCCCAAAAATACCCCAAACTTCATCTCTGACTTTCCAACAAGTTCACAGGCGCTCATAAGAGCACAACAATGAAAAAATACTATTTTGTTTTATGTCAGCAGTACTCACAGTGCTTAAGAAAATTGGCTCTGACACCATTCCCATTGTATATATACACTCCCTTAATTTCTGCACTGTCTTTGCTCTACCAACTAACCTTAACATTTAAAGGCAGGATAAAGTAAACCATTCTGTATTCCCTAAAATATCTAGCTAACCTTTAACTTATTGATTAAAATCAAGTTTTTCAAATGTCTCAGGTTCATATAAAGTAAAAAGCAGCATTTAGGCCTTGGCCACTCAGAGAAATGCAGGCAGAATTTTGTATCTGCCCTGGGCCAAGCAGGAGGAGCAGCTTGAGCTGCAGAACTCAAGCCTTGGCAGGCAGAGCCTCCCACAAGGCAATTTCTTCCAAGAAGATGCAGAGCTGCTTCCTAGAGCCTTCCCAATTCCCAAACACCACTTGGTGGCTGTGCACTCTCATGTATGAAGGCTGTCAGAGCTAAAACTAGAAAGAGCATGGGAAGAAAGAGCATGGCACTAGAGAGATGGCACCAAATGGGGAAGCTTAGGGAAGGTGTCTGACAGAAGTGTAAAAGGATGCAGGATAAAAGGGATACCAGGAGGCTCTTTAGAACACAAAGCAGACAGTTCTTCTTTCTAGAGAAGCTGAAAGAAGATTATTTGGGAGAGTTTGGATATACAATGCCAAGCAGAGAAATTATTTCAGCCAACTCAATGCTTGCCTCTTCTCACAGATGTGTTAGGCACTGTGCTGCACCTTGTTATGGCATTAAATTTGTGGAAGAATGCAGAGCCCACTCTTTCAAATCACACCCTCTCTCCTGCTGTAGAAGAGGAGCATCTTGATGGGTGGAAAGTTTAATGGAATGCCTCTTAGAACCTCCACATCTGCTGCATCTCCAGCTGCTTTGCTGATGGAGTGTCTTCACACACACATCTTTGTTTTACATCTGCCCTCAAAGCCCCAGTTGTGCACCCAGGATGGGCCAGGTGCCTCTGCCTTCCCCCACCACATGCTGGCATCTTTCCACCTCTTCCCAAGACCAGGATGAAGTGCTGAATGAAGATTATCAATATCCATTGCCATGAGTAAAATTACAGAGACCAGGTAGAAGGGAATGTGGTGCCTCAGACTGGGAGCTGCCATCAGCCACCCAGTAGAGCAGGATGGAAATCATGGTTATGGCTCTGCCATACTGGTTCACACACAATGCCAAGTTTTCTTTGGGAAATAAGAGCTGGGATCTAAGTATTCTAAAACTGATAGGGTGGAATCATATCTGAAACTACCCAAATCATTTTGGCTTTCTGTGTGCCACATCTGGCTCTAAGCCCATCTTAAAGCAGCACAGAAAACCCACCTGGCAGAAAATTAAAGCTGAGAGATCAAATAAATAAAATCAATGACTCTCACAGTTAGTGTAGGCATACTGCACACACACAGTGATAAATGTCCCCATTTTAGTTGCTACAAACTCAAAATTAGGCAAATAACATTATATCCTTCAGATAAGCATGTGCACAGTGATTATTTCAACAAATCACTTCTTTGACACACTTAAAAGTATCTACCTTGCCTGCAAAAAATTTAAATGCAATTAACAAATCCAAGGACAGCACTATTGGCACAATCTTCCCTTGGGGAGACTGATAATCTGGACAATTGTTTAGTAGTTGGTTTTTCAGTAGCTTTTGTGCCAGTTAAGGCTACACAATTGCAGGGCAGTCCTTTGCTTAATTGACACAAGGTGTCTTAGTCAATCCAACATCTTTTACAAATAATTTACCAGAGAGATACACAAGTGTAATGCTTGAAGCATAGATTATTTGCTATTATAAACTGTGTGTAAGGCCTTATGAAGTGTAGCTTATTGGCACTGTTGGACATCAGCAGCCTTTCCAGAGATTTATACCTGTCTATTTTATTACAGAACTTGGTCCTGTAGTTATTTGCAGAGAAATTTCTCTTTGGTCAAGCCTAGAAATCTCTGTCAGCTAACAAATTGCTTAGAAAAATGGGCACAAATATTAATCAATTTCCCCCTTTACTGCCTCTCAGTACAAGTAACTTCTTGTAGTGAGTCAGCCAGAAACTGCTCATAAACCCTCTTAGCATGACTTTTCAGGAAACCTTTTGATAAAAAAATTAGTAGCTGGTTTGTTTGTTTGTTTTTTGATTGTTTTTTTTTTGTTTGTTTGTTTTTGTTTTTTTTTAATCTTGGAGCCAACCCTTAAGCTCAAGGAAAAAACCTTAAACAGAGAACAAAAAGTTCCTTAAGTGGATGAGGGACATGGAAACCAAAATCCACTCAAACACTGCTCTTTGCCTGCTGGTTTTCTTGTATTTCCACTCCTCTAAACAAAAACTGAACAAAAATACTGTCCCACTGACACAAAATACCCAAGCACACAACATCCCCTACCAAAGAGCACACCAAAAAACCAAAAGAAAAAATTCCCCCCTTCCAAATAAACAATAAATAATAATCAAAACAAAATAATCACCTACATAAAGAAAACCTCCTGCCAGTTTAGAGGCACACTGCAGCAGCATTAAATTTGCCCTGAACTTGTTAAATGTCTAATTTTAAAGTTTCTTTCAATGATCTTTATCAATATCACCTTTTACTCTAAAGCTCCTAAAACACTCTGTAGAGTTTTAAGCACAGACCCCTCACCACTATCCTGCTCCTCCTCCATAACTGCACAAGCAGCTGCTCTAAAAATCACCAAAAGTGCAGAGGACTTTAAAAACAACAACAAATAACTCCCCCAGAAAAACCCAACAAAGAAAATCTCCAAAAGTCAGCAAGATTAGTGCTACTCTCTAAACAAGACATGGCTGAGGACTGGCACTCTGGTACCATAAGGAAATCTCAGAAGGTGCTGAGAGCAGCCTCATCCACCCCAGGGTGTCCCTGGGGGCAGGAATTAGTGGCTTTATGGAACCTCAGGGACAGGCTCCATGCACTGTGGGTTGGGTGACTCACTCCATTATCCCCTCCTGCCTTTCATTAAAGGGCTGTGGCTCTAAGTGCAACCTCACAACCTCAAAGCAGGCTCTCCCCACCTTGCACAGCTCTGCAGCCCATGGGAAATGAGAGCCTGTTGTCTTGATTTTTTTAAGTTTTATTAAGCTTTCTGATGTTTGTATTCTTTATACAAATTTTCTCATGTATTTTATGTAAATAACTTATTGTTTTGTATTCTTTTATGGGGGATGAACAACCTGATGGACTGTTGGGTTGCCCAGTGACATTGAGGAGGTGGCACTGTAACCCTCCAATGACACTGGGATTTTAAAAAGATATATATATGGAGTCAGATGTTTTAATAAAGAGTTTTTTTCAGTTTGCTTTCACCAGAGCTGCTCTGTGTCCTTCTTGTGTTGCCCCCCGGGATGGGGGTGACAGGAGCCTGCTTCATTGCACAGAAAGGAACTAAAATAGTTATGCCCTCTCACCCCTGCCTCCCCTCCCAACCCCTAACAGAAACCCAAGAAAATGTTTTAGGATATAATAACAGCTCCCCCAAATGCCAACAACTCAGAGAAACTGGTACAGCCACACCAAGAGGCAGAAGCCAAAACAGGTTCGACAGAATCAAAAAAGGGTCGGAAATAACTTCAGAAGAAAAACAAGATTGCAACTTTGTGTTTTGTGATATAAAGTCAGTATCTAGATAGGCAGGAATATTTCCCCCAAAGTCCTAAATTAGTGCCCTCAAAGAACCCAGATTGCTTTTTGATGTGTGGTCAAAAACCTTAATAAAATATAACTATCCAGAGATCCTTTCCCCTCCCTTCCCCTCCTGGAGGCAAACCAGCTTCACAATTGTTCACAGCTCCCCTACTTGCAGGGCATGCAGGCTGTGTCTCTCTCTGAGGTGTTAACAAGCCACTTACATCTAAAGCAGAAGGTAACTTCAGCTTTACACAAGACAGCATCAATTTATTCAGCACATCTGTCATGTGCACTCTGTATCAGCCATGGATGGGTTTGAATACATCATGTTTTCTTTTGCTAGTCCTACAAAGCCAAAACTTAGTGAAACCAAGCTAAACTTTGCTCTTTTTTTGTTTATATTTTTCAATATAAAATATATCATATATATCAATATTTTTAAATATATTTTTCAGTTTATTTTACAGCTAAGTGCAATCACTTGATGCCTATTTAAAAACCATAAAGCAGCATGGGTGGAGCCAAGAGCAAAGCCAAAAGCAAGTGCAAGGCATCATAACCCATACACACATCAAAGAGCACTGCTCAAGACTAGCTGAATACACAGGCCAGGGAAGAAAGCTGTCTTGGTTTTGAGCTTGTAAATTGAAAGGTTTTAATGCTTTAAAGGCTGGATGAACACAGCAAATAGATCTCTAGATTGGCTTTCTTTCCTTTCTCCTCTGAAAATGCTTTTGCAACAGAGCTTTGGTAACAGACAGATTTTTGCTGGTTTGGAAGTGCTGTTTGTTGACTCTTTTGCTCTGCTCCAACTTTGAGCTTCTCTTCTATTTGTTAATGCTTCCTGCTGTTCTCTCTCTCTCCTTTGGACTGGAAGCTGTCAAGAGTATCATCATCTCACATGCAACACTCCCAGTGGCCACTAAAAATCACTGATATGCACAGATGAACACCTGCATAAAAATAGTGGGGTATTTTTGGTTTGCCTTTTTTTTTAAATCAAGGAAAGACAAAAATCATCTTACAGTATAAATAACCCTGAAAAAAACCACCCCAAATCTTCAAAATCTAAAAAAAACTGGCCCTCAGCGCCCCCAAAAACCCTCCACCCTAAGACACTATTGATTTGGTGCCTCCAGCTCAGCAAAGACAAGACAGATGTGCTGGAGAGTCAGCTGTGTCCAGTACTATGCATTCTTTTCTCTGTGTGTTATCTGCTAAAGTTTTTTTCTCTTGGACAGAGCACTGAATTGCAGATTTTAAAGCAGATTGGTAAAGGGAAAACATTTTTTTTAATTATTAGTGTTTTAGACCTGGATCCCCAGAGCTAACACAGAAAAAGCTGTGATTAATAGGTCTTGGGTTGAGTGAAAAATACACATCTTTCCTCTGTCTGTATGTCTGGATAAAGTAAAGCCAAAGCATAAAGCCTTTGTAATATGTCCATTGATGCCAGTTCATTTATCAGAGAAGATAGAAAGGGATCTGACCCAGGAGAAATATTTACTTCAGCCACAAATACTCTGTGCCTGTAATGAATTCATCATCTAATTTTCTCCATCCCCCGTGCTGAGATCTGCAGACGCTTCCTTGCTCTTTTTGCCTTCTGTTTGGCACAGGAGCTGCTTGAGCAGAGCTGAGCTGTAAATGCCATGATCAAAATCCAGCAGCAGGGAGAGAAAAAGTTCTGTGTACACCTCTTCTGGGCAGTGCTAGCCAGTGGAAATGCTGCTGCTCTGCCCATCCTTGGGATGACCTTTACAGGAATACACCTGATGCCTCAGGTTTTAGCTTTTATATTTTTCAGATTGTGTGTTTTATATTAGGGGATGGTGAGCTCTGTTCACAGAGTAGGGAGACAAAACAATTCCTTCTCTAGCTGGGGACCAAGGACAAATGATCCAAATCTCAGCCCCAAGAGCACAAACAACATGGGCTGGAGAGAGAAAAACAAGCAGGATGGGACTGCATGGGCTAAAGCTGGAATTGGACAATGAACTCCAAGATGCAAATGGAGCAGAACTGATCCAAGGGAGAGACCCCATGACCAGTCATGCATTTTGTGACCATTTTGGTTCATCTTGGGTGCAGCCCTGGCTGGGCTCTTGTGCTGCCCAAGGTGGATCCATTGAGGAAATCCTTTTAATAAATCCCTGCTTTATTCTTTAACTCTGTCCAGCCTCTGTTCTAGGTCAGCCTTCACAAGGCATCACACCTTTTGCTTTGTGACAAGCTATGACAAGGCCTTCAGGTTTGTCAGGATGCTCCTCTCATCCCCTCCCTTCTCCTCTACAATATTCTGGAGTTGCTCAAACCTGTATATGAACAAAAGGCATTTGAAGCAGCTGCATCTGAATTGAAATTGGACAGGTTTCAAACAAAGAGGAAGACACATGCTGACCTTCATGGTAAGTACTGTGAAATACTGAAAGCTAGCAAAATCTCTTTGACTGTATAAGCTTTTAAATCACCCTTTTTATTTTTCTTTTTATAATTATTTTTTTTCTCTCTCACCCTTGTGCAACTGAGTTAAAACAGAACTCTTTTTCTCCTTAAGTAATGAGGTAAAAAACAGCTTATGTAGCTTATAGAGAAGCTCAAATGAACCTACAGACATTTAAGCAGAAATTTCTGAGCATTCTGACAAGGAGCAGAAGGGTATTTTGAGTTCTTACTGCCATCAAAACTACTACACAAATCTTGAATAAAGACAGTGAGCAACAACTTACAGTGTGAGATGGAGCAGAGAGGTCAATGTGCACATGAGATCACAATATTCATGTCACTGAAAGTGTACCTCTGTTACCTGCTGAGATTTATTGCCTTAAATAACTCCTTTAAAATATGAAGTGCATGAATTGCATCCACAATGATAGGTGGAGCACTAAGAACCACAAACAGAAATCCTCAAGCAAAGTAATTATACCCTGACCAGTGTCAGTGATGTGCCACATAGCCTGTCCTGGGGTGGTCACATACCAACAGCAGGGAGGAAGTAAATACCAGTAAAAACTCCTCAGAAACCCTAGAATTGCTGACTTGAGCCAGAAATTGATTTCTTTATTGTGTATAACAATGTACATGGGTACATCAAACTTAGATATTTCCTTTTAAATACGTGTTTCTTTAGAGAACCTAAAGATATTTTTCAGAATACCTTCACTTGTTAATTCTGTGTTGATGGTTAAATAAATGACTTCTTGCCAAGACACCCTTGTAAAAGCAGCTGTTGAAATCAAGTGGTTCTTTCCTGACTGTTTCCAAGATTTAAGTAAACAATGTTTTATCAACAAATTTGCCTCCTTTCAGAGTTTTGGACTGAGCTGCAACAAACTGAAGACAAAGATCTCAAATGTTCCTAGATGAGATTCAGTGGAAGTGCAAAAAGGCAGTGTGGGATGCCCAGATCTCACCCTGTATTAACTCTAAGGTAAATACTGTTTACACAGACAATGTGATCATCATAAAACCTTGTTAAACACTAGCTAATAATTATACTTTGTACTTATTCAGGACCTTTCATCTCATTGTTTCAGAGCCCTCTGCAAACAAAAGTTCAGTTTTACAACATTGTAGGAGTAGCTAAACAATTACTAAATGCCAGATCTCTGGGGCAGAAGCCATAGAATCACAGAATCACAGCAGGGTTTGGGTTTGAAAGGACATCAAAGATCATCCCATTCCAACCCCCTGCCATGGGCAGGGACACCTTGCACTATCCCAGGGTGCTCCAAGCCCCATCCAACCTGGCCTTGAGCACTGCCAGGGATCCAGGGGCAGCCACAGCTTCTCTGGGAAACCTGTGCCAGGGACTTATCACACTCACAGTAAAGAATTTTTCCCTCATATCCAATCTAAACCTACTCTCTGTCAGTTTGAAGCCATTCCCCCTTGTCTTGTCACTATGTGCTGTTATAGAAAGTCCCTCTCCATCCCTCTTGAAACCCCCTTTAGAGTTTCCCCAAAGTCTTCCATTCTCCAGGCTGAACAATCTCAATTCCCTCAGCCTTTCTTTGCAGCAGAGCTGCTCCATCCCTCTCATCCTCTGCCCTGGCTCCATCAGCTCCTTGTCCTTCCTGTGCTGGGACCCCAGAGCTGGATGCAGACCTGGAGGTGGGTTCTCACCAGAGCAGGGCAGAGGGGCAGAATCCCCTCTCTGGACCTTCTGGCCAGGCTGCTTTGGATGCATGGTGGCTTTCTGGGCTGCCAGTGCACATTGCTGGCTCCTGTTGAGTTTCTCATCAGCTAACACCCCCAAATCCCTCTCCCCAAGGGCTAGCCTCAATCCATTATCCCCCTATTCTGTATCTGGGCTTGGCATTGCTCCAACCCTCTGCAGGACCTCACACTTGGCCTTGTTGGACCTCATGAGGTTCACACAGGGTCACCTCTCAAGTCTGTCCAGGTCCTCTCTCTGTGGAGCAGGACAATTCTCACAGAGAACTGAGGGCAGATTCCATAATTCTGCTCCAAGAATCAGCTACACTGAAATTTTTGCATTGAAGGCAGCAGAGTGAAAACAAAGCTCTACTTTCCTTGGGCTTTATTCATAAGAACAACAAAAAATTATTTCTCATAACTAAAGGTCAGGCTTTTAAACCAGTGACACAAAGACATCTCACACAGCAAATCACAGACCAGGAAAAGCTTGCAGCACAAACATTAGGAAAGCCAGTCACCCATCTTAATCTGATAAACTGGTTTTGGCAACAAATTAAACCAGTTCTCTCATGTTTGTGGACAGTTTTTAATGGCTTGTTCTTGCATTTTAAGGTACTGGCTCCAGATTTCAGGTTTATGACAGGAAGTGTATTTAACTGTGTTTCCTTTAGGCTTTTGCTCTAAAACAATAATGATGGTGCAGTGAATACAGCAAGAGATAACTTCTGTCCTCATTGGAATCAGTGAAGAAATGCCTCAAGGTGAGTATAAAACCTAAATTATGTCTCAATTTATGTGAATAGCAACATGGAAGTTCCCCAAGTAATCCAGAAGGCTGGCAGATGGCATGGGCTCAACTGCATTAAAAAACAATGTGGAAGACAAGACTCCAGACTGAGCTTTCCTCTCTAAAAGCAGTACAGGGAAACAACTAATTATTCCAAATATTCATATAGCCCCTGACTAGCTCTAGTTGATCCACTATCCATGTCAAAGGATACATCTAGGTTTCATGTTGCTATGCCCAGTGTTTTGATGAAAGAGCCATGGAAAGCCACCAGTGAAGTGTGAGATCTGACAGAAAACAGATTTGCTCTCTCACAGATGAGCACAGCTTCCCATGCCAGGGGAAATTGCAGATACCAAGGAGCTCAGTTGCCATGAGGCTAAGAGGAGTGGATTTAAGTTCCTTCTGGATTCCTGATGTCAAGATCACTTTACACTGGTCTTGTCCCTCACATTTAATAGAAAATCTCACAGTCACCTGGAGACTGACCAGTACAACACCTACTGTCCCCATGGGGCAACACAAGAACAACACAGAGCAGCTCTGGTCAAAGCAAACTAAAAAACTCCTTATTAAAACATCTGACTCCATATATATATATATATATCTTTCTGAAATGCCAGTGTCATTGGAGGGTGACAGTGCCACCTCCTCAATGTCACTGGGCAACCCAACAGTCCATCAGGTTGTTCATCCCCCATAAAGGAATGAAAAGCAATAAGTTATTTACACAAAGTGTGTGAGAAAGTTCTGTGCAAATATACAAACATCAGAAGGCTTGGTAAAACCTGAGAAAATAAAGGCAACATCCTACTGCTAATATTGTGTGTTAGGAAGTGTTCAGGAATTTTACTACAGTTTTCATTCCATATTTTTCCTTCCAACTTTCTCTTTGACACTTCACTTTAGCCCTTAGAGTACCTGCTTGCCTTATTTCCCCTTCTCTTATCCCTGCTGAATTCACTCCAGTGCTTCCCTTCTCATCTCTCCTGTTGTTTGTTTTCCTAATCAAATAATCTCCTTCCATTTTTTACTGAGCACCACTTACTTAATACTTAAACAAATTAAATAAACCAAATCAAATTAAATGAACCAAATAAAAAAAAATCTGCTGTCCCTATGTAATGTTTATCTGCTTGTTTAATAAAATGTATTGTTCTGTGGGATACTGAAACTGTGGTTTTCAGCCATGGATTGCCTTAGCCTGTTTACATCTAGTTTTATCTAGAGAAAAAAATCATATTCAAAAATGGCATCGAGGTCTTACCATAATAAAGATAATTAGTTTTATTGCTGGTGGTTAATAGCACCATCAGTTTAAATAAGAGGTATAAGCACATAGATGGAAATATAAACCAAAGAAAAGTAACACATCAACTATTGTATACTATACTAATTTAAAGTATATTCTAAGCACAAACAACCCTTAAAAAAAAAAAATAAGAAAACAAATAAATCCCCTTTCCTTTCTTGGAAATTTCCCATCCAAAGATAAATTATCTCTCTTTTGAGCTGAAGTTCCAAGAAGTTTGAATCAATATTACATCTCCAGCAGCTAATAAGGACTGGTTATGTAGACAAAACATTCTGCTGTTATCTCAGTAGGCAGAAAAAAACAAACAGAATATTTTATAGCTTAAAATGTTTCCTCCATAAAACATTTTTAAAACCATGTGATCCTCCTAGGAAAATAAGCCAAATTATTTTGTCATTTTGTTTTGAAATATATAGATGGCTCTTCTATCACTTATCAAAACACCAATTTTTCATTGCACAGACAAGCAGCTGGGTGTATGCATGGTTAAAAATGCTGAATATTCAGTGTTTTTAGAAAAGTCACCTTAATGGCTAAGAAAATACAGCCTCTGTCCCCCTTTAGGGTGTTTTCTTGGATGCATAGATTTATTCCTACAGGAACCAACCAGAATTACCTCCTGGATTTTTTTTTCACAGTATGTGTTGATACTTCAGCTTGCTGAGCCTATCTTGAAGGTGCTAAAGGTTTTGATTTTCCAGTGAGGGTAGGGGTACTTTATTTTATTCTGCAAAGAACAGAATGGAACTCCAATGCATCCCTTTTCAAGTCAAAGTAACACAAGGTGTGATATTATCTCTTAGAGCCATAGCAGCACAAATAACAAATAAGGTCTGGTGAGCCTTCCATAAGACAATAATACTATTCCAGTTAACAACTGCTTCAGAAAGAAATCATTTTCAGAGAATCAAGAGGAATCAAAGAAAGGAAAAACTCATCAGATAATTTCCTCTACAGAGTTTTCTAATCACATTTACTTTCTAAAACACAATCTTTTTCTCCCTCTCCAGGAGTATCTGGTATCTATTATGTCAGCAGAAAAACGGAAAAAAAAAGTTATCCTAGAACAGAACCTCCCACTCTTTAATTTAAATCCATGCTGAGATAATGGGGAGGTTTTATGACCATACTATGGACAGGGAAGTGACAAACAGGGAAGGTGGATGGCTTGCTTGTGGGCACAGGAAGAATTTGCATAAAGCAAGGAACTGAACACAGGTTTACAAGTGTTCAAGTCAGCAGAGTAGCCTAAGGTGTGACTCTGGGAGATCATCTCTCTCTTTTTTCCAGACAGGTAAAGAGCAGAGACACAAGCCCTGCTGAAATATCTCCAAATGGGTTGATCCTACCTGCAGTAGCCACCTCCTTTTGCCTTCTCCAGTGTCTCCCTGGGGGCTCTATGGCTCTGATCTTTCCCCTGTAGCTCAGTTCTGATGTGTGTTGGATTGTTTTTTCTCAGGTACAAGAAGGAACTCTTGTGCTAGTACATTAGTGGTACTCAAAAGTCTGCTAATCCAGCAAGTTAAATAACCATTAGGACTAACAGTGTCTGAGCTAAAACAAAATAGCAGTTCTCATAAATAACCACGGGGTTATCACCCATCCCCTTTCCACCCTGTGCTATGGATCAGCTTCTACAGAAAAAGGTCTGTAAGCACTCCATGTTTTAACTTTGATTCACACTGAAGGTTTTTTGTGTCCTACTTCCAGGGGAGACCTGATAGCCCTAGACAGCTAATTCAAAGTGAAATTTTGAGCAGCAGAGGCCTCGGGTACTTTGACCTCAATATTTTGAAGCAGAGGACATAAGGCAGTTAAAATGGCCTATGGATTTAATCATTTTGCAATGTTATCTTCTACTGAAAACATGATTCAATTGTCTTGGTGATTTAATCTATCCCTTGATGTCACAAGTGCTTTCAAATTTTTTAATCTACTTGTTCAGTTCTGCCTGCAATGCATTGTACAGTCAGAAAATAAGATCAATGTCAGTGCAAGCCAGAGGTGGAAACCATTCTAGCAAACCTGTGCAAGGCAAAATCAAGGTTTTGGAGACATAGCTGGTTTTGGATCTTTGTTTGTTTGTTTTCTTGGATTTTGGGGTTTTTTTTAAGATAAAAAATAAACCCAAACCAAAATAAAACACACCTGCAGCACCTTAGTGAGCATACTCTCCTGGAGAGTAAACTCCACACACATCTTGTTACTCCAGAGAGTTTCTGGGAAGTGGTAGCTGAAAACTGTATTTTTAAAAAAGGAGATGACAAAGATGTTCCAGACAGAACCTTTGCACAGTGTCATATCTGGATCTCACAGATGAGATTGAAAGTGGTAGGAGAAAAGGGTAAGGGAAAGGGTAAATGATAAACCTTTACCTGGACCAGAAGGCAGCACTGTGGTCATCTGATCTGACCTCCTGAACAACACAGAACACTAAGACAGACATTTCAGAAAGGGCCATACTCCAAAACTCTTTGAACAGAGGATTTTATTCCCAAATTAGACAAAAGAGCCAGCATTAAAGAAACATTTAGGCTAGAAGTGATTATAATACAATTGGAGTTGCCTTCACATTTCTTGCTGGAACTGTCTCACAGATGGCAAAGCATCTTTAATTAGAGTTGAGGACCATCAGGAGCAGAACACAGCATTGTGCATTCTCTTTTCTTGTACAGAAGAGCTCTGGGATGCAGTGTGGCAATTGCAGTTTGGTCAGGGGGTTTCTAACAAAATTATTTCTTTTGTCACAAACTCTTGAAGTATGAAGAGCAAAATTTTTCGTGGAACAGTACCAGGCACAAAGCAAGTTGCATCAAGAAAAATGGAATTTTCAGTCAAGAAAGCAAATTAAATAAAACACAGAGACAGGATGAGAGGCATAGAGAAGAAAAATAGCAGAGAAAATGAGTGCTAAGGCATTTCCATAACACAAGCAAGTTTTAGTTTCCCCTTTTCCTGGACAGAAGTCAATGTATCCACAGGAATTGCTTTGATGCCAGTGTACCATGAGGCTGAGGTGATCATCAGTCTTACTGGGGGGCTGCTCTCTATCTCCTACTGCAGACTTTTTATCCTGTGGGAGCAGCTAACACACACTGGGTCTGGCTGGGAAATGTTCCCACTCTCAAGTTTCCATGGAATACTCATTTACCTTGGACACTGGATCCCAACCCTCCTCTCCAGGCTGCATTGCACCACATTAAATTTAACTATTTTAAAAATACTTGTTAAAAATATGCCAGAGAAGACAATAGTACAGCTGATTCACCCTGGATAAGGCAGACAGGTTGAAGTCTTTATTCTTGATCTCTTGTTCTTCTTCCAGACTCCTTTTGTCCCTCTCGACAATTAAAAACACAAACCAAAAAAAAAACCACACCAGAAAAAAAACAAACCAACAAACACCAAACCCCCCAAAACCCCTCCATCCCAATTAACCAACCAAAACCCACTAAACCCTAACATAAAATAAATACACAAAGGTAATGGGCTTTATCTGCCTGTGAAAATGGATTCCCACCCCTTTAGCTGCCCCCACTTCAATCTATCATTTTTATGCCAACACCTGATTCCTGTGGTTTTGTTTGTCAAGAGCAATACTACACTTGCCCTTAAGTAACATCCACAGGAAAGCTTTTGAGAGAAATTCCTATCAATGACTCAATAATCTGAGTCAGAAAGGTTTTACATTTAGACTGTCAGCTGACAACTGATAACTCAGGTTTGAATTTTGCACATCTCACCTCTAAGCCCAGTTCTGTGCTCACTCACTCCAATATCTAATTGATTTTTAGAAGACTGGGAAACCTTCTCTTGTGGTGAAACCTTCTCTCTGACCTCTGTTGGGTCAGGCAGGACAGAGAACTTTGTAAGTATGACAAAAAAACCCCAAACAAACAAAAAAACACCAAAAAAACCTCAAAATACCCCCAAAGAAAGTCCAAACTAAAGACATACCAGAAAAGCCCAACAGAACCATCCCCCCCAAAAAAATTCAAAACAACCCCTTCCCTCCTCCATCTTCACCTCTAATTAATAAAGCAAAGTTTTGAATGAAGCAAATTAAATTAGAGCTGGGATTTCAAGGCAATCATTTCTGTACTGGAAATTGTGTGCATTCAAGCAAGAGGCATTTGTTTTTCCTTGGATGCTTATCTTTTTCCAAATGATGGATTTGCAAAAAGGGCAGCTGCAATGGCTGCTAGATTGGTTTTGTGCCTTTAACTGATTCCTAACTTCTGCAGTTTGATTATGATTAACTTCATGATTTATGCCTTCTTAAAGTGCATAACTCTCTCCTGTGACAGTTTCACAATCAGCTGCAGGGTCAAGGAGGAAACTCATCTGTGAGCTTATTGTAGATAAACCCCAAATGGTCTAAAGGTCTCATTTTAAATAGAGAAGTCAAATTCTGGCAGTAATTGAGGAGGGGAAGTCACATGTTTTCCTAAGGTTGTTGAATATTTCAACATAAGGTTTTATGGGAAAAGGACTTTGATAAGAAAAATTATGCAGCAACAGACTTGAGAGTGGTTTTGTTTTGTTACCAGTGCAAGCAGAAGGGGATTAGTGAAATGTAACAATTTGGAAAGCAGGGATGAAAAATGTAACGTGCTATTGTACAGTACATTGTGTTAGATAGGGAGCACAGGAACATCAACAGAATTCCCTGGCCCTGGGAAGGTAATCTCACAGGATCCAGAACACACAGCTGCAAAAAGAAGCCAGAACCTTGACACCAGGATGCTGTGCTGAAAATTCAAGTGTGACCTCAGCTGCTTGCTTGGTCACATCTCCTGTGAAGGATCCCTCAGTTAAACCCAACTTCAACAAGGCAAGAACCTGCAAGGCACCCAGGCTGGTGCAGTGCTGCTTGTGCTGAAACGTGGCACTTCAGCAGAACTGTTTTGGTGCATGTGCTGGTGTCCAAAAATGCTACAAATGTGGAATTGCCCCTTTCTCAAGCTGCTGCTTCTGTTGTTCCTGAGCCTATGTAGCTCATGTCAAAGACCTGCCTCAGTTACGAGCTCCAAAGACAGGGACAAGCTAAGAAGAAACGACCCATAAAACCAAGTTTTAAGGGTACAGAGCTGTGGGGAGAAACACATTTGAAACATCACTACCAGTGATGCAGGTGTGCTGGGATAGGCAGCATAAAGTGGCATCCTGTCTAATAATATGAGAGCATGGTGGCATTGAGAGCACTGCTCACACACACTGGTGGGGGAGAAGCCTAAAACACTGAACAACTCTGCTGAGAGAGGACAAGCCTGAGATTTAATGATCTGGCTGAGATAAGAAATGGTCAGATTCCTCCAAGGGTGGTCAGTAACCTCAGTTAAACCTAGGCTGCTGCTTTGCATGCTAAGCCCTGTGCCAGTCCTAATTTATTCTTTATTCCTGCAATGATGCTGGTGCCCACTGCAAAGCAGAGGTTGTACAGAAAATTTGTTGTTAGTTTTGTTGCTGAATACAATTTCAGCTGGATTGGTCCAATGATCTTGCTCACCACACAGATGATACAGCCAACACAAAGGAGGATTTGTGGCATGGGGTGGGGGAAACCCACACCTTTTATTGACAGGCCCCAGGGATTCAGGTTTAAAATGAATGTAAAACAGCACACTCCAAGGAAAAACAAAGGTAAGAATTAGGAGGTCTGGAGCACCCTTCCTCAACAGCTTTTGTTTTCCATGTCTCAGCTAGGTGCCTTGTGCAAGATGGTGACAAATTCTCAGTCACAACAGATTGGGGTGGACATAAAGACACCAGAGGACATCCAAAAGAAGGCAGCAACTGGACTGTGTGCTCATTTGTCTTACACCAGAGAGAATGAGCCTGTCACTGCCTCGAAGGACCACAAGGAAACACATCCAAAAGGCTTTCCAGCAGGGAAATAAGAGGTGCTTTGAGCACAGTTATTTTGTCTGCTTCCTTGAGGGCAGAGTCAAGCCTGAGCGTGGGATGAGCAGCTGGAGGCTGAGCAGGCTGTGCAGGGCTGCTGGGGGTGCCTGTGTTTGAGGAAGGATTCTGCAGTGCTGAGAAACCAAGAGATTTTACTCCCACAGCTTTTATAGACTCGTTCTGTTTTCTCCAGGTTATAAAGCTGTTTTGAAGCCTGGGCCATTGACGTCAGCATGTCACATCCATTCAGCCTTGAATCTTTCCTGACAGGGTTCTTCTGCACCTGCGAGCCAGCAGCACGTCCAGGCACAAAGAAGCAATGGTGAAAGAGGCTTTCATTGCCACCACGACTGCAGATGGCCCCCAAGGAAAGGTTAAGTGACCAAAGCACTCAAATATGAGAGATTTTGAGACTAACTGCAGCCTCCAAATATATAAAAAATAACTAGAAAAAAAAAAAGGTAGTATTTTTTTCTTTGTCACCGTGGGGCGACACACATGACACTGAGCAGTTCTGTTCAAAGCAAACTAAAAAACTCTTCATTAAAACATCTGACTCCATATATCTATCTTTCTGAAATGCCAGTGTCATTGGAGGGTGACAGTGCCACCTCCTCAATGTCACTGGGCAACCCAGCAGTCCATCAGGTTGTTCATCCCCCATAAAGGAATGAAAAACAATAAGTTATTGATATACAGTTTATAAGAAAGTTCTATATAAAAATATAAACATCAGAAGGCTTAATAAAACTTGAAAAAATCAAAGCAACATTTCTTTTTGTAACATGGCAAGAAATAATGAACTGAAATTGCCAGGAAGGACAGTTAAGAGTGGACACAAAATTAAAACTTTCTAACACCAAGGAGAGTGAAGCATGGGACCAGTTTACTAAAAGAGAGCTCTTCTTCATGAGCAGATGAGACAACTCTGTCATGGATGATTTAGACCAGCTGGATGGAAACGTAAGGAGGAAGGTTTCTAGGATTCTGAGTTAGCCATCAACATATTAAAAATAAGAATCTTTAAACTGAAGCATGAGCAGCATCACACTGCAGATGATGACACAGAGCACAGCCTGCAGTGAGGACATTTCTCCTTCTGACTTCAGGCACTCCCCAGCCCTGCCTCATTTCTGCCATGGTGAAGCTGAGTTCACTGCCTGGCATCAAATTGTATGAAAGAGATGGATTAACTGGAGATGAGAGCTATGAGGATCAATTTCACTATTTGGGACAATTTGGAAGTGATTTTCTGTGCCTAGGAAGAGAATCTAGTTTGCAACATTACTTGTCTCCTCTAGCTTACAGTCTATAAATCATTACTTTAAAAAAAAACAAAACAAAAAACACTAAAGGCTCATAGATACATGAAAACAGCAAAAATATGGAAGGAAAAAGAAGGAACTAGTCTTGCATTAATTATTCTATGTTTCAAACAGTAATTAACAGTAGTTAACACCACACACAGGAACCGTTTTGGTCCAAATTTGGCACTTTTTTAAAAAATTCACAAAATCCCTACACAAACCCCTCGATTGTTACTTGTGGCAGCTGGCATCATGTATGTTTATCATTTGTTTCTTTAAAAAAATAACAGAATGCCCATGAAAGCTCTATTCTTCAGCATCTTAACATTTATACTGCTTTTTCTTGGTTCATACCAAGAAAAATGGTATAATTTTATACCATTTAAATGAAATTAAATACCAGAATAACATTTTGAAGGCCAATGGAGCAAAGACTACCTGCTATTTTTTCAGCTAATTATGATGAAGTACAGTTTTTATTCAAAATGCTGCTTTTGCCATATTTTATACACTATTACTCAGGGTGTAAGATTCTTGTTACTACAAAAATGGCCAATAGGTCCAGATATTCTGGTCTAAAAAGCTCCAAAAGCAGCTGCAGAAAACTCTTTGCTTTTGTTATTTGCATACAACAAAGTATTTTTGCTTCTTTGGTTCTCTATAGTTCATAGACAGCTGTTCTCCACAGAGCAGTAACTGTAATTAGCAGGTAAAATAGACCCAGGGTCTGGAGACAGGACTCTACTCAGAGGCCTTTTTCCCCACAAAGTGGAGTTTACCTTTTCCCCATCCCCAAGTGTCTTAAAATTTACATTCAAAAGTAGCAATGCAGATTTTTGGTACGAGATGTAATTAATGCCAAGAGCTAAGTATGGATCACAAGAACAACCAAAGTTTATGGACAAAGGAACCACACCTACACTACATGAGATGCACATTTCAGCAGGAATTTTAAATTTCATATAACAGAGCTTCTTGATCAGCTGAAAGAGGTGCTTTCAGATAATCAGGGTACAGGGAGCTGCTGGACTTCTCTGACATGACAGACCCTGTGTCTGAAATTTGATAAACTCAAACTTAACAGTTCCATTGCTTCCTTTAGATCTTGTCTAGTCCTGATTAACAGTCATCACATTAGAAACTTGCAAAATTCTCTCTGCCACAGAAAACCATGATGCTCAAAAGGTGGAAAAACCTCCAGAAACACAGACATTGGTGAGGGAAAGGTTGACTCACAAAATTAATGGTTTTTAACAAAGCAGCCTGAAGCATCAGACCATCAAGAGAAGGAACAAAAAGAGGGGAAACTACTTGCAAGTTTTGTGCTTTCTCTAATTGTTGGTAAATGCTTGATTTCAGACAAACCCTCTTTGTTACACATTACTTCACATTCACCTGCTGCAGTTTTCACCAAAAAAAAATAAATCTCAAACCCTCAAAAATCCTACAGGTCATGCTGATCAGATTAAATTATTCTAACTTTTTTCTCCTATACTAATATTCCCTCCAAAGCCAAACAAGACACTATTTTGATGCCTGTTATGGGAATGATGCTGCAACAAAGATTTCTATACATTTCCCTTCTGGCTCCAAACCAAATTCCCTGGAATCAGCACAATACAGACACAACATGACTGATTTTCTAATTTCACAGGAAATCTAAGACCAGGTGATGATATACTTGGACACAGATGAAGAAGTGTTTCTATTCTTTTAACTAATGCATTTTATTTTTTTTTTTAAAGTAACAATTCACCTCATGGTGAATGGTATATTACTTTGAGTTAAGGAAAAAAAAATACTGATACAGATAATATTTTCCAGATGTTATGGACAGGCTGAGTAAATTCTGTACATTTTTGAGAAAAAGGATTGACATGGCTGAGAATAAAATATATGTGAAGAAATATTTTTAGGAGTGGAAAGCTGTTCTGCCAGGGCAAAGCAATGGATATTTTCAATGTTTAGTTTAGAAATATTAACTCATACACAATGACAAAATGTAAATTAGTCTCTATGATCATCAGAAAAGTAGGGGGAAACTGTCTACCACTACAGAGCAAAAAATACACCAAAATATAATTACTTGAAAAGTGAGTAGCTGTTGTTGAGCAGTCTACTCAACAATTCAGTTGAGCAGACTAATGATAGATGAACCTAAAATACTCCCAGATATTCAGAATCCACTCAATTTACATGAGAAGTTTGATGATATTGGTTTCTTAAACTATCTTTGAGATGTTTTTTCCTGGAAACAGAGAAAAGGCAGCCAGGTAATTCACAGAAATAACACTGCCATGGTCAGGCACTGTCAGGAGCCTGAATGTTCTGATAAAGACCAGGTGAGTCACAAAGAACATTCTGCCTCTGCAAACATTTAGCTTTTATAACATTTTTCTTTTAGAATAATTATCCAAGTTAAAAAGAAGTGTCTTCTATCTTTTATGTGGGTTCTTGAGGCTCAGATTCTGTGGTTATTGTGGTAACAATTTCTTAGTGGAAAAGCATTTGTAAATCAAGTGTTTAAAATTATATTTGCCTGTATTGAAATGACTTTAATTGTGATAACATTTACGTATTTGATATTTTAAACTGCCTATCATTCTGAAAATCCAGAAAGAATAATACACTTTTTTGGTTACTCTTAACAGAATTAATAGATGACATAATAAAATCAAGCTCAGAAAGAGCCCCTTGATCTGATACTAATCCTGAAGGACACAGTAATGAATCTTAGGAATGGCTGGATTTGTGCTCCCATACTTTTGCTATAAGATGCCAAATTAAAGCTTGGAGTCTCCTTCACTGAACAATGGTTTCTTTTAAATTCTGATCTGAACTCATATTTAACTCTCCATTATTATGATCAGACCTTCCAGAAACATGCAATTATCCTGATATTCAGAAAGGAAATAAAATCATGTCTGTTTTTTAAGCAACATACCAGGAAATTGCTTGGGGCTTGTTCACCATTAGTTTGATTTTCATCCAGGAGTACTCTTGATTGCCCCAGGGCATGGACTATATTTAATCACACCTTTTCACATGAGCACATTTACAAGCCAATAACTTTAAAAAGTAGATTATTTGTAAGATTCATGATGTCTAGCCAGTGATGAACCCTGAACTTCCAAGAAGAAGGGACATGCATGACACCTGATATGACTGCCAGCAGCCTGAATTTCTTTATTTCTTATTTGAAAAATAATTTCACAATTACAATCTAAAGTGAATTATATTCTTTCCCTAAAGTGAACAATCTAAATCTAAAGTGAATTCTATATTTTAACCCCTATTCTTTCCAAAGAATTTCACTCTTCCCTATTTAAAAAAAAATCAAATACACCCAAGGAGTTGCAGTGGCTGGGTGCTCTCAGCTACAGGAGAGGCTGGTGTTACTGCAGAGCTGCCAAAGCAGCAACACAAAAAAATGGCAACAGCCTTTGTGCATGTGTAGTTGAAAATACTCTGAAGAAGACTTTTCTTTCAGATATCCTGAAGGTGATTTTCAAAGAAAGGCACAGTGATCCTTCTTTACAATGTTTACCTGCACGCATTAAAAATATAGAAATACACAAACAGAAACTCCCAATGTACTTTCACATGAAGTTCTGCTTAAAAACTGACATTTCTGTGCAATTCAAATGAATGTGTTCTACACTGAATGACTCATCACATCATGTCTGACTCATTTTTGCTTCCCTGTTTGTTTATTGTTATTTATTCAACCTGGATGGCTTAATTTAAAACTTATTTTCAGTTCAGCACAACTTAAACCTACTTATTCATGTCAGTAAGAACAAGAAGAAAATGATGTGACAAAGACAACTGGCCTAACAGCCCCATAAATTGGATCCAGTTTGCAAACAGCAGCAATCTTTAATTAAGTAATTTCAAGAAGTTCAGAAAAATTGGAAGTCTAGTTTTTTTCTAGTTTCTTCTTTTATTGTGTGTCTGTGTATTTATATAATTATGAAGAAAACAGAAACCTTCAGAGACATTTGTGTAAGATGAAGTTTTCTTGCTCCCAACATTCAGATGAATAAACAGAGAAAAAGGAGGAATTTGCTGGAGGAATAGCAGTAGCAGAAAATTGACATTCAGGTCTAGTTCTGCCCACATAAAATTAAATATTTCTTAAAAAAAAAATCCCAAAAATCAGGGCACAACAACAGTAGTGTTAATACAGATGTAGGCTTCATTATCATCATGATTGCCAGAAACTTAAAAAGTGAAGGGTATCTGCCAAAAACAAAGCCCTATTTGTCATTTTAAAAACAGGTATCATAAAGACTCTTCCCAGTACATGGAGCCTGAGAAAGTAAATACAAGTTTGTGTTGGTAAAAGGGATATACTGATTTTTTTTAATTGGAAAAGAACAATTTCTGACAGCGAAGTAGATAATCCAAGATTTCAATGAAAAAAAAAAACGCTTTTAAGAGCCAACAAACTCTGCACACTCCTGAGTAACATTTTATAACCAAAAGATACCCCTCTTCTGATTACTTAACTTGCTTTTTGCTGTGCTAAACTCTGGTCCATCCAGGAGTTCTGGTTAAATGAGAAATGGACTAGAAATCTGGATGCATAAAGGGTCTTGAAGGCTCCCTAAATTCAAGTGCTCCAAGGCCAAGATAATAAGGATGCAAGCATTGCCTTAGAATCAGGAAACAAACAAATGGAAAACCACAAACAAGCCACAATTGCTTTTTCAGGAGAAAAAAAACAAAACAAACAAGAAAGCCCATTTTTGCTAAACCAAATTCCCTCACTCTGAAGGAAAATCTCTTAGAGATAATAGGATACAAAAAGTTTCTCTAGATAAAAATAAGTGGTTTTTTTATTAAATGTTTACCCAAACTTCTAGTCTCACTTGGCTGATGTGGGCAGGGGTGGAATTTAATCTCAAAACTATGGGGAAAGAAAAGCAAACTTGATAGAAGTCACTTAATGACCAGGACTGTAAGATATTAGCTCTCTATGGTCCCTTTCCTCCTGATGCAGATTAAATCTTTGGCACCTGAAAGAGATTTCTGCTGAAATACATACGTGTAACATATAACTGTTATTTATACCTTTAAATATTTTAGAATATTCACACTAACTATGAATGATTTTGATTTCAAATTTCAGCAAAAACAATGTAAGATTTTATTTTCAAAGTAGTTTTGAAGCCGTGAAGTTGCGTGAAGTAACACAAAGTAAAGTTGTAGCTTCTATTTTTGTTTTAACTGGTAGCTATACCATGATGGCTCAGTTATCAAACTCACTCACTTTTATTACTGGACAATCTGTGGCATCTGGATGTCATGCAAGCCATCCTCAGAGATATCAAGTGAATATCTGTATATATTTGCCTGTAATATCAAGATATTTGTCTATATTTGTCTATAATATCAAGGTATTACAGAAAAACTTAAAAAGAAATAATCCAACTTCAGCAAACTTAAAGCTAGCTCACCTCAGAACACGGAACAGATCCCAAGAAAACACATCAGGAAAACAACTTTGCTGGGAACCACTTTGTCTCCTGGATATCTGTCTCAAAATGAAGAGTTGTTTCAACTGGTCAGCAAAATTTATGGAAACATTCACCTATATATTAAACATTCACCTATACATTAAACCATCATATGTAAGGACACAGCCCCGTGGCTTCCCTGAGGGAATACCTAAAGAAAATACAGAAAGGAGGACAAAAGAAGACCACAAGAGATATCTGGCTGCAAATTACCCTTTTCTTCTTCCTTCTGATGAAGCGGTGCCAGTGAAGCATGGCCAGAAATCTCCACGTGGCCTTGCTTTCATGAGATCACTCTGAATGGGAAATACCTTTGTTAGCCTGGCACAACCAATCACCTCTGGCACCAGATCAGCTCAGGTATCTCCAAAGAGCAAGTTCTCAATTACTAGATTTAGTTAAGGACACAACACTCAGCCGCAAATATTTCAATAATTCTCAGTTTGTTCACCTGCTTGAGAATGACAATCTTCTCTTTCCCTCACCTGCAGGTACAAGTT
Organism: Peucedramus taeniatus; assembly: GCA_013400575.1. Lineage (NCBI taxonomy): Eukaryota > Metazoa > Chordata > Aves > Passeriformes > Fringillidae > Peucedramus > Peucedramus taeniatus. The sequence goes on from WBNO01010646.1 coordinate 148,424, forward strand.
AAGGGTACTGGGATTGTGAACATCTACAGCATCTCCTGCTTCCTCCTGAAGCTGCAGAAACCAAACCCCTCAGGACAACTCAACTCCAGTCTAGAGTTTTTACGTGACAATGCCAAGATTACCCTCACGATGGCCAAAAGCTTTCAGTGCCAAATCAAAGTCTGTAGGAGCTCCCCTGTGGCTGTTTTCCCAAGCTTTCTTTTTATGTGGTTTGGAACACCTCCTGACCAATTATCAAGTTACAGCATCAGCTGCTGATCTGTAAAACCTCTGGAGGCTTCTATGCATCTCCAAGTTACATCCAGGCAGGATATTTTGATCCCGCATCCCCCCTGGCCAAGTGAACTTCTAAACCTGTACTCAGAGAATTAACTTTTTTTCTTCCAAACATTTGGGTTGGTAAGTGAATAATAATAATAATATAGTGAAATAATAGTGAAAATTATATGCTGTAGCAGACATTTAGCACACAAAGGAGAAGGCTCTTCTGATGCCTGTTTTGTCCCAGAAGAAGCAGTCAGATAAACATGATGCTTCTTTGTTTTTACTGAAGCACGTGGTTTGGAAGCAAGGTGATTTTGTTACACAGGACTCCAAGCCCACAGGAAATTCACCTGTCTAATAAAAGAACCTCAGTCTACAAGGCTCTGTTTCAATGATCCAGGAATTTTGATTTCCTAAAGGGAGTCTTTGATGCTCAAATGAAGTTTCATCGATAAGGAAACTGCACACACAGATAAAAAAGATCCAAGCAGTCAGGTTATCAAGTCAAAACAGAAAACAAAATGTCATACACTGTACTGCCTATTATTGCTGCATTCTAAATCTATTCCAGACCACTCGAGGTAATTGACTATTAAAGGTTATCAAAGACATTTAATTACACACACATGGACTAGTGACTTTCTGTTTGAGTTAAATCAACATGCATATCCTCACAAAAGGACCACAGAAGGAAGTCTCCTGTGATCTCAGATTCCTGTGGGGTCTGTTTGAACCTATTGGGCTGAATGATTTGAATCCAGGTGTACTGAACAACCTGTGTGATAAAGCTTGGACAAAGCCCTTTCATCCAGCCCTGGCACACACTGAGCAGGAGCCTGCACCTTGTGATGAGTAACACAGGTGTATTTATGGCTTCAGCAATCAGCTCAGCATTCCAGCAATGTGTGCCACAGGATGGTGTTAACAAACATTGCTATGTCAGCTCCACAGAGGCTGCAGGGCATTTACAAAATATCTGCTGTCTGCAACAAACCAATCACAGCCACTGACACTGCAAGCACAAAATTCATACTGCTCCAGTCAGGCTGGTGGAGGAGCCCAAAATCAGTATAGTGTCACTTCTGGGATTCCCATACTAGGGATTATGCTTATTTAGGATAACTTTAAAGCACAATTCAAGCCAGGCATGTCATCATATGGAATTGGAATAGGTTTAGAAAAAACTAGCTGGCAGCAGTACTTTAAATCCTGCCAGTAATCAAAGACAAAAAAAAAAAAAGAAAAAAAAGAAAAAGTAGGACCATCAAACATGAAAGTTACAACAGGCCCATTTAAAGAACAATCCTGGCTTTAAAAGCATTTATAAGAAACAGAGGAGGAAAAAGGATTATGTAAAGACAAATGTTTAAAGATAAGGCAAATAGAAACAAAAGGCTAAATTATTGTGCTCATTCTCAGGAAATCCGTGGTAGACCCAAGAAAGCAACCAAATTTTTTTTTTTTTTCCACCAGACTTTTACTATGATAGATATTTTTAAAAGATACATTTTTTTATGAAGTGCATCAAATTTTATTATCCAGTACATCCTATAGAACTGGTTTATTAAACTGAAACACCTTGAGAGCTCACATATTCTCCTGATTTCCAGTAAGTCTCAGCACATTTCTTACATTTAAATCTACAATACTCATTACATAGTGAAAACAGTAAGAACTTCAGCTTGGCATATTTAATGAAACACACACACATATTCCACATTAAAATTCCTGTTATTAGTAAAATAGGAACTACCTATATTATTAAAGTTCACTGAACACTGTTTCCCATTACTTAAACACAACTAAACCAACTGTTCTGGTTGAAAGTTTCCAGGCTCATTTTCTGCTTCAGACTGATTTTTTTGTTTTAGTTAAATGGGAGGGAAAATGTAAGATTCCAGCCAAAACTGCCCAATCATTACTAAGAACTAGAGCAGAAAAAAAAAGACATTATTCTTTTTAAGAACAGCTTACTTACCATCAAGAGAGAACATTCTTATGGGACCAGCAATCCTGACACAAAAGAAGAGCAATTCTTTTCATTGGTCTCTTATTCATGCTCTGAAAAGTCAGATTTGGCCAGGTTATAGCCATTTGAAAATTCACAGGTAACAGGAGCTCAAAAGAGATTTCTTTCATTTTACCAAACCAGATTCTTAAAGACTCACTCTCTGTTAGATATTTTCCAGGTGAGAGCACATGAATGCACAGCAGCTGAGGGACTAAATTTTGTTTACCTCACCTGAAAACTCTGGATCTTTGGTAACCACTTTGTTGCACCTCAGAGCCTGATTTGATTGCTGAATTAAACCTGCTGTAACCAGAGAGGAATGAAAAGTGAGACAAAGGAATGGAGACTAAAGAGGAAAACAACACTTGGATATTAGAATGCAAATAGGGAAACTAATCAGAGCAGGAATGGCTCAGTAAAGAGTCTCTGATTAAGGCAGAGAAGACTGGGAATAGTAGTTATTGGAGAAAATTAAATGGGCTCATGATGAACGAAGGGAATTTGGAATTCAGTAGATAAATAAACTGGGGCATCTTGGAATGCATGGGAATTCTTGAAAGCAGCAGAAGAGAGTGGTGAAGCAGGTAAAGGTGGAGGGGTCAGTGACTTGGCCTGGCATGCAGAGAGTCAGTAAAATGCTACCAGCTGCAGTCTGGAAAATGCATTTATTCTGTGAAGCTGCAGAAGGGTGACAGGAATCAGTGAGGAGCAAGGTGAGTGCTCATCCCCTCTGCAGAAAGGACTGTGACATTCAGAGAAGACAATCTGTCAAGAGAAGCTTTGGATGACTGGGCTGAATTACCCTGGCTGGAGAGCTGGGCATCCTCCTCCAGAACTCATCTGGAGGAATGAACTCTCTTCATGTCCAGAGACATGAAGATGAGGTAGAAAGAAAAATGAGAGAGTTGTACAGCACCTCCTTCATCTTCCTGGGGAATTTCTAGGGAAAAGGCAAGGAAGTGACATCTAACTCAGACACAGGACAATTCTGCTAAAGAACAGAACAGCAGCAGTAGTTGCTGAAACCAGATCTGACTGATTCACTCAAAATCAAAAGTTGAGCACTGAATTAAAGTACTGTGACAATAAAAATGTAAATATTTGTAAGTATACATTTAAGTATGAATCTTCCAAGTATCTCAGAAATCAAACATCCCTTTGCCAAGATAGTAAAAGGTTCAATTTTTTTCAGTTGTTCAGTGAACAGGTAGCATTCTCTAGAGAGGTCAGTGCTTTTTGCTCATGTTGAAATTTATTCATGTACCTTAATTAATCCAGTTCCATTTTTCACATTATACACCTAGTGTTAATCCATTCTGTATATTTGTGTACATGTGCATATATAGAGACATGTATCTAGATGTATTCATTTTACCTCTAAGAAGTGGAAATTACTCCAGTTTGAAACAAATGAAAATGTTTTTGTTCCAGAGCTATGATAGGAAATATCTTGAGCCTGACACCTATTGGTTTAGAGAGCAGCTTTATCTGCTGAATGGATGAAGGAAATGGGAGTGGTTAAGTGAATAAATGTGAGCTCTATCTTGAAACCCACAAATTAATTCTCTTCCAGCTTTCCATTATCACAAAATCCTAGAGCATACCTCAGCTTAACTCTTTTTGGCTTTTCAGAATATTCAGAACACTTAAATGAAATCAGGAACGTGCCACTCCACACCATTTTTACCCCAGTCTCTAGTGCTATGTGTCCTTTATTAAAACCAAAGACCTGAAAAAGCAGTTGGTAGTTTGCAATACCAAAAAACCCACAGAGTTTCCTCCACTATGAAGCACTTAAATTCTATTTGGGGCAAGCAGGATTATTGTTTCCCTTACAGAAAGACCTCAACAACCAATACATCAGTGTCATGGGTTGCAGTGTAAGATAGACCAGGTGTGTTATTCCATTACCATCAGTTGGAACTGGGATGGGGAGTAGTGATGAGATCTTCTATTGATAAGCCAGCTGATAAGAAACCATCAAGAGGAGCTTCCTTATCTCTTCCATGACCCATCCTCCCTCCAGGGATAGATCTTCTGCTAATGGGCCATTAAATCCACTGATAAACTTCCATCATCCCATTGGGAAATGCTCCAGCCAGGGGGAGGAACCAAGCCCCTCTACCTGGATAAAAAACCTGAGACTTGGAGCACCAAGTCAGCCTTTTTCTACTGGGCTCCCAGAGAAGAACAGGCCCATCCATCACTGGACCTTTTCTCCAGAACTGCTTCAACAGAGCCACAACTGCTACTCCAGGAGGAGCAGCCACCATTGCAAGCAGACTGCTGCCAACACCCTGACCAACAGGGTGTCAGGTTGTGTTCTGACTTTGTCAGTGGTTTTCTTATTGCCTGTATTTTGTTTCCTATTTGTTTTATTTTCCCTTTTTCTAATAAATTGTATTTCTGACTTGGGCTGTCCCGCTGGCTTTGCTTCTCAAACCAGAACAATCAGCAATGAAGAAGATGACAAACTTCTGATCTAAACTTTGAAAAGGCTGTTGAGCAAGTAGTGGAAATAAAAATGAAACTGCAAAATGGAGTGGGAAAAGCAGGTGATGAGCAATGACCTGAAGGAGAAGAGGAGGAATGGAGGACAGGAAGGACAGGGGGACAGCAGACTTAGAAGCATCAGAGGTTCAGGCAGGGCAATGACTGAGATGAGCTTTCAGGATGGGGACAAGATTTAGTGCAAAAACATAGATGCAACCAGCAAAGGGCTGCAAGCAAGTTGTGGAAATGTGTCAGTGGGAACAGGCTGGTGAAATGTAACCCTTATCCCAAGGGTACTTGGCAGGAAAAATAGTTAGAATTACATATCTGTGTTTCCTTTTTGAATTACTAGCACTGTTGGTCCACAGGAAACATTAAACACCTTTCCTTTCCAAGAACAATCAGGTGTTCTTGGTTTTTTATTACACAGGAGCACCCTAGATGGCTTCTGTGGCCCTGAAAAGAGAGAGTTACTTCTTGGGTACTCCCTCCAAGGGACAAGGGAACTTGCTCAGAGCCTTTCTTAACAGAGATTCTGGAAAGAATAATCTGTTCCTCCTTTGTTTCATTTTTGGAAGCCTTTCTGAGGAGGAATTTTTTGCATCAAATATTGTTTTTCTTCTGGAGAGGGAGGCTGTCTTATAATACAAATTAAAGACTACACTGCAGAATACTTTTTAACACTAGAAACTGAAAAGAAAAAATAAAAATACCATGTGCCTCGCTGTCAGCACAAGTTCCACAGTCTCACAGCTATGATTTGGCCATCAGATTAATGTGTAGTCTAAGATCCAGAAGGAGGGAAAAAATCCAAAACCCAAAACCACAATTCTTTTCTTAATCATCACAGATCTTAGGAGGCTGAACTAATCCTTTACAGGGGCTTGACTCCCAAAAGACTGGAGAGTCAGATGAGTTTAGAGGCTGATATGATGGTTCATAGATGCCTGTGCTCTGGGAAGAGCTGTTTTCTGTCCTTGATGATTTTTTTTTTTGGTATTTGCTTTTAGGCAGGCAGGGAGAACTGTATAGTTTGCACCCTATCTACTCAGGAGCATCTTTCTGCAGCTACAGCTCTTACTTAGATTTTGTAGGGTCTGAAAGGTTCTTTTTCTCCTTATGCTTACATTTTTAATCATTAGCAATCCAGCCAATACTAGTTCTTTTTTTTATTTTATTTTTTTTTTAAGTGTTTAGCTGCAACTAGATGATAGCTTCAGGGTTTTTTCTACACACATTTTTTGGTTCAGATGGTTTTTTCTAATGCCTTATCCCAGCTCTTCAACACAAACCCAGAGAGACAGGCTGCTCTGGTTAGTGTATTAAATGGATCTTCATGGATCCTGCTCAAAAATTGTCAGGAGAGCCATACAGCTGGCAGAAGGAGTTTGGATCCTATTAAGGCTCATGTGGGTGGCCAGTTTTGTAGAGAAAACCAAGCCTAACTCCCAGAAGTGAGCAAGATCAGCCTCTGGGGAAGTTCAGGTTTGCCCACTGCAGAGTTCCCAGAACCGGTCAGAAAAAGGTGCTGAGCTTTGCCTTCTTTCCTTTCACTCTGTAATGATTTCTCAACATTTAAACAACCAATATAATTTTAAGCAGAAGAAGCACAGGCAAAGAACCCCTGCAAGTGTAGCTACAGAGACCTCCAGTGTAAAAGCTGGATTTACAATCTCTAATAATGAGTTATTCCTTAATAAACAGCTCAGGGAAGGGATCAGACAGAGGCAAGCCTGATGTGCTCTCACTATTGGCAAGTTCACAGCACACCAAATGTTATTAAGTCAAAGGAAACAAAACAACCTTATCTAAAATACACAAAGGGCATGAACTAATATGGATAATGGCAAATAGACTATATAAATAATCTTAAGAAGATGTTATTAAAAGCCAACACTTCTGTGCAGCCAATGAAATGTGAGATACAGTGTTGTTTGCCATTCCCTTTCAGTTGTACAATAATGGAAACTGCTCATTTCCCTACTCAACATCACTGACAGAGGTTTCACCAGGGCAAAAAAAACTTACAGCTGGTGCTGGTGGCCACAGTGCAATGCTCATTGTGTTGTGGAACTTTTGAGGGCTAATAAGCATTACCTGCCCCAAAACCTGACATGAATAGCAAGGAAAATGAGCAGCAAGCTGCCCAGCACCTGGGCTGCTGGAAGTAGCAGCAGTTCCTATTTTGTGGTGAGGTTTTTTTGGGTGCTCTACCTTCCCTAAATGCTTTTCTGACACTAACATCTTAATTTTCCTCACTCTTGTCTTCTTGCCAGTAGATCAAATCCTTAGCACGTCCCCTCATTGTGTCTCTCCAGGGAGAAAGGTGTGCAATGTAGAAGCAAGGTGAAGTTTGAACCCAACTATATTACAATGTAAAAAAAAAAAAAAAAAAACAAACCCAGAGAGACAAAGACATTTTTGTTCCAGATCTAGCAGAAGTTTAAAACATTTTCTTCAAGAGAAGAGATTCAATTCTTTGCCACTGCTTCTGGAAATAAAAAAAAAAAGAAATGAAGCAATACAAACTGTTCTCCAGTTTCCTGTCTTTTATGTCCTTTCTATGAAATTTGGCTCTCCAGGTTTCAGGTCCCATTTGCATAAGAACCCCAGCATTAATGATCATTTTAAAAGCAGCTCTCAAAACCATTCACTAGACAAAGATGGATGTACAACTCCCAAGAGGAAAGAGAATGTTTCAAGGAATAGGAAACAATTCTTATTCAAAGTCTAACATAGAAGCCTAGCTCTGTTCATTGTCATTCCTCCTCTGGAGAAATATAATGAGCATTTCTCTCTTCTTACAGTGACACAAACAAATATGAATGGACTGACACTAGAAGAGGTACTTTCAGGTATAAGACTCAAATCAAACCCAGTCCACTCTCAAAGTATAATGAAGTTCTCCTTTTCTTTTCCTTAGGACACAGACAGTATCAATTATCACATGTGACATGAATTTTAACAATGAATATTTACACAAATTCAGTTTTCTCTCTCATTTTATGACTGACAGAGCAACAGTGAGGCAAACAGCAAAAGATTAATTTCCTCTTCTCTCACACAGAAATCTATTGCTACAGGGCAAAGAAACACTACAACTAAGAGGGCCACAGAGAAGAAAAAGTGTTGTTTTATGTGGGTTTTCTTTTAAACAAGCTAAAACAAAATGCAATTGCTGTTCTGTTCATGGCTTTTTATTAATAAACTGTGGCTGATGCTGCTGGCACCTTGCTTCTGTTATTGAGATGAGTCCTTCCAGCTTCCAACTGTGCTGGTGTTTTCTCTTGGGAAGGGATATGGTCTGCAAGAGTTCCATTAGTCTAAAAGAGAAACATCTGCTTTGAGTATGGAGCAATTTATTGGCCCAGCTGAGCAGTAGGTTCACTGCAGCTGGTCAACTCTGCCCTATCTTGCGTGCGTCATGGGGACCAAAATGAACCAGCATTTACTGGTTTTCAGTGCAATCCTAAAAGGAGATATGATTCAGATTAAAAAGATGATTGTGTTGGCCATTTTCCTTTAGCATAGCTTTGAGTTACAAGAGTAGGTTTTCCAGAAAGACAATACTCTTGAACTAGGAAGAAGGAACAGGCGAGTTGTTATTGCCTTTTTTACTGGATGTGGAATTCCAAGTAACTGCATCCAAACCCAGGCTAGAAAATTACCAGGGTGGGACTATTTGAATGCTGTTTTGGCTTTAAAGTACACCGGTGGCCACTTGTTGTAACACTGAAATGTAACTTTGCCAGTAAATCTAGAAAATTCTGTTTGTGTAATTGGAATTGCCTCCACATCATGAGGTGCTTAATAGGTTCTGTTCCACATTAAAAACCCCTATGGCATAGTCTCTGCTTCCTATGAAACATTAGTCAGACTGAAATGTGTTTTTTCAAGGAGATTCTTTCTAACTTAACAGTAGAGGTAGCCCTTAAAGTCTGAGCTACACAGAAATGCAACTCTTAATTTCATAATTCACAAATGTGTCATTCAATTTTATAACAGTGAAAGTCACTAAAAAACCAGCTCTGTCGAAAAAGGGCTCAATTAATTTCTCTACTACACTGCTTTAACTGCTCCAGACATCCCTATGTACAACCCAGACTGCTAAATCTGATGGTACCTCCTTAACTTAGGTTATTCTAACAGAATTAATTGGCAAACCTCAAAATTCTGGTTATGTCTGTGGTACATTGATAATGTAAGTTGTTTTAATAAGGAAAAAAAGTCTGGGAGAGGAAAGCATTCTTGTGTCTGCAAGTCTGCTCTGCAATGGTTATCTAGGTGCTTTATGCTGCAGCCCATACAGAGGCAGATTTGTTTTGCTACAAATGTATGCTTTTATAAGGTGTTTTGGGATCCACTGGTATGGAAAAAAAAAATTCCTGCCTGGCTTTTTTCCAAAACTTATAGGAGAAAGAAATTTCTGGTGGAGAGCAAATGTGAATTTCCACACACTGCCATCAAAACCCTGACTTTGCTTGTATAGAGCTCCAAGGATTTTTCTCCCTGTAGGTGTAATAACAGCATGTTATCTCAGGCCAGGCATGCACAACTCCCACACCCAAACCAACCTTCCCTAATTCTCTGTCAAATCACACAAAGAGTATAGTGCTACAAACAAGTTCCCTCTTCTTTTCACCCTGTAAACATTACAGGCCCACAAGGAACTGCAACAGGCATATAATAAACTAGGAATGCAAATTCACACACATTTTACAGAAGAAGGTTTTGTACACAAAAAATGCAATCAAAACAACCTGTTAAAAAAGACACTTTGTGAGTCAATCCAGTAGAGACAAGAAAAGCTCCCTGGTGGAAGGAAAGACCAGCACTTGTATTCATATTTTCCCTGTTACTGAGCGTGTCAGGAAGAAAAAGTATCACTTTAACGTTTTTAAGGTGAGTATTAGTCTATTTTATTTTTTTTTAATATTACCTCTAGCAGATTGAGAGTTACAACACCCTCACCATCTGCTGTAAATTCAGTACTTGGATGGCTTAATGCCAAACCCTCAAAGAGCCATAGTTTGTGTATCAGTCTATAAGCTAAGCTTTATAGTTTTCAATTTCAGAACCTCGCTCAAAGCTGGTTTGGATTATTCTTCAGGTCCCAGTGAATTTGCTCAGGCTTGTCAGCATCACATTAAATATGTGTTAGATCCAATCTTCCCATTTGGTTCTATCTCTCCTTCAAACATTTTCTCATTTCATTTTGTAATGGATACACATAGCTCCAACTAATAAGTTGGAACTTTAGTTGCTTTAGTGCTTTAGTTTAGCACACTTTAGTGCTTTCCTTTAGTTTGCCTTAGTAAAGCCAGCACACTGCTGTTGAGGAGTTTTCTACAAGAGCTCTCCTGTCACTGTGATATTGCCCTTGTCCACCCATCACCAGTCCCAAAGCTTCAAACCATGCCACTGCTGTATGGGGTGATAACCACCCCTGCACTCTCAGACCTGGATTTGTGACTCAAGGCACCAATTCCAGAAGCTAGGACACAACTCTGTTCTTTTACACGTATCAAGAGATTAATATTAATTCTATAAAGGATAACTCTAAGCAAAGAATGAAAAAAACCCCAACAAAACCCAAAAGAACTCACAGTAGAACTAACATGTTTTATGAACAATGATTTTTCTTAGCAATATCTGGGCAAAAGGAGACATTTTGTACTATCCAGCTGGAGTAAACAACTGCCATTCTCCCACATGGGTAACCCTGAAAACACTTGAAAGCAAATTTCCTTTGAGTAATGTGATATTTAAGTTTGGGGTTTGTTTGCCTTTTTTTCTTCACTTCTTGTACAAATCAATCCAACCCATCCAATGCAGTGGATGGTCACAGAAGCCACTCTCACAGATTGCAATAAAGAATTATTTACCCTCTAGGGACCCCTAATAGCTTTTGTTCAGCATGCACATAAGCAAGCTCTGGCTGAAAATCCAGTTATTGTCTGAGTAAAAAGTGAGTGAAGGATTCTGTCACATTCTGTTTGGCTTTATTCTTCTGACTTATTTTTTTTTAAACTGTTGAGGATCATGAACTGGACATCAAAGGCTAATTTGTAAAAACCTCAAGGCTCCAAGATCTGGCTCAGCTAGAACAGTTTTCATCCCTATCATCAGACTTTTTTTTCTACTTTCAACTCTTTTTTCTAGGCTGAATAAGACATTATCCCCATGTCACACAGAGGTGGAGTGCTGGGAGGAGATTTGCCCAAGTCCTCACAGAAAACCATCTTCAGGACTGAGAACACAGGTGGTAAAACTCAACTTTTCTCCAAAAAACATTTCCCTGCTGTTATTAAAGTTTTGACAATTGGCATCATTCACCAGTCTTGGTTTCATTTCCTGTTGGAAAAACACAGGCAAATCATGTTACTAGCAAAAGTTCTTGGAAAATTAATAAACTCATAAATTAAACAAACATTTGAAAAACAAACTGATAAAAAAACAACTAGGAAGATTAAGGAAGCATGAATTTGCAGGAAGGGGAAAAAAAAAGGGTTCTGAGAACAGCCGGTACTTTTTGGTTTTGTGGCAAATTGTTTATAACCAGAAGTGGATATCATCAAATATTATTACTGGATGCTGCACTCACATTCATTGGATGGCAATCTTTGGCAGGCAGGTCTAGGCAGCTGCCAGAAGTGTCAGAGCAGTGTGGATGAGAAAATGAGGGTGGGAAGAGCGTGGGGTGGTTCAAGTGTTCCCAGAGACACGAGCCACCTCCACTGGAGTCCCACCATACCAACACCTGGTCCTCAGCAGGCTTGGGGATGCTGCTGTGTGCTGGACTCACCTCCACTGCAAAGGGAAAAGGTAGGAGAGCCATGGAAGCCAGCTGGATGACTTGGAACAGCAGGACAACCCCTTCTGCCCAGGAAGACACTCCCCAAAAACATCCACTTCACTTGGAATGACATTTGGAGGATGGGAAAAGCATGGGGTGGTTCAGGTGTTCCCAGAGACACGATCCACCTCCACTGGAGTCCCACCATACCAACACCTGGTCCTCAGCAGGCTCGGGGATGCTGCTGTGTGCTGGACTCACCTCCACTGCAAAGGGAAAAGGTAGGAGAGCCATGGAAGCCAGCTGGATGACTTGGAACAGCAGGACAACCCCTTCTGCCCAGGAAGACACTCCCCAAAAACATCCACTTCACTTGGAATGACATTTGGAGAGTGGGTGGCCATCCCTGATGCATTTCTTCTCAGCTGATGCTGCATTAAGCTGTTTGATGGTAAACAGCATAATTAGGGGGGGAAAAAAATTGGAATAGTTTTAGAGGTGGATGAGTACCTATATTGCTAACACCAAAGAGAATCAACTTTCATTCCTGTAAGAGTGGCACCTAGAAATCCTACACACACATGGAAAAATCAGCTTGTGAAATCTGAAGGTCTTTCTTGGCAATAAATTAAATCTTCATTTAAAAAAAGACCATTTTTTAAAAAATGCATTCAGATACAAAAATTTATAATATTATCCACTGTTTCTGAAGCTCAGGCCACTTACTTCAATATTATCTTAGTAATTCTAGTGTCTTAAATTTTATATGTTTTTGCAATATCATCCAATTCCATTCTTCAATAAACTGCCGAAAATTTAAAAAGATATAGATTTCATCTTCAACTAAACCTCACAAAATGGGGCATAAACATTATAAAAATAGACACTGCAAATGCAAGCAAGCAGGATAATCACAAAATAAAATTGTTATTTCTTGAACATAAAATAACACAAAAATCAAGGAATAAATGAAAAACGTGGACTATGTATGGCAATGACAACATTCACTGCTAATCCATCACTCTCATACTGATTACCATTTTGATCTCGTGAGTAGTTTGATGAATCCAATTAATTTTAATTAATTGTGGGGCAAAATATATTCATGTGACTCACAGTGGCAGCATTTTGCCCCAAGGTTGTGAGGCAAAACACACAGAAGTCAGTGGAAAGATCACAGCTGACTTTAATGGGCTTTGGCCCGTGTCCATGGCATGAAGCTAATTCACCAAAATCAGCTCCAGTCAGCTTTGTAAAGACTCTTTGCCTTTGGAGGAGCTGTAGACTCAGCCCTAAAAATTGCTTTTGATTAATAAAAAGGATGAAGACCTTACTGAAAAGCCTGCCAAGAGCACACACGCAAAAAAAATCCCTTGAAGAGGTTTTTCTTCAGCTCCCCAGAGTGTGAGGAGCCCTGCCAGGTTTCCCAGTGATAACTGCAGCACAATAAACATAAAAAAATAAATAAATGTTTCACTCCAGCAATGCCCTGTGACGCAGGAACCTTCTCTTTTCACAGGTGTTCCCTGAAAGCCAAGGAGTCCTTTTGATGTTTATTGACAGTCAGTCCAGCTCCCAAATGAAAATATGGTTGTTAGGATTAATACGTTTGCTCTGCCATAAATCTCTGGGTTATAGGTGAGAGAATGAAATGGCAAACAAATATTGAAAAGGTCAAAAGCTCAAACGGCTGAAACACATGTATCACCTCTGGATTCACACTGTCAACATCTCAGAGTATCAGTAACTGTGGTACTGCTGTTAATATTTAGCACAAAAATGGTATTGCAGTTTTCCTGTGTTGTAGCAAGGATTCTATGAGAATTCACCTCCAGAACTGGTGGTCCAGGTATTTTTGGATTCTTTAGTTTTGTTACCATTTTCCTTTTAAAAAACACAGTGACTTTTCAGAAGCCTGATTATGTATTGCCCTGAGTCCAGGGACTTTTCTTTTTCTGGGGAACAGGAACACCTCTAAGGTCCTTAATCAAACAACCCTTATGCTATCATATTGCAAAAACACGAAACACTCTGGGCACTTAGTCAAGGAAAGGTGCACAATAGATTTCCTTGAAAGGAGAGGGATACCAGGATCAGTCCTAGTTCAATTCAAATCTTTGCTAGCAGGCAGCTAAAGGCTGGATCAGGTATATTCATGAGGAAATCCATGTTTTATGGGTTTTGTTTGGGCAAGTTCACATCCTGGAAAGGTACTCTTGACAGAATTCAGAGTTTTCTTCCCATTTGCCTCTGCACAAAATTTTTCAAATCTTCATGTAACCACCCTGCTGTGTGAAGAAAAGTAATAGAGCAGGAAAAGGAAGCTTCTCTTTATCCTTCTAGCATGGCTCTGTCACAGAAAAATCTATATTTTACAGTCACATACTCCATAGTTAACACATGTATCTTGTGACCACATAACAGGTCACAAAGCAATCCCAAAAAGCCTGAGCTGAAGGAAAACAATTAGTAATTTGCAATTAGTAATTTGCCTAGTCCTGGCTGTCAGCTCTCTATCCAGGTACTTGGTGTGCCATGTCTGAGCATCCCACAAAGATTGATGTAGTCTTTCATCACTTCTGCTCAGGAGAGGGCTCATTTTCTAGCTGCAGATGCAATCCAAGGAGAAGCACATTGCAAATTTATCTCAAACACATCCCTTCCCTCATGTCAACAGGAAGGGTTCTGCAACATACAAAAACCAACCAACCAAGCAAATTTAAAAATAAACAGCTGCAGCCCCAACCAGTGAGTTCTGAAGAAGAATTAGTAGTACCATGTATTAATGCATGGTTAAATGTCTTTTCTTCTCAGTGCTGAGTGCCACCACTGTCAATTATGTGGCTAGCAAATCACAGTGCAAATCACCTTTGCTCTTTATGAATGTCTTTCTCTTTCCCACTCTCATCTCCTTCAAAATACAAATAATCCAAATGGAAGTACCTGTTTCAAGGGCTATTGAAATAGGCATTAATTCAATTAAAACTAAAAAGTAACTGAGGAAGGTTAAAGATTCCTAAAGAAACCAGGTAATCAGTGAATCCATACCCTCACCTGTCCTGAGCATTCTCAGAACTGCCAGATTAAACCTTGGCCATCACAGACAGCAACCAGGCAGAAGGAATTCACACTGGTCAAGTACCAGGACACATGACACAACACCCATGATGGTCAGACTCTGCTTTTATTAAAGAATGAAAACTTCATTTTCATTAAAATATCCATTTTGATCCTCAGAACAGCAGAGAAACAGCCCTTTCAGAGAGCTGTAATTCCTTACACAGTGATTACTTTTCTCCTAAAAGACACAAGAAGGTAGCTTGGTGTGGCTGTGATCAGAAAAATGGTGATGTAGAGAAAACAGCAGCAACCAGAGCAGCTCAATCTCACCACAGGATTTCCAGAGCTGGACTTTCCAGGTGCCCATCCAGACTGCAGCTGCTGTGCTCGTTCTGCACTGCAGGGAAGTTTTTTCTGGGATTTCAAGTAGAACATCCGTGGGAGGGGCACATTTCTCCCATGTGGAGCCATACAAGAAACCTAGGCCACTTGTGTGATTAACAGTAGGAGATGGAGAAATTAACCCCATCCCTAAAATACATCTCCAAAACAGCATGTGCAAATTGCTCTCTGATAAGTTTTAGGTTTTTATCCTTCTCTCTGGTCTTTTCACAAAGTTGAAAGTGTGGACAGACATCCAGTTTAGACTGAGGCCTGATTTTCAGATGGCTAAAGTTAGGAAGAATAAAGCCAGTTCAAAGCCTTGATATTTTGGAATTAAGGTCAAAAGTAAAGGGAAAATGCCATCAAATTCCAACTTCCAAGGCTTAGCAGGAATAATGTCAGGGCTTTAATGGCAGATTTGGCTGGCTGAGAGTAGGCAGGAGGAATTAATAACATGGCCATGCTCGTGGCACCAGGCATCTTATGGACATAACTAAGTTAAATTAAGACTTGTTAAAATTTTATTCTTCCTTCTGTCAGCTAAAACTGCTCTGGCTAGGACATCCCATTGGAGCTGACCTCCCTAAATCCTGTCAGAAGGAATGGGCTCCTTTGTATTCTGTCAGAATCACCAAAGGTGACAGGAAAAATGAGAGTTCATTACTAGTTGCTCAATTTTGTCAAAGATACCAATTCTCCTTATCCAATACCCATTTCTATAGATGTTTATTGGCACATCTTCTCAGGTACCACATTCTGGTAGCAGTTTAGGTGTTAAAACTGTGTAAGTGTTGTAGGATGTGAATGACTTAGCAGATAGGATGAAGCTCTAACTATTCTGGATTAATTACTTGTAAATCTTCATGTTTTCATGCATCACTTTGAAAATAAGTGCTCCATTCAATACATCACTGTCTGAATAGGCTATCTAGTTCTCAAGTCCCTCATTTCTCAGGAAGTTACTGCTTTTTGAGAATACAGAACAATCTACCATTTTCTATTACTCTCTTAAAATTGAAATGATTTGATGTTATTTTAGAAGCCTGAAATTGATGGACCTGAAATTTGATTTTAGAGTCATCTCTGATTTAGTGATGAGAATTACATTCACTGTGACCCACTGTAACATAACTTCTCCAAATATCATTCTTCTTTTTTAAGAATACCAAGTTGTTTTTATTAAGTTCTAGCATTGTGGGATATATAACACATTCTTAATTCTGTCTATTATTTTAAAGGAACAGAAAGTGCCTTATTGCACTTTTTGCTTTTCAAGGTTTTCACAGATTTCCCTGGGGAAAATACAATGCATTACTTTTTAAAGTTTTGCAGCTATTTCAGACCAGAAATAGACATAAAAGAGAAAATAAAGAATCTTTTGCTGATGAATATAATTTATGAGCACTATAGGATTCTTATGTTGATAATTTCTGTCTCTCACACCAGCACTTTGTCACATTTTCCCTGTTCCTGGGCTTTCCTAAATTGAGAAATGTCACTATAACTATGAATGCAACTGCATGAAAATGCACAAAATTTAGGTGGCATGACTTGGCTTCCATTTGGGCAACTAATTCAATGCTTGTATGAAGTGTGAGTTTACAAATAAATTTGTGAAGGGAAGAGTTTTATTGTTCCATCTCACCTTAGGCTCAAAGCCTGATACCATATGGCAGCAAGATGAAGACAACAATTTAGAAGACTTTTTAAAAGTACAAGAACTGAATGGGCCTGAAAGTGTCTCCCTTTCCCTCTCTGCAACTAGAGGCAAACACACCCATGATCTCTTTCACAAACAGAAGCTCATGAAGCTCTTATTAACTAAATAAGAATCTGTGCCTTATCAGATGAGTGTTTTTGCTATTTCAGTTAGAAATCTGTTCCCATTACATTTATCTTCCCATTGCTACACATTGTCTTTTAATTTCCCCTAAAATTCTAATTATGGGCCATGTGCACTGATTTGTTTCTGTTATCACATTTTCTGGATTAACAACTTTTCCTGGATGGACATCCCCAGCTACCAGCCCCAGTTCCAGACCCACCAAACTCTGCCTTGGACTTAAAATATCTGTCTTGTTGAAAGTTTTATTGAAACTAGAATAATATTTCAGAAAAAGAAAAAACTTGTGGTTCTGATGAAGTGCCACTTTCCAACACACACATAAACCATTTCAACAAATAATTCCTGACCACATTTATTACATAACTGAATTTTTAAAGGTTCCTCAGAGAATAAGTTAAATAGAGTCTAGTTATGTTTTCTGAGAAATCTCCCAGCTTCCTCATTTTCCTGTGGTTATATTCCTAAGTAGTATGCAGCATTATATGGGCTATGGTTTGCTGAGCAACTGAAAGCATTTTTGATTTCACTGTGTTTTTTTAGCCAATCCATACGAGCAAGTTCAAACATTGCTGCCATTTTTTGACTGAAGTAGACTCAGTTCCCTAAGGACAGGGAAACATTAGGACCCTAACTGAGAAATGCATGCACTAGGAAAATGGAGAATAGCTGTGTAAGAGATCTCATCTTTTTTTTCTTGAGGAGAACGAGCAAGCAAGAAGATGATGAAGACCCTGTTAACTTTCCACCCTAACTTTAACCAGACACTGGGCTGCCTCTAGCACTGTATTTTCCTCACATCACTTTCAGTCTCCAAGTGAATATCTTGGCAATAGTCCTACCTGGAAGGCTGGATTTGCTACCTGGGGAGAAAAGACCTGCCCCTTTTCCAGATCTGCCCAAGAGTGGCATGTGGGAGGAGCTGTGACCCCATGAGGTGAGGACCAGTTCTCAAAAGCACCCAAAAGCCTGGTGAGTCACTAGAGAAGTGATAATCAATTTCTACAGAAGCTCCCATGTTTTCAGGGGCTGAGGATTTTTTCCTCTTTGCTAAAAGTCAGCTTTTTTCACAAGCTGTTTGTGCTGAGCTGCATTTAATACTGAGAGCAAGTGCAGCTCAAGTGCACCCCAAGAGCAACCAGAAGTACACACTCAGTGTGAACACTTCACTGACACAATAAGAAACCTTCAACTAAACATTGACAAAAGTTCCTATCCAGTAATTGCCCTTTAAAAAGATTACACTGTGATCAGGGAATGTCTAACTGGGGAGGAAGTTTGTTTTTACAAGCTGTTGAATGTGATATGGTGTTTCTCTTTAAATCATAAATCTGCTGATTTTTGTGGAAGCTTTTGGAAACTATGAAACATGCAATTGTTTCAGTGAGGGGTTTGCTGAAAAATGCTTGATGGTTATCTTTAAATTATTAGTTTAACTGAACAGGAGAAGTTGAATAGCTATAGATGGACAGATATTTTGCAGGGAAATACCTGGTTGTATCTGCATCACTCATCTACACTTCTCAGCTCTCCTCAAAGCAAACAATAAAAGCTGCTCTGGGCAGCACTTGTTAACAGTAAAGAATTTAAATGCATTTAAAAAGCCATACTATGAAGAATCTCTGCAAACACAGAGATAATATAAGCCCTTGTCTGGTCCAAAACACATGCAATGAATAACATATTTGATATTATTATTAATTAATAATTCATTAATTAATAAATATAATAAAATAATAATAGAAATAATTTATTATTATAATGTATAAA
>WBNO01010646.1:175208-223346 GCA_013400575.1 Peucedramus taeniatus
TATATATGTGAAAGCATTTGTTGCTTCCAAAAGGAAGCAAATGATAGTTCAGGAACCATCCTACAAAATTTTGCTGGTAAGAATCTAAAGAGATGCTAAAAGAATCCTTACAGCATCTTGAAGGATTGCAAGTGTTAGAACTTGTGTGTTGAATGGTTCAGGTACAGTTCATCCTACCACTAATTTTTCTTCAAACATTGAGTTAAGTTTTACTTGCTTTATTAGGGAGCTCTTGTTGGTTTAATTTTTAATATACTTAGCCTTATACTCTGAAAGATTCTAGTGTTTCTCTAATAGTGATGTTCAACATCTCCTGGAAGGGAGTTCTACATGTGTGTAAGCTTTAATAAAGATGGTGCCCTATAACAATGAAAAGCAGGAGCTGACTCCTGCAAAAATAAAAATGACCCCAAGAACAAAACTTCCCAGTTCCAGCACATTTCTATTCAATTCTGGCAGTCCACAGAATATTCCTAAGGTGTACAAAACAGCCACAAATAATTGGTCTAAATCCTGTAGGTTTCTACCTCCACCAGCAACCTAAATTTTAAAAGCTGACAGTTGAAGAATGAAAAATAATAGTTAGTTCCTTTTGACCTTGAAACTTATCATGTTTTTTACTTTCAATTATTAATATCCAGCTTCACAGAAAAGCTGAAGTCTCTCTCTTAAACTGTTAGCTTAACTCCCAAATTTTGGAAAAAAAAGTTTTGTTTTTAGGAGTAGATATGAAGTCACATATGAAACTGAGCTAAACAAAGACCTCTGAAGCACATAAAGGTAAATTTTTCAGAATGATTAAGTTTTTTGACCAGGAGAGAGAGACTTTCAAAATGAACCCTGGCCAGCTGGCAAAAAAAGATATTCATTATACCTGTGATTGGAGGGATCACAAGTATAATGGATATTGAAAGATATTTATTCTCAGATGAGCAGAGACAAGTTCAACTGCATATTTGTAAGGAGAGGGGTAAGGGTTGCAGTTCATAGCAGATGTGAGCACAGATCTTGAATATTTCTGCCTTTTTAAGCTTAGAGATGGTTGCACAAGCAGCCCAAGTGTACTTCTAACAAGAGAATGCTTTTATAATATCATGATAGAAAGGCTTAAAATTTGATCATCTAGTCCTGCTTCAAGATTACCTCAGTTCATACAAACATAACAAGCATCCCATTTAGGGTCCCTTTGAACAGGATAGAACTGGGAGAACTAAAGAATCAAGTTCCAAAAGTTAGCTTGCATTCCAGAGAGCATTTAGCTGGTTAAGAACATATTACCCTGTAATGAAAGGTGGGAATAATTAACATTCCCAAACTGGGTTAGGAGCAGCCACTTCCAGTGTGGATAACAATGTGCTCTGGGGAGAACAGAGCAGAGTTTCTCCAGCACATGATGCAGGCTGTGCAGAGATAACAGTCCCAAGGGATTTGGTTTAAAGCCTTGCAAGTCTAAATGAGGTGTCTTTACATCTGACTACAGCAGACACAAGGGTACAGAGGAGAAGCATAGCCTGTGCAATTCAGTATGTTCAAAGAAACCCAGAATCCCATGGAAATGTACACTGGTGCCTTTCGTGGTGGAAGTGTCACTGCTCTAACAGTGCAGAAGATTGTAAAAGAAAGCTTAAGTGTCAAAGATCAGATAAAAGCTCTACAATGTCAGCCTCAGTCATAAATTCTCTAGTTCAAAGCCCCACTGAAATCACAGACAAATTGTATTGTTAAATTGAAATTACTATTGGACGTGGTGGTCAATTATTCCCTGTATCTATTCACAGTAGATAAATGTTTTCCATTGAAACTGCTCTTTTAACAAAAGGGATGCTAGAAATGTGCATTGTGCTGTTTAAATGCTACTGAAATTGATGCCAAGAGAAACAGTTGTGCCTGGCTGACATTTGAGGCAATTTGGCAAGTTGCCGAAAAGTTTTACTGTGTGCCCCAATTTATTGCTGTGTGTACAAAGCCACCCCATGAGCCAAAAGCTATGCTAAACTGTAACAACCTTGTATTTTCTGCAGAAGAATAGAAGGTGACAAGGAACCAGTACATTTTTCAGTATTAAAGCATATGATGAGAAACTATTTTCTACCAGAGTACAACCATAGGAATGCTTTTGTGGCAGAGGACTTTTTGTTTTGGTAAGTTTTAAAGCCTGTAGGTCATCTGGAGACTGTTTCCAGCTCAGGAAGTTTTTGAGCATGTGGTTAGACCACAAAGTGATCTAAAACCCTTTAAGAAAATGTGGGGTTTTTTTCCCTCCTAAATTTCTTTATGTCACATTTGTCAACAAACACATCACAGCACAAAAGGCATTTGATCCCACAGCAAGCTGCCTTTAGGAGCTGGCATTCTCATCCAAGACTCCCCTAAACCCCATCATCTTCTTGATGGCAAACACATCCCTTACCATGAACCTACATGAGCTTAATTACCACAGCACTCTGAAACAGTGCAATTAACCCCAGGGTCAACGAGGCCAAGGCAGCAGGGAATTGTTTCATGAAGCTCAAAATCAGTGAAAGCCTCCTGAACTCACCCACCAGCAGAGCTACACCAGAAATGTTTCATGAATGCAAGTAGAGTACTTGGTACTGCAGGCAGAGTGAGGGGATTTTGCATTTATCCCTTGACCAGAACACCTGAATGCTCTGGGAAAGGCTGTCAGTGTTCTAAGCATCATAAGAAGCAGAAAGCAAGGAAACCTTTCCTCTGTTGTCAAAACAATTTGGACCTCAGAAATATTCTATAATCACTATCCCTGGTGAAAATCCGTTTTGCTAAACTCAGCTACTCCAAAATTATGATCAGGGCTTCTAAAAATTATGGGAGTGAAAAATGGCAATACTGTAAGAAAAACATCACTGAATGCTGAGGTCATGGAAGTTGGCATTACCAGTGTTGAAGAACTGCTTTCAAGTCTGAGGGAGGCCAGGCAGGTTGGAGCAGTACAAGTCCCTGCTGCCCTGATCACCATCTGGTTCAGCTTCTGAGATCAAATCTTCTCTACAATTAACTCCTCCATTTAAAAAAAAAATTCAAAATAATTTTGAATTGTACCATTGAAACTAGTGATTTTATACTTTGAAGGATAAATAAGATTTCTTTTCAATAACAGATAGAATAATTTTAATTTGTCTTTACATACCTATTTATATCTATAAGGAGTTACACTATCTGTTGTTTCTCATAATTACTCAAATTAATGATAGATTCACTTTACAAAATGTAACTTAGATCTCTCCATAATAGAAATTTGGCTAGAATGATGGAAGTTGCCAAACTCAGCTATCCATACAATCCAAATATAGACTATTAAAAATTTGCTTATTTCACACAAAGAGCAAATAAACCACTAATAGTTCACAGAAACAGAAAACACAGACACTGAGTACACAAATGTATTTTACATCTAACCATCTGTATAATAATTTGATGAATCCCAGATGCTGCAGTAAAGCAAGGCAAGAGTTTAACTATGCAACTTATTTGACACAGATATATATTATTTAAATTTATTCCTGTAATAACAGTGAAAAGGACAGGAGTTTCAGCCTGAATTTCCTACATACACCAGAAACCACAGTCCTGTCAGTAAGACACCTCAGTGGTCAAAATGAAAGGTGCTCTGGTATTTACTGTGAGAAAGTAAGACTTTCCCAGATAGCCTACAAGAAAAGAAATCCCACCTCTTTTCTTCCAAAGTACATCAATTATAGAGGGCCCTGAAGGAGGAGCTGAACTCGTGTTTTTGCTCAGGATGCTCTGAGAACTTTCACAGAGCAATCTTCACATTGGAGTTATGTAAACAAATCAAATCCATAAACCACTCCAGGCCTGCCAGGGCTGCAGGCACAAACAGCAAAGGTTTGAGGAAGGATGGTCAAAGATTCACTCCTACTTAAAGCTGCAATAAGGCAGGAGAATAGGAGAACATGGAGAGTGGGAATGGGGAAGAAAGAACATCAGGCTTCTAAAAAGGGAAAGGCTCCACATTTTCTCCAGGTGACAAAAGTTAGAGACACCTGGCATGTTCTCTGAACACAGTGTGAAGTGGATTTACAGAAGGAGCAGGCTGATCTAATATTTTGTGTGGCCATGAAATCCTTCCTACTGCAATCTATTTGCCTGTAGAATGCCCAGCTATAGGGAGGGTTCAGATGCTGTATCAGAAAGGGGGAAAGGAGAGGCAAAGATAAAAAGATATCTTTATGCTACATCTCTGCACAGATTTAATTGGGGTTTTTCTCAAAGTAATCTGGAGGAAAGCACACAGCTAGGGTAAATCTTAAGTCCTACCTGTAGTTCCATGTAGCTACAAAAACAAGGGGTCTTCTTTAGGCCACTTGCCCCAGTGCTGGAAGCAGTGCTGCTAACACAGGGATGTTTCAGTTCTTGCTCACACAGAGCCAAGGCCTTTTCTGCCCCTCACCCACCAGTGGGCACTGGGGGTGCACAGGGAATTGGGAGGGGACACAGCCAGGACAGCTGACCCCAAGTGACCAAAGGGATGTCCCAGACCATGTGGATCATGCTTAGTAGAGCTGGGGAAGAAGGAGGAAGAGAAGATGTCCACAGTGATGGCTTTTGTCTCCCCAAGTAACCATTACACATCCTGGAGCCCTGCTCTCCTGGAGATTGCTGAACACCTGCCTGCCCTTGGGATGTGGGGAAAGAATTCCTTCTTTTGCTTCACTTGTGTGTACAGCATTTGCTCCAACTCTTAAATCCATGAGTTTTCTCACTTTTACCCTTCCAATTTTCTCCCCTGTCCCACTGGGAACAAATGAGCAAGCAGCTGTGTGGTGCTTAGTTGCTGTCTGAGGTTAAACAATGACAGGTCTTTTCTCCTTTAGCCTATTTAATTTGATTAAATAATATCACATGACAAAAAAATCTAATACCAGATCTCCTTTAGGACTCCCTAGGGGAGCAATGTGCTTTTAGTTGTGCTTCTTAACAGATACCTGCAGAGTTGTCATTTCCTCAAGTGCAGCTCACAGATGTTCTCAGACTTCAACCCCTTGCATCACATTTGGCATTGGGACAACTACAGAAGTCATCACTCCCTGCCTCCCACTTTCTCCTCTGCCAGAGGTTACCATAATCCCAGCAAGGATGAGGCTGAATGGGACATGTCTTGTACTACCAGAGTCCAGGTATTGTTAGCTGAAATGATGTGATAGGTCAAAAAGCAAATTACAGATGCTACTGTGTGTGCCAAAAATGCTGGGTAAGCACCCAATCAGCTGCCACACACCAAGCTCTGCACCATCACCACTCTATTGCTTCCACTACTCCAGGGTTTAAAACAGCAACTGAACACCTCTGTATGCCTTCCCAAGAGCTGCTCAAACTATGGATTACCAGTTCCAAAAGAAAACAAAAAGAAAATGGGAAATTTAGGAGTGAAAATGTAGGGAATTGTAAAAAAAAAAAAAAAATCAAATGAAATATAAACATTAAAAACACATTAAAATATCAGTGATTACTCATCATTGCTACATTGTCTAGTTTACAAGGTTTGCTAAGAAGCCCCTAGGTAGTTGAAGAATTCATTTTCATAAGATATAAACCAAGGTCCTGCACATATGTTTATATGATAATCTTGGGTGAGAATTTAAATCAAATTTGATTGAAAAATCTGGAAATTCTTCCATAACCCAGGGCTCAAAGATTCTTCTATTTTTTTAGATTTGCAGTTTTTGATAGGAAACTGTCCCAGCACTGGTCACAGTTGAGACAGCCAGGATGCACAGAGTGTCCCCACACAGTATCAGAAAGCTTCAACCCAAATACAGCAACACCATAGCTCTTCAGAGGGCATCAGCCCACACAGAATAACATCATTCCACTTCAGAAGGGTGCAAACATCTGCCCTTGTGGTTCCTCAGCCCACCCTTTTATCCCCTCATGTCCATGCCCTGCCCTGTGTGCCCTCTGTTCCCTGCTGGGGTTCTCAGTGCCCCTGGGCACTCCCTGGCTCATTGCCCTCAGTGCTGCTCTCCTGTCCTGCACCCACTGGGGATGAGGCTCCCAATCCCCACAAACTCTGTGCCTACAGGAAACTCACACCATCTATTCTTGTCATAATTAATTATCAGGTTCATTAAATACTTTTCTTTTCTATACATAATTTCTAAACCCAAATAATTTTAAATTCAAAGCCTTTCTGTACTTAAACCTGTCTGCAGGCTCACTCTGAGGCTCTCACAGGAGGGGAGCCTCTGCCTCAAGGTCCAAAATCTCATTCCCTGTAGTTATCCCATCAGCAGGATTACACATATTTGTCATGCTATACATTTGGTTAAGTCTTTTGTAAAATGTGAAAATCCAACATTAAATCTTTCATGAGAAGTGAAGAAAAAAGACCTCAGGTGAGAATGAAAAAATAGATGGATTAGCTAAAAGGGTTAGTGACAATCTACTCTAGTAGATATCCTACTACCCTAGTTTAAGAACTTATTCATGCTGCCATTCCTAAAAATAAAAAATAAATAGCCCCCTTTCCAGAAATGATTAATTTGGAGTCCTCAGTGGAGGAGAAAATATTTGTGTATCATTGGCCAATTTTACTGGAATTCTAGCCACAAAATGTAAGATCTTTTTTAATTCAGCCAGGGCACAGACACTAATCTTACAGGGAATGATTAAGTTGTCAGCTTAAGAATACAATGTGGGGGTTTTACAGTTTTCTTTATATTGTGGCATTTGGTTTAATTCCTTATATGTGCAATTTTTAAAGACTTTCATTGTTGTGGAGTTGGATCTAGAATGTAGAGCACCGGTGGCTTTTATGAGCCTGTCTGGGCTATCCAAACAAAAAAATCCTTGTAGTAGGCAAGTTTAAGGCACTACTACTACTCATGAATTTTAATGAAAAGGCCAGCATGCATATGTAACACAGCCCTGTGCTGAATGGGCTCTAAAGTGTTTTAATGTGTTACCACTGGCTAAATTCTCAGGAAAGACAGAGTGGTTGAGCCATGTGCTTTAAATCAGAATGAGGTGCATTTTCTTCTCACATCTACAGCAGCTTGCTCTGGCCAGTGTGTGGAATACAGGGGATGAGGAAATGAAGATGGCCAAAAATCTAACTGTATGTAGAGATTGTATTTCACAGTCACTTTTGTCTTTTTTTATTTCCATATTCTTCAATTCTAACTGAGAAATGACTGGTGAAAATGTTCTTTGTGGTGTGCTGCAGCCAAATGAGCTCAAATGAAAATAAATGTCCATACACTGGATGTCACATTAATCTATTTCTTTCAAATGTCAAGCCATCTCTAGTTAAAAAAAAANAAAAAAACCCAAAAAAAAAAAAAAAAAAAAAAAAAAAAAAAAAAAAAAAAAAAAAAACAAAACAAACAAACAAACAAACAAAAAAAAACAAAAAAACAACTTAAAACCCTGTAATTGTTTTGTTTTTCAGGTTTTTCAAAAGTTCGCAAGGACCTATTTCTAGCATCTTCAAAAATGCTGTTTGTTATATATCCATGAAGTTAGATATCTGTGGAATACTGACTCCCAACCTAAACATCTCCTATATTACAGAAAAACACTCCTTCCTTCCTTCCTTCCTTCCTTCCTTCCTTCCTTCCTTCCTTCCTTCCTTCCTTCCTTCCTCCCATGATTTTCTTTATATGAACAGCCTTGAAAATTCAAGGTGTGCCTCACAACTGGCCCTGTGTCCTGCCTGTTGTGGCTTCTGAAGATGTTCACCACCCAAACTCAGAGATGATATTATAATTTCATGAGGCCAGTGCTTTTTTCTTCTTGCCTGCAGCTGAGATGTTCTCCCAAGAAGTTCTCCCAAGCTACAGAAATTGCTATATGTAGGTAAACCTGAGAATAAAATAGGCCAAGTGCCAATGTTTTCTAAAGCAATAGAAAAGAGGTACTCTGTCAGAATTTCCATGAAGAAAAAAATTCAAAAGGAAAAAATTTAGTCTTTTTTTTTGTCAAAATTTCTCAGATTCTAGTCCTATAGCAAAATATGCAAACTAAACCTATTCCATGAACACACTTAAATCAGAGCATACTTCAGGCCAACTGTTGGATTCATCTGCAGAGCCTGACCTGGTTCCAGCCTGCACAGCAGCCTTTGGAGGTGAATGAGCACTCCAGAAACTGGCTGCTGACTGAGGGCTGGAATTCAGGAGGGCAGTGATAGGAACTCTCAGTAGTTAACGTCATGTCTTGCATGTGAAAGTCTCCTTCAGATCACCCTCCTCATCACTCCAAAAAATGTGTCTGTTGTCTTGACCCTAAGGAAAAGTGGATGTGCAGCTGGGTGGAGGGTGTGGAAAGCTGGCCACATCTGTGGAGATCCTATGAACCTGTGTCAAAAGCTGCTTGTCCCAGAAATGGGCAAGGAGCTTCCTGAACTAGCTGAGAGTGAACGAGCTTGGCTGCCATTAGCAAACCTGTGGTAGCACTACACAACATAAGTTCATTTATTCTTTTAAGTCAATTCTTGTGCTGTTTCATCTCATCATTAACTGGTTTTGTTGCAGCTTTCCCCCCCACCTCCTTTTCCTCTGGAAACAAGGTTTAGTACACATCCAACAAGTGCCTGATGCTTGGACAGCCATGGGAGTTGTCCTGGTAGAGGTGTAAGTCAGGCTGGATGTCTCAGGTGAGGGAGTACAAGAGAGGATACCTTAGTAATTCATATCTTGAACCCTAAGCACTGTCTAATTTAGTCCACATGTCTCACTCCACCTCTCTGCACTACCATCTGTCATGTTAATTAGTGGGGCAAGACAAGAGAATGTATACAAAGGAGGTCAGAAAAATGTATTTTTTGCCTGCTTTCAGGTGGGAGTAGAGTTTGTGAAAACCTTCAGGGGATACAGACACAGCTTCCTGGAGAAACCCTCCAGGTTGCTGGGAAAATTAACTGAAAGCAAGGCAGGCATGAGCTCACTAAACTGCCTTCATTTGGTGATTAGGTTATTTGAAATCTCTCAGGAGATTTCACAGCACCTAAATGCAGTGTGATAAAGAACGATTAGTGGTTCTCTGAGAGTGTCTGGAATAGCAAACAACAATTACTGTCCAACTTATCTGGGTACAGAACTCTATTACAGAAGAGGGAACAGAGAATAGAATCATATTTAGAAAGAGGGGGAATAAAAAGTGGTTTTGTTTTCCTCTGTCTCTGGGAAAGAGCATATCAGATCCATCCTAGGCTAGAAGAGCAGTTTATGGGGCAGAGTTTCTGACACTGGAAGGGACTCCAGGGTGTTAAGGTACTGGACAAGATGAAGCTACAAAGAGTAGATAACCATGAAATAAACTGTGCCTTAATAAATGACAGCTTGCCCTATGGATACCTCACCTGAGACATCTCCAAGTGTGGAGGAAGAGGTTGATGGTGAGGGAAAAACAAACAGGAGAAGATGTTTGCCTAGAAATTCCTCAGTATTTGTAGTTACAGATAGAGGAACCTCCAGCAGGCAGTATGCAGTAGCCTAGGTTGACTACAAGCTTTTTCAAAGAGTAAAAACTTGGTAGACAATCCAATCCATATGCACCCTTAACTAACTCAAATTTTCTTTCCACCCTGCTGAACGTTCAATATGTACTGAATTTAAGTTCTGCAATAAATCAAAGCAATTAAAAATAGTTAACAGTTGCGTTTACATGAGAACAAGCATTTTCAGATAATTATTCTGAAAGTTGGAAGTCGAACCAAGCAATCTGTCTAATTAGCTTTAAACCTACTCCTGCTTTTTGGAGTCAGATTGGAAAGGATTTGAGGGATTTGAATTTCAGAAAGTGTTGCTCAAATACTTTAGCTATAACACTAGTCTAAAAGTTCAATATGTGTCACAAACCACTGTAATAATAATGATGGTGATAATAAAACTTTGATAGCAGCCATCTGCCCATTCCAGACAGCTGAATCATTTCCAGAGCTCCCTGAGAGCCAGCACTGACATGGATTTTTATACACTATATCACAGACAGTATATGCAGGGTCTGCAGCCGAGACCTTTCTGCACTGACGTCAAAGAGGTTGGGCAGCCAGCTTTTAAAACTGCTGCAGGCTCATCCTAATGACATTAGGATATAAAAAATGAGGAAAGGAAGATGTGTATATCAATGTTACAATAACAAGGAAGGACAGCTCACTTAGCTCGGGAGGCAGCACTTAGGTTATCCTCCACAGAGCTGCTCTCCAAAGTTTGCGTCAGTGGAGGGATTGGGGTGTGAATTCCATGACTAAGGGGCATAACTCTGCTGGAGAATGTTTTAGTGTGAGGCCTGGGAAAAAAATTTAAAAAGCATTGGAATTGTTAAAGCAGAAGTTAAACAAGAAACTGTAAAGAGAAGAGGCACTAGCAAGTCAGTTTAGTGGTCTGCTGGTAGACACAGGGGTGAAGTGCATGATTTAAAACAGTTTATAAGACACAGCTAAGGAGCTTTTTCCAAAAGCAAACAGAGAAAAAAACCCCTCAAATTAATGGAACAAAATATTCAAAGATCACTCACAGACTGCTGGCAGGGATGCACAATGAATCAGTTTGTTTCAGCCCTGGTGATAACCTACATACAGCCACATCTACATGTGACCATATCTCAGCTGGAGATTTATGGTATGTAAAAGAGGGACATGGGTTTTTTTCCCTAGAATCTAAAAGCTGCATCTCTTCTGTGATGCATCTGGACCTGTTAGCCCTCTGGGTAAGCTGGGAAGCTCACACCAGGTATTTATAAAAAGGTATGCAGAAGGCTTGTTTCTTATCAGGAGCAGAGAAATCTACCTGGACTTGTCATCCACCTGGATTTGTGTAAAGCATTTTGTCCCTCATGGCATCCTTGTCTCCAAACTGCAAAGACATGGATTTGATGGATGGACCTCAGTAGATAAGATATTGGCTGGATGGTTGTCCTCAAACAGGTTGTGGTGAACAGCTCAGCACAAATACAGGCTGGGCAGATTCACTTGAGACTCACTTGAGTCCAGCTGAAGGTGTTATAGGAATTTATTTAAAACAGGATAGATTTTAGGAAGTTTTGCTGGAAATCCTTGTATTTTTAAAGTTCAAATCAATAAGTGGTTTACAAACTTGCTGTTTGTAAAAGAAACAAGTTGTTAGTAAAACAACAATCTTTTTTATTCTAAAAAGGAGTAAAAAGGTGAAAAACCCACAACAATCTACTGAATCTCTACCCGTGCTTAAGATGTAAGGTGCAGATGAATTCCTAGTGCAAGGGAATACTCTGTTACATTGCATAAAATACAGTTTGTGGAATTTTGCTTTTCACACTCAATAGGTACTCATATTTATGTAAATGAGACTACTGGTATTTGTATGAAATATGCTAATAAATATGTTATTTTATCTGCCTCTAAAATATCCTGTGATTTAGCCATTCATGCTAATAGCATAATGTGAACATTTAGAGTTTCTTCATGCTCTTATTTAATTTTTCCTTCATATTTTCACTCTACTTAGCAGCACTTGAAGTATTCCAGCTGTACCTCTCAGAATAGGTTTGCAGTTTAGCATAATTACACTTATCTATAATTATCAGCATTAAAAAGCTTAGGTTTTACTCCCTGTACCTTTACTTTCATCTTATTTTCTGGAAGCCATTGAAAAGAACACCTCTGGTTATATATCTAATTGCATCGTAACAACATGCTTTCAAAAGTATTTTTATTTACTGTGAATTGTTGGTCTTGAAAGGAACATTCTGGGGACTTTTAAAGGCTTTAGATCTTTAGATCTGAGGAATAAAGAATGAGGTATTACCACACTGGGAGGTACCAAATGTCTCCAGGTCCTATATTTCAGTGTATGGTGCAATAAGACAGAGGTTTCAGAGAGACAGGGAATTATGAATATTCCACTGAGATGAATTTAAGAGTGCAAACCAAAAAGATCTCTTTTGAGGTAATTGTAGTAATCAAGTGCTATGATTACCTTTGATTTATTACACTATAATGACCATGTTACTGAATAGAAAGAGAATGTAAAAAGACCTGCAAGAAGTCAGAAAATAGAAAAATAAAATAACTCAAAGGCAAAACCTGCCTAGGATCAAAATACTTCAGGTGTTTCTAGTTAAGTTATTACCAGCTGTTCTTTGTCTGTGAAGTCATCTCAGTCAAACACTTTGCCATGCTGGTGACAGGGCTGTGTGGTAGAAGGCAAGCAGCAAAATATCTTCCTTGCCTTCTGATTTTTCTCTGTTTTAGATAGGCTTAGTCACGATGTGCTAAAAGAGGCAATTCAGGAAAGCTTCAAGCCCCCTGAGTCTGTTATTTTTTATAAGGCAACAAACTTAGACTGAGTTCTTAGATAAACTAGAGCAGTGGCAAATTTACAGTAAGCAACGATTCTGACGGAGAATAATTTTTAAAGTCATGCAAAGATACAGAAGGATACAATCTAAAAGCATAAGACTTCAGGGGGAAGTTTTTAATTGGGCTTTGTTCTGGTGAGAGGTTAGGTCAGCATAAGAACTACCCCCAGAGCTGTGTGGGAAAATGAAGAACTGAGGATCAATGAACATACCCCACATTTGGTGCCTGCGGACGGAGCCACAGCCGGGCACGACACAAACCAGAAATTCTCCTGTGACAGCATTTTCCTGAACCTCTTCCAGCCCTTTGCTGCACTCAAAGTGACCAAAAGGACAAGCAAATGCTTTCATGATGATCCTTCTACCAATGCTCTTAAAAAGAGACTCAGTTGGAGCTGTTCTGCAAGGCCAGAGATAAATAACCCAGCAGTTGCAGTGCAGAGGACTCAGACAACAACTACAGAGCTGCTGGACTCAGCCCTTCACTG
Organism: Peucedramus taeniatus; assembly: GCA_013400575.1. Lineage (NCBI taxonomy): Eukaryota > Metazoa > Chordata > Aves > Passeriformes > Fringillidae > Peucedramus > Peucedramus taeniatus. The sequence goes on from WBNO01010646.1 coordinate 188,018, forward strand.
TCAAGTTTCCAGATGTTCTCAGTGTGTCTGAAGCTTTTGCTATCACAACTGCCAGACTTTCTTTCTCAAAGAAAAGAGGGAGAGGAACTGAAGGGATTAGGAATTCTGAACAGAGGAAACATCTGAGCAGGAATATAAATACAGAGAGTGAATGGTGCAGCTGCTGACCTAAGAAACATTCAAAAAACCAGGATCATGGGCTTCAATTATATTGTTCACATGAAATGCCCTCAAATCAATGCATAGAAGCCAAATATTATCTCATGAGATTTAACAGACTGGAAATACAAGGTATACACTGTTTTCATGTATACAAGGTATACAAAATTTCCAGAGGAGCAACAACAAAAAAGAAAAATCTGATCTTTAAGATACCCCAAACTAAGACTTGAAAGGCTTCTGCATTACTCAGAGGCCAATTTTTCCAAGTTAGAGAGAACAAGTTGAATATTTGACCACTCAGATCTTTGATCACTCACTGTTGATATGGACACAGGCTGCCCATATGGATCGAGAGAAATCTTAGTATCCCTTGAACCCAAAGTCTAGTAAAAAAGAAAGTGAAATAGTCTCTACAAGACTTTCAACTTTACAATAATGATCTGGCCTTTTAAGTGTTAATTCAGGGATACCTTGAGAAACATCAATAAATTTTTAGTAAATTTGAATCCAGATGTAATTTTTGTAGCTAAAAGCTGTCTCTAATCATAAATCTCATAAATATTAATGTGATCAGTGTTCTTTTATTTCTCTGCCCATTTAAGATTCTGATCTCTCTCCTGGGATCAACTGCCTGCTAGGATGAATTCCACTAAAGAAATCTAAAACCACTGATAACATATAGGGATGGGATTGCTCAGTTGTCTTTATTCAGCACATTTCAGTATTAGATGAGCAAGATTTTATGTTCACCCTTGTACTGTGTCAAAAAAACCCCATGTTTTGATAAAGATAGCTGATGAAAAACATAGCTTCTTTTCAAATTTCAGAAACACATTTGTTATCTTCCATTACCCAAAAAAGTAAGAAATATGAAAAATGAAACTCCTATCAGGTGGAGTCATGACAATTCGTGGACAAACATTTCTTTATTAACTTATATAGCTCTTTTTGCAAGTTGCAACATTTTTCCATGTAAAATGACAGCCAAACCTCTCTTTTTGTTCACAGATTTTCAATAAATAACTCTCCTTTCAATTTGGTATCAGCACCACATAACTGGCACAAGTTTTTATGCCGAACCCATAATAGCAGGAATGATTCTAGTCTCATTATTCCTCCTTTTTTATGACCCATTCTATTTTCCTTCCCCTGACCATCCATCAATCATTCCTGCCTGATTTTGCTATTTCCCTGAGAAAAGAAAAAAAGGGATATTGAATTGGATTTTTATAAAGCACATTTCAGATGAAAGAAACTTCTCACATACAACAATGCAGGACAGAGTTCAACTCATGCAAACAAATCAAGTTTCTTAAAGGTTAATTGCACTAAAGTAACCTTGGTTTTGTGGGCTGAAGAATCCCACAAAGGAGAAAGGAAACAAATGTCACCTAATATACTTTTTCCAAACTTGTTCCAGCCTTGAGCCATATCATATTGTTCCATTAATTGGACAGAAATTTTTGCATAGTAGAAGGCACGAGTTGTTTATTTTACTGGGAGGCTCTTTTGTTCATTGCCATTTCCAAAAGTTAGACAAGTCTGAGTCCATTCAGTACCACCACATCCTCATGAAGCACAATAATCTGACTTTACATAAGAATAAACCCAAATATAAGCTTTTGTTAATCCTACCTAAAATTAACAGTTTCAATCTTAGTCATCTCGGCACCTTCAAGGCCCAAGAAAATACGATTGGCTTGTCCAGGGAAGAATTTGTTCAGAAGTGAGATCAGTGGCTGGGAAAGGATGAATTATCCCCTGGAGAGTTGCCTGGCTAAAATGAGAATTTAGTCATGGAGCTTACACCAGAAACCCTTGGCCCCTGGGCAGCTGAGTCCAGATGGAATGAGTAACACCCACGTGGCAGCTGGGGCACAGAGGGACAAATGTCACATCTGGTTTTGGGCACCTGACCTGTGGTAGCCATGGTGTCAGTGGAGCCTCCCATGAGCTCAGTTTGCACTGAGGGCTCCACTCTCTGTGCAGGTGCCACTGATTCAGGCAGTATCTTGCACAGCTAATGACAGGATGGTGTCTCTTAAGGGTTCTCTCTCCACTCCCAAAACACAGGGCAGGTCACATGCTAAGGCCTGCCAGAGGAGGCCTCTTGCCAAGATGGGATGTTTTGCTTTATCAGCTCCCCAAAGGCTCAGCTGAACCCCTGACTTCTAGGAATACACAGGGATGTAATCAGTTGCAGCATTAACAAGAAAATAAGGAGTGTATTCCAAAAAAGCATTTCAAATTTTTTGAACAAAGCTACCAAAAAAAGGGGCATCATCATCTTAATCACCATAAGCAGCTGTAGAATGATGGAGTAAAAATTATTTCCAGAGCAGGTTGTCCTGAGAACTTCTACCACTATGCTGGAGGAAGGGGCAATTCAGAATGACAAAGTGGAGAAATGAAGGTCTGGGAAGACAGGCTAATATTTCACTGGATTTCACAGTTTCACACAAAACATTTCCCAGAGTTTTCATATTCTACATGGCTCTTCTGCTAAAAAAGCAAACAGGAGGGAGGAAACACTGCCTGGGTTCTGCAGAGAAGACACAGAGGTTGTCCTTGCTGTTCCAGCTGCATGTCAACAGGGCAACACTGCCTTGAAATAGGGATGCAGTGTAGCAGGGTGTACAATCAGAGCAAAAGCACAGTGACAATCTTACCAGGTTATTTAGGTCCAGAAGCTGTTGTCCAGTGCTGAGCACCACACTCCAAGAAAGAGGTGGGCCAAGAGAGGAGGCTGTGGACAGAACATCAAATAGAAACATAAGAAAATATATTATATGGGGAAAAGGTGAATAAAATGGTGTTGCCCCACCTAATAGAAAACAAAAACCAACCCAAATCCACAGGATTACTTTTTTCATGGCTCAGATTTATGGGTTTGAATGACAGTGAAGAAGAATATTAGGAAAAATCAGGAAGTGGCACATAACTCTGTATGGGTGTTCCCACCTTTGGAGATCTTTAAAGAACAAGTTGGATAATCTTGAGATCAAATGAAAAAACAGATGAGAATTTTTACAGTCCATCAAATCATTTAGGTGCCTCTGCTTAAACAAATTTTGTAGTATATAATAGGAGTATCTGTACTATGAGGAGCAGGGGTGGTGGAGGAAGGTCAGCACAAAGTTTTTTTTTCCCCAGCCCCTCTGATTCTACTCCCTAAACTGGGCAGTGTGACCAAGTGGTTTTCTTTCCTTTAGGAGCTGGTTTGGAGCTGACAACAGTGAACTGAAACTGCTGCTTCCAGGGCTCATGGCTTGGGGCTATTTTCCAGCATTATGGTACTGGAATATATCATATACCATGAAAATGATTCATTTTATCTTATCCAAGTCAATCTGTAACTCATTTTTATCTCTTCACCAGCTAGATAATTGGTTCTGGAAGTGCTTCAAAAAACCCATTTAATATCTTGGCCCATGTTATGATAAAATCCAGATGAATACCAGCTCCTTCTCAACACCTTTACTCTTGGGGAAGGAGGAGAGGAAGAGAGCAGATGCTCAGCATGCTCCAGCCAGCTCGGAATGATCAGCAGATCTGAATGACCACCAGGATCCCAGGGCAGCACTTTGGAGCCTCAGTGAAGATAAAGGGTCCCCAGTGTCCTCCTGAGCAGCTTTGGCTCACAGAGGGATCTTTCTGAGCTCCTGAGCTTCTCATCACCTCCAGGGAGTCAGAGGCAAAAATGTGCATGCATTCTTAAAAACTTTCTTATGAAGAACTCACCTGGACTTATCTGCTTTTGGGTGTAATTTTTGGGTTTTCTTTGTTTTATAATTTTTGTGCCTTTTTTTTTTTACAATTTAAGTATTTACTGGAAAACAAGCAAAGAGGAGAAATAATATTGTATTACAGACTATGAGCAAGACAGCTATAGCAAACAGCAGGGCAAAATAAGTTTATATAGAAATATCTTTCATTATAAGAAACTTTACATGACACACATCAAACTGAAAAACAGTAAAAAGTTGGCTATAACTGATTTCATTTTCTTCTATAAAGAAAAAATGAGTTTATTGAAACTTCTGACTTTATTATTTCTTTGTTACTTTCATATGGCACAAATTCTCTGGCCTTTTAAGAAGAAAAAAACACTAATTTATAATTAGAAGCAAAAATCTTATTAACTTGTCCCCATGTTTGCAAAGGCAACAGGGACTTTCTAGAATTTTCTGAGGTCTCGTGGGCATGTTATGGTAAGACTACATAAACCAGATGTTCACTATGGCATATGATATTCAGATGAAAAGATTACACATTAATTCTCAAAACACTTCATAGAGGAAGATTTGTGAAAAGAAAAATATGGCTAAGAGATTTGTTACTGTATACTGCATTTCCTGAAAGGCTACAGAGAGATTTTTTTTTTTTGCTGGTCATAAGATATAAATATAAAATATCCTTTATATCCACCAATATAAAATATCCTTTTTTAAAAGCACATAATTAAATTAGAAATCATTTAAATTGTTGCATTCTCTGGTTTTGTTCAAGGGGCCCTGAGGCAATAAAGATGAATTACTGATTACTGGGGCTGAATTATCAAGAATGAAACTGAGGGGACTTTCCTTCTACAGAGGTAATATTAATTGTTGGCAGTTAATGGCAGAATTATAGGCTCATTTTGGTTTTATATAAAACTTTATTGAATTAATTGAACCATGTGCACTGTGTCATAATGGGAAACATCAATAAACTCTAAGGGAAATTTCATTTCATTTCTGCACTGAAGGTTGTTGTAAGAGCTTGTGTTATTCAGCTCAGATACAGCTGCACAGCATTTGGCTGTTTTGCCTGAGTTTGCTAATCTTATGCCAGGGAAAAGAGACCATTATCCACTAACATTTTATAGAGTATTTGTACTCCAAATATCCTATGTCAAAACTAATTTAGCAAGCTAAGTTCAGAAGGAGAAGAAAGTGGTTCATGCTAGGGGTGGTGGTTGACATTTGGGAAGCCTCAGATGTCTGTACAGGGCCAGGGACAACGAACAGGGGATTCTCAGAACCACCAAAATCATCTTCTTGGAGTGAAATGCTACAATTCTGGGCTCTGGGCTACTCCCTCCTTCCTGCAAGCCCCAGTAGGAGCCTGAACCTAGGAGTTCTGCTGATCCCATCCTCTGCAAAACCTACAGAAGGCATTAATGATGAACTATATAACAACTGAATTAAGACAATGTTTGCACACCATTACTCTTCTTGCTATATGTTCTCTCTCTTCCCCTATGGCACTTGAGAAGCCTGACACAGACTGAGGCAACCCACAGCACATGAACGTGGCCTTTGGAGGATCACCAACACACACAGCCCCAAAAACCTCTGTGAACGAGGCCCTCCTGTACCTCAGGCCACTGCTGCAGCAGTAGAGACAGGGAAGAGCATTCATTAGCTCATTAACCTTTTTTTCCATCAGGATAAAACCCTCCTGCACATATCAAACAGAGCATCACAACTGGTTTCTTGTCCTGTGATCCCCCTTTGTGTACATGCCAAGAGATAACAGAGTTACCTGTCACTGGGTACTCCTGCTGTGATCTTTATAATGCTTGACACTTTGGAAGTCTTCCTGCTGGTGAAGATTCCTATAAGCTTGAGCAAGGTTGTATCAATAAGAGTCAAAGAATTAGACTTTGGTCCAGTTTCAGATTCTTGCAAATTCTGAGCTGGTTTACTCTGCAAATACAAAGGAAGTAAAATAATAGAGGTGACTCCACCCCTCATTTTTGTCTGCATCACAACACTCAGGCAGAAAGAGTTGACAGAACTGTTGTTTGGCTCAACCTGTCCCAAGTTTAGCTCATCTGGGCTTACTCCACTAGTTGGATAAGAGTAACTATGCCAACAAATGAGGAATAAGCCTATTGTAATTCTTTTTAACATCTCTGACTGAGCCATTTGATTCAGCTGCTTCCCTGCAAAAGGCATGATGCAGTAGGAACAGTTCAAACCAGGCTGCTTTGGGGAAAACCCTTTAACCCACCAGAGCTGATGGCAGCTCTGATATGAAATACAGCATATTCAGTAGCTGTGACATGCAAGTAGGTGTGAAAGAGCTGAGGCAGCTGAAATAAATGTTCATGGTGACAATAAAAATCAGTTCAAACCAATTGGTATCACACACAAATTCTTTCAAAAGGAGAGGCTGTTGGATTTGATTTGTGACCATATCCCAGGGAAACACTGTGATTATTGGTGGCTGACACATTCAACTGTGACCATCACAGCACTGATCTCATTGCATCCCATGCAACTTCTGGGCAATGTTTTCAGATGCACTTCATCTGAATTTGCTACAGATTATCTAAGTGAAACAAAAACAAATGTTGATTTCCTGTAAGGACAGCAAAATAAAAGGTTTTCTTCATAAGCAGACAGATCAGATTTTTGGGATAAAAGTTATTTCAACTCTATTCATTTACTCTGTTGGCCAAATTCTTCCTCCCCACCCAGCCAAGGACTCATGCCAAGTTCTGGATAAATCACTGGCAACCATTTCCATGACATGGTTGGCTTGAAAAGGCTTGGGAGGAATTCCAGGACTGAGAATTCAGCTGCAGGTGGAGGAGCACAATCTGGAATATACGATGGCAGTCATCTCCACACACTGGCATTTGCAATCTTCTTTTTTTTTGGCTCACAAAAACTTGTGCAATCATAAGCACTTGGTGTAACACTCCATTACTGCTTACAAGCATCTCTATCCCTGCATGCACAGCAATATGACTGAAGCTATTGGCTTGACTTTGAAGCAAATCCTTGGAAATGGCAAGCCCTTAATCAATTCATATTCTATTCAGTTGGTGTCAGCATTCCTCAATAGACAGAAAAAGGTGCTTCAGTTCCATCTCTTAATGATTGGCTGAGAATGGCTCCAAAACCACAAAAATATGCATAGCTCGTAATCAGCAAGAACCTCTGCTCATTGTGATGGATGAATGTGGAGTTGGACAGCAGTTGCTCAATATTTTGGAATGTCTCTGTATGCTGGCAAACCCCTCTCTTAGGATCTTCCTTGCTAACAGGCAGCAAGGCATTTTAATTACTGCTGACTTTTCTAAAACAGTTTTTGCTGTAGTGGTTAAAGCAAAAGAGGGGAAGGCTCCCTCCCCTCAATCTGCTTCCACTCTCACCAGTACAACCCAAATACAATGTACTTGACCTTTTTTGCAAGATTATACTGCCAGTTCCTGCCCAGTTTGTTGTCCACTATGACCCACAGGATGGGTTTTTTTGGTTTTGTTTTTGGGGTTTTTTTTTGCAAAACTCCATTGGCCTCCGACCTGTACAGCTGCATGGAGCTTTTCTATGTAGATGAAGTCAGCATCTTTAAATCTATATAATCCTTGTTTCTCATGTCCTACACCATGGTATTAAGCTGCTAATGTTCTGGTATGTTGGCAGATGAAGATCCTACTTACAGGTTTCAAAGGCAGCATTCATCTTTTTCAGGCGTGTGTCATCTTAATACATATTCAGGCTCATTCCTTTGTTAGGCCCTTTCCTCTTCAAACATAAACATCAGAGAATTGATTTAGCAAAGAGATGACACTGAAATGCTTTGTCTTGATTTCAGCCTCAAAGCACTTCAGTTAAAATGCTTAGCAACAAAGTACATCTCAGCAAAGAAGGGAATAACACTCCCTAATTTTCATTTGTGAAATTGAAAACTCTGGACAATGAAGAACGGTGCAGGCAACAAAGGAGCCTTCAGCAAGATTATGATTTTCTTCTTGAGCACAGCAGGCCCACAGTGACAGTATAATGGCACATATATTGGCTTTATGGCTATTTTTTGTCTGGGATTTCCTGTTTTGTTAGCTCCATGATAAAATGAGTGTACTCATGGTGAAGATTCCCACAATCCTGGCTAAATTAAAGGACACTCCTCAGCATGTCCCCCTCAATGCTACATGAACTGTCATTCAGATCACCCACAAAGGCTTTTTTTCCAGAAACCTTGGAGCTACACTGAAGTTGATGACTTAGTCTAGAGCTCATCCACACCCTTCCCATGGCGTGGGTGTTGAGTGTGTGCATCCAGCCACGAAGGAGCCTGTTTATCACCACCAATGTGATCAACAGCACAGGGACAGGGCCCTCCTGTGACACCACCACTGCTGCTGCCATGCAAAGGGACAGTGGGAGCACCTGGGTTTGGTCTGCTCTCTCCACAGAGTGAGGTGCAGCATCCTGGGGGCACAGGGCAGCTTCCCCAGCAAGTTCACCCAGCATGGTGCACACTGAAGGCTTTCCAAGCCTTTGGCTCCTCTTTATTGAGGCTACAAACTAGCTGGGCTTTCACAGGAACAGCAGCTTTTCTGTTTCATGCCTAACTCTCTGAGGTGAAAGCCAACACATGCAAGCGATCGTTCTGCAAAGCAGGAAATGTTTTCAAAAGGGCAAAAAAGCTACTCTGGATCAAGCCTTCCTGCCCTTGGGCTTGTAGCTACCCACCAAAGAAGCCCAGAAACCCTGATGGAGGAGTTGGTGGCACACTGAGGGCTACACAACCTAGAAAAGAAAGTGACTTGGTAGAAGAAGATCTAAGCCCAGAAATCAGCCTTTGTCATTAAGGTTTGTCTAAATGGGAGAGGTCCGTGAGGAAAAAACTTGCCAGATTTCTTCCCACCATCTCTAGCAGTCAGATTGTTGGGACAGAAATCACCAGTAGGGACCTGTCCTTGATTAATCTCTACATGGAAATGTAATAGCAACAGTGGAAGTTTTTAGTGAAGAAAAAAAAAACCCACTTGGGTTTATGTCTAGACAAACAGAAATACCTTAGAGTTTTTATTTATTTTTTTCCTGAATTGTAGAGGATTAAGAAGGACTGTTTTCATGTCATTTTGGAAATGGCAAATCTTGTCAGATCTTATCTAGACTGCTGGCAAAATCTATAATGTTTGCTGTGCTTAATGTGTAACCTAAGAACTTAAAAAGGGGTGTAAGTGTTTGAAAGCTAATGCTAATCTAATACTAAAGTAAAATTGAATTAACATTGAACAATTTTCAAGTCTCACTAGCATCTCACTACAATATCTTTCAAAGTAAATAAACTTTGACTGCACTATGAAGCAAAATGCACAGGAATTTACTTCCACATTAAGAAAAGTAATTTTTAACTTTTAAGAGAAAATACTGAAACCTAGAAATGACTCAGCAAAGAAATTATGTCATCTCTGATAGGAAGAGCAATCCAAGAGAGGACCCTCAGTACAGTTTATAACCATGACTAAAATAAGCACAAGAAATGGAACATGAGAGACATAACAGTTCTTTTTCCTGCTATACATCCTGCTCTGACACAAAATTGATATGACAGACTAAAGTACAGCTCACAAGAACTCATTTCCAACTGCTGAAGGGTTACTATCTTTACAGAAACTAATATTTTTATTTCACCTGTTTGCCATGAACCATGACCTTAGCTCTTTCATTGCAATCTCTTAATATTCCCTCTCTGTACTAGTGATAATCATCTCCCTTCCCATGAAAAATAGACCCTGTCTTCTTAGGATCATACAACAGAGATAGGGATAGGTAGCATTCAAAACACAAAGCAAAACCCCATGTTCTTTGCCCCAGACTCAAATACACAACCCAGAGTCATGTATTTTTTGATTCATTGTGATTTATACTGCTCAAATATCTCATCAATATATAAGAAATAGAACCAAAAAAGTAGCTGCAGTAGGCCAAAACCAGGATTCCAAGAACAAATTCCTCCAGATTATTCAGATTCCAGTCCCTGAATCATAAACCAGGTTCATGGGATTGGCCCTGGCCCCTATGCAAACAATGTGGAGGCCCCTCTTTCGGTGAAGTTCAGCTTCTGCCAAAATCTTTAAGGAACAGCATGTCACTTTCTTGAGACTGAGATGAGTGATGAAACTTTCCCAAAGGAGCAGCTGACCCACATTGCTCAAGAGGAGCACTGCCCCTGGAGAAGACGAGCAAAGGAACGACTCTCCACTTTGGATGAGAAATTTCATCAAGAAATTTGCCAAGTTCTTTGACTCACACAAGTCAGAATCTGTCCCTAGCCCTGACCTGGCCACCAAACCCACATTCTGACATATGTTTAATGCTGCCCACTGATCCTACCTTTACACAAAACTTTTATTGTTTCTGGTTAAGGTATGGCAACACAACTGTGCTGTTTCTTTCCCTTGTACATAAGGTAACAAAAAAGGGGGATGGCACTAAGAGTCAGAAAAATGTTCTGGCTATAAATAGACTCCTTAATTGCTTAGCACGCTTCAATTATTTCATTGCACAATTACAGTTGTCAGTTCTTCACTCCAAAGAATCCTTCTCCACTGCTAATCCAGAACTATGATTTAAACAGCACAGCATTAGGAATTTCTGTGTGCAGCAAAACACAACCAATTATAATCAACACTGGCGAATTCCAATTTGACATTAGACATAATTAACTCCATGAGAAATTACCCTTATAATAATATTCAACAGGAAGCAAAGGCATCTTCAGAAACTCATTCTCACTATTAGGTGTAGTCACAAAGTTCCTGCTGGCTTCTTGATTACCTACCTGACACAGAGGCCCAGGATTTTTGGGTAGTCCAGGTATCCGTGCTACTAAATTCTTCCAAGCAAAAGACTTCTTCCATCATCTCTTAACTGCTGCAGAGCTTAAGAGAATCCAGAAGATTCCTAGAATCCTAGAGGAAGACTGAAGAAAGCCTATGGCACAAAATAGACCTTTCATTTTGGACTCCTAAGTCCTTGACATGAAAGAGGAAGGTTAATTCAAGTATGCTCTTGAAGTTCTGGCAACCTCTCAGCTTAACATCAGGAACTAAATGTTCTCTTCAGTTTCAAAAATTCTTCCCTAATTTTAAGGCCATCTTCTGTCTTGATTTACTTGTGACAGAATGGTTTAATCCTGGTTCTCTCTGCCTGAGGGTATGGTCACTCAGAGGCATCTTGTCAGAGCAGCTTTACAAATGGCAGCTTCTCAGCCCAGGTTGCTAAAGCAGGAAACTGATTTTGTGGAGCAAATAGTCTCTCTTGAATAGTATCCAGGCCTTCTCCCTGTTGTAATCTTAGCTATAATAACATTGGGGTAGAGGTCTTATTACAGGTGAAATATGTAGCATGAAATGGGAACTGTTCAATTGGTTTGTTCTGTTCAGTTCACAAATTGAACAGTTTGACTGTTCATTCAGCTTTGAAAAGTCAGACAACCCAAATCAAAGCCAATTGGTATTGTTGTACTTTGTGGGTTGTCACAGGCAAAACCAGCAGAAGATGGAGAATTGCATTAGACAAGGCAACAAAGAGGGAAGGAGAAGGGATGCAAGCAGCAGTACTGAAACCTGATATGCCACATTTCACAATTGTCCTTGCTTCAAAGAGTTGAGTGTGACAGAGAAAATCACTCCCACGTGGCAGGTCTGGTGACAGTGACTCTCAGTGACACAGAGAAATCTCTTTGAATTTTAAATACCCTGTAGTTCTTAGCACCCTCCACTTTGTATACCATGGATAATAGTATTTCTTCACACTTACATTTTACAGCTCGAAAAATATTATCAGAAACCTTCAGGACTAAATCCTGGGCCCAATGAGGTTAATTAGAGTTTAGCCATTTGGTTTAGGAAAGCCAGAGTTCATATTTATAATCTTCTCATTTTCTGTTATTATGCATTCCTTTTCAAACTTTCCTTTTTCCATTTAGAAAGTGCTCTTAGGATAACAAAGCAAACATCCCGTGGATATAGAAACCTGACAAGGAATGAGCCTCTTTGCTAAAAGCAATCCAGACCACTAAATTTTTCATTAATTAGTATTTCTCAGAAAGTTTTTGATTAGCCTCCCAGCTGTTTCCAACACTTCAGTCTGAAACAGCCCAATAAATACAAAAACAAGTTTTCACATTTTTAAAAGCTAATGGCTCACAGCTTCTAGCATTTGCATAGGCCAAGATGACCAGAAATAAACTGGGCAAAAAAAAGAGCAAGGAAAGCAAAGGCAAGTTCCATGAGGAACCACTTCAGAAACCACAAATGAGAAAAAACAAGATAAAAGTTAAAGTGCTGTAAAACTGTGCCCATCATCCTTCTTGATGAAGGACTACTTTTTATTGGCAGCACTAATTTTTCTAAGGTTAAAATACTGTTAGCACCATATAGATATCCATGTCCATATGATATCTTCAGTGTGGCTACTAAAGTTAAAAGATAATCTATGACCCAAAAAGCATTTTAGACTCAGATAATTCACTGATAAGCAGACATGCCTTTCTGTAAGAACAAATGCAAAAACAAAAACAAAAACAAAACACTGATGGAAGCTGTAAAAGAAAAAAACATGTGATGTGATATTGCTTCTACAAAATGAAGTCTCTATGTTAATTTTACTCACAATATTGTTATTTGTAATCAGGGCTGAGAGGAAAATGCATCACAAACACTCATTTTTTTGGTCCAAAAGTAAGGTCCATTCTCTGACCTTGCCTTCTTTAATAAATACCCAACAACATTCATATTTAAAATAACAAATTAACAGGACACTTCACTGCACACACTTCCATCCCTGGGGAGAAGAAGAGAGTACAAACAACATGTGACAGATGTTAATCACATAACTTAATGCACTATTGAAAGTGGGTCAGCAATAGCAATGAAGAGCAGCCCATTGGAACCATAAAAGGATGGAATAAAACTAGAATAAATTATAAAGACCTATAATACAATTGAGATGTGAATATGAATTTGGTTTGTTTCTGATGCATGAGAAAGTTTGTTTTGAACACGTGTTTGCAGCAGAAGGTAACCTCTGTTATCTGGACAGCTTGTGTCAGAATCAATATTTAACTTTGGAGATGGCAATTAACTAGACATATCTCACATGGAGATGTGGTTAAAATCAATTGGAGAGGGAAAGCAAATAAGAAATGAATTGATCTTTCTAACTGCATTTTTTCAAACAAATGCCCTTTGTATGGTCATTTTCATAAAGTCATGGACCAAAACCAGGCAGTATCTTTTCCCAGGGTAAGGAAGACCTCAACAAAGAAACATCTAACTTTTTGTAAGGATTAGTTTCATGTAGTTTGCTTCTCACTGATTCAGCAATCAAGAGACAGGAGTTCATACTTACTACTAAAAGCCTCCTAGCAACCCTAAACCCCTTTCCTAAGGTATAAGCAACAGAGTATGGTAGGGAGGAGTAGAAGGATGATGTTTTTATTAAAGTAATTTTGGTCAAAGTAGAATTCCAGGCAGCACACTTTATACCTGCTAATCTCATCTCCATGATTGCAGCTACACTGAGATAACTTTGACTTTTGCTCCAGTGATTCACTAGAGTTTTAATTTCAGGTATCAGTCTTCTTTCAGGAATACTTTTTGTGCTGCCTTTTTGCAGTGAAGATAAAATTCAATCTGTCTGTAAAAGACTGGATAGGATGCTTTCTTCTCTTTTATCTATTTGTTTTGCCTCCTAAATATAAGTTTGCTGAGCAAGAACTACTTCTATGTATTAAACTAATGCCTAGAAAAACATGACTAAGATTTTGACTCAGACAACTACAACAGAAATAAGAAACAAACATAATAAGTTCTTTGGAAGAGCCCTTCCTTTTGCAATCTGTCCTAAATGGAAAGGATTGTGCAATTAGAATGACATTTTATCCTTCATTTCTGTAAAGAGGAAGAAAGAAAAGAATATTGACAGAAGCATTAGCCTCCTAAACTAATTTTGATCTGGCTGCAATTTGTCAGAGTCTGCACAGCACTAAAATTACAAGATAGAGATAAGTCAATTCCTGTGAAATTTGACCAAATAAAAATTGCAATTTTTTCAAAGTTCTTAAAACAAATATTTTTTAAAAAGCAGTAACCATGTCTAATTGCAAGAGGACTAAAAAGGAGTAATCTAAACATATAAATTCAATAATGAAACAGGAAAAGACAAGTATGTAACTTAGGAAATTAGGAATGCATTTTAGAAATTCTTTAATTTGGAGAATTGATCAACCGGAGACTTAATAAACAAATGATTCTTTCCTTCCACAGTGTCCCTTACAATTAATATGTATACAAACTTCTGTGACTGGAACTCAAGAAAAAAAATGTAGATAACAGCAAATCTTATTATATTGTTGATTCCTGCTTTGCTGAAAAGTACAACCATTTACAATCACATGCCTAAACTCTTTTCCTCACAGTAATTCCTGCAGAAGTTCCCCTGAGGGGATCAATGCACCACAGAATAATTTAAGGCCAAGAGACCTATGGAGGTCACCTGGTCCAACATTCTGTCTAAAATGCAGTTGATGGCACTGTTTAAACAGCTCCAGTTTATTAATATCTCTTTCACCAAGGTAGGCTCTAAGCAGAACATGGTGTCTCAGATGGAGCTGCACAAGAGCCAAGCTGAGGTTTGTAAGAACCTCCCAAAATAATATCCAAGCAACTTTTCTGAGACTCTAAATAAGACCTTTAAACGAGGGGTTAGTTTTGCAAAAGGCTGAGTCTCGGGATTCCCTGCCTGGGATGTTCCCAGGAGTCCTTTTTCACAGCCAGGTGATTGAAGAGTCAGAGCCCCTTGGCTTTGGTTCCCAAGGTTGTTTATTTTCTCTTATCTATAACATGTTCTCCCTGACCAGCCCAGATGTGTTCAGCAGCTCAGCTCAAGGCACACTGCCCACCCTCAGGGCTGTGTTGTCTTTTTATACTATAAACTACACAGACATTATTTACAGTTAATCCCCAATACCCATCACCTGTGTTAGACAGTCAGTTTCTACTCTAAACCAATCCCAAAGTGCCACCATCACCAAGAAGATGGAGGCCATGAAGAAGAAGGAAGAAGGACAGTGCACACCCAGATTGCTCCATCTTGACCCCCCTGTACACTTCTTAACCCCCCTGTANAAGATGCATTGAAGCAGGGCTATCCACAAGCATCCATTCAGTCTTGACTTGGACACACTTCCAAAATCTGTCCATCAGGACATCTGGGCACAGCTCTCTGTCTCCCAGTTTCCTGTCTTCCCACAGGAAAAGGTGTCTGAAGGGATATGACAACTGAGGGGTTGTATTTTTATCATAATTAACATTTTTAGTCTAAGTGGTGCAATGCTGCAAATTGTGTGCAGGTCTCAGACCTTGTGGAAGGCAAACCTGGTGCTCATTGACTGGAGAGATGGAGATCCAAAAAGCAGATGTCTTCCCACAGCCACTTTAGGGTGGCAGCTGCTTCCTGCTCCTATATTTGAAGTGCCAGCCCTCCAAAGACAGGGAAGGTGGCAAGTCATGAACAGGAATCTGCACTGCTTAGGTTGGCTGTGTTTTGCTGGAATGGTTTTGAAAGATTAAGCAACAAAAGAAGTCTAGGGAGTGGAAGGAAAAAAATACTGGTTCACCTTGTAAAACCATCAGTTGTTTTAGACAGCTTTTCACCAGCAGGGCAGCTGCTGGTCTTCCCCAGAGTAAACATGGTGAGACTGATTTCAGACTTAATCCTGAACAGAGCTGAACGTGGTGGCATCTCCCACGTGGGCTGCCATGTGGAGAAGAGAGGAGCTGAGCCACAGTGGCACTTGTTCTGCTAGAAGAGCTCTTGCAGGAGAGTGGCCTGTCAAAAAAATGCCCCAGTTTGTTTGTTATTTTGTCTAAGTATCAAAATAAAGCATTTAAGGATGCCTTCTACATTCAGTACTTTATGTTTCATGGTCTAGAATCATAACTACTTTGATTAAATGCAGCGTAACAGGTAGTGAAGATGAAGGCAACTTCACTTTAAAAGTGAGTCCCCAAGCTCTCCTGCCATGACATGGTTAAGTATTCACTACACAGCTGTTTATATCATTTAAATCTTTGGTGTATTTTATTTTGTATCACAGTTTTGGAGTGGATTGAAACTACTCATATTAGTCTTGGTAACTATTGCGAAAAATGTCAAAACAAAATGTGCTGGAATTCAAGAGGGATTATAAATACACAGAGGGATAAGATAGGAACTGGTTTAAGCTTTAACTATCATATGTCAAAAGTTATTTTCTAGCAGGTTTGAAATATGCTACTTTTTTTTTCTTTTCTGTTTTAGTCCAGTATTGGAAAGGAAAATATCAGAGTGGTCAGCTCAGGTTGTTTAATGGCAGTTCTCTACAAGTCTCATAAAGGGAGAGAATGCATCCAGTAGTAAAAAGCCTGAACCCAAAACTTCAGATGGTAACAGGCTGAATCCTGGAGAGCAGGTATGAAATTTGAAACAAAATTTGTATCCAAGCATAGCACTAACACTGCGAATCCTTCCTCAAAGGGAAGGATTTTTAATGCATTGTGTGCCAAATCCCTTATCTACCAGTATCAGTGGATGCAAGCTGTCAAATGCCAAGCTTAGAAGTTATTAAATTACTATAGCTCAAAACTTAAAACATTGTCTTTCTTGAGATTGTGTGAGAAAGTGTTAGAGTGTTTGGGCTGATGCATGCTTTATCTGCTTGTATCCACCTAAACAAATCCTGGACAGAACACAGCTCACATGCAAACTTCCTTGAGTAAAAATCCCTGAAAAGAGCTTCACTGGCTCCAGCCCTTTGGATTATGTTGAGAGAGGCTGGAGCTCTTGCAATAAAGCACAGTAAAGTCCTGCAATAAAGCACATTTTCATGACGTTAGCAGGGTAATCTCATAAATTGCTTTCTTTAAAACGACATTGAAAAGAAAACCCCTGTGGGAGACTAATTGTGGTTCAAGATGAGTAATTTGGAAGGAGGGGGTCTTAATGGTGAGTAAAACATTCCAAGAGATGATTATAGCCTCAATTTCCCCACTAAATTAATTTCAACAAAAGACTCACCCAAGAAGAAATAATTTCTATTGTTATTTCACTCTATGCTGAAGAAGCAATTTAGGATGAAATCATGTGGTTCTAGAAGACAACCAACATTTTTACTGATATTTCAGATATTTCAGTTGCAAAAGATACTATCCTCTGCTTTTCTTACTCTGGCATTCTTATGAGTGGTGTTGGTAGAGTCTTCAGTAAGTGGTTTTCTGTCAACAATCTCAAGCAGTTCAAGAAAAAAAGCTCAAAAAAGAAAGAACATTAGAGTTTGGAGAGAGAGAAACATGAATATGAGAGTTCAACATGGAAATAAGCAAGAAAAGAACCTCAAAACAATGTCTGAGGTGACAGCAGGGGATTTATTCGTAGGTCTTGACTCCCTGTTTGCAACAAGAAATCATGGTGGGAGGGACTGATAAAGTAAGGGGCAAACTGAGCTGGGAATCATGAACTTGGTTGTGAAAACATGTAGTGGGTATGCTCGAGCACATTCAAATCTCCTCTGTTCTCAAAACAGCAAAAAAATTGTGGAAACAAAGAAAATATGTTTTCACGGAACGTGCCAATTCATAAGAACCCATGTGAATCACAGTGCCTCATTTTATGTATTAACAGGCAATATTTCTACCATATCTTAAGCATTTTTCTTTGTCTTAAATATCATATAAATTTACCAGCCTCCTAATCATGAATACTCCCTGAGCTAACTTTGTTAGGTGTTATGAGCAATTCTCTTTCCCTCCTCTTGTCATGTGACCCTCTTTCTTATTATGTATTAAAATATTCGTTCTTAAGAAGTATTTTCCAATTGTCCCTCAAAAAAGGAAAGATCCAGAGAATTGTCTGCAGCTCAGGTAGGTCAAATTGCTGTAACTTTAAACAAATTAGCTCCATAAATGTAAATACTTGGAAGACAAGAATCATCAGTAGTGCCTGCACATTGATGCTTACCTTAAGTTTTCAAATGGAGGAACCATTATATAAATAATGAAATATAAATATAAATCATATACTTTATAAATATGCCTTCAAGTTAAAAGGAAAAAAATCAAAATATGTGGCTGTCTTATGACAAAAATGAGTGTAACAGAAACTTACCTAGACAGCTTAGATGAAGGCACTAGTCCAGGTTTATGAAAGCATCTGAATTGGCAATCTAACACATGATAAGGCAACAGGATTTTGGAAATAAGGATATAAACACAGGCTTTCTCCACCATTCTAATTGTCTGACATTGAAGGAACAAGAAATCAGCTGTATACTGAGGTTTTCTAGTTTCCATTCTCATAAAATGAAGCTTCCACAAGTTTGTTTCATAAATCAAAACACCATAGAAACACAGAGCAGCATTTAGGAAAACTGACAATTGGATCCCATCAGACTTATGATCACTCCCAACCTCACCAGCCTGCTTGCTTTATCTTGATCTTGTTTTCTCCAAAAAGATTCTTTTTTGCTGTTTTCTCCACTATATGTTCTGAGGACAGAAGCTCCTTTACTGAGTCCAAAACACATCATAATATATCACTTAATAACTGTGAAATCTGATTAGGAGTCCAAATTCTCCTAATCTCACTTATGTGACACATCCCAGTGGTTTCTGTAGGTCTGTCAATGTAACTGCAAATTGAATATGCTTTAAAGCCACACCATACCTTTAGTTATACCTAGGATAATTTTTATACCTAGGATAATTTCTTGACCAGTTTCCTGTATCTGTAAGTACTCTTTACTTGCTCTTACCGTGTTTTAATTCATGCAAAGCCCTTGATTCAAGTCACTGAGTCAAATTCTGCAGAAGTTAAAGGCTACCAGCACTAGCCTGCAGAGATACACAGTATGCTCACTCTCACTTCAAAAGGAGACCTCAAGCTTGTGTGGCTTTTGTTCCTTTCAGCTCTGAAATTTTTCTTCAATCCTGACCTGCAGAGTCCTTGTTCAGTTTTCATATCTGGGTCCAACTTTTGCTTATCTGGAAACTACCCTCATTTTGCTGTTTTCTAAAAGGTATTGGATCCCAACTGCTTGGAATGCAGCAGAGTTACTAATGAAACTTATAGAAGGCTTATCAATTAAAATAATGCATAATTTGGCTTTACATTTTTAATGAACTCAATAATGAAAAATTATACAATATTAGTTTAAAATTTGTTGTTTGGCTAACCCTGCTGCTGACCTTTTATCTTTCCTTCTGTGGGGAGACTTGAACATCTCCATGGAGAAAATGAATGACAGAGATAAGAATCACATAACTGAAAGGCAAATGTCTAGACTTTGGCCCCAGATTGTTTTATTTTAATATAGTTATTGCATAATTGCTTGCAAATATCTTTTCAGTTCTCACAGCTCTAAGATTTATATCACTCTGGTTAGCTGGCATTCACGAGATCCACAATGCTCATAAAAACTGATAACAATATGAACTAAAAAAATGCTGGGGGGAAAGATGATTTGCAGACACTATCTGAAACTCTTGATAATTATCTCTGTATTGATACCAGAAATATGCAAATTTTGCACAGCCAGGAAAGGGCAGGTTTATTTTTAAAACAATAATAGTTTCTGTAAGAGGATTCAAAGCTTTCTCTCTCACAGCTCACAGGTGAGCTCCTTTACATGAATCCCAGGTGGGGAGCAGTACAGTCTGGTGATGCTGAACAAAGTGTATTTTCTCTCCTTTCCAGATACAAGATGCTTGCTGCCCTTCATCCTCTCTACCTGCTGATTTGAAAAGCACTGGCTGCTTTTCAGTTCATGCAGAAGTACCAGCTCTTCCTTTGCATGTTAGACATGGAGTGTGTGCACCTTGGACTCAAAAGAGCTGAATGCCTGAGGCTTTCTGAGCAAATCCCTCTGTGGGCTTGGGCTTGAATGTGTACCAAACTGTTCTGAGATAAGACTGCAAATAAACAGCTTGGATCTTTTGGCACCAGCAATGGCAAACTGTGCTTAGTGTGGCCTTTTAAAGGCAAGACAGTTTCTCCATGATGGGCTTTTGATCAGATTCTGTAATTATTATGTGCAAAGTAAAAGCATTAAACTTGTTATTTTAGACTAATGCTAGAAGATTCCAGTTTTCACCTATGTTCATTTATGATGTAATTTATCGAGGTAAAAGCCATAGGGGTGAAATTCATTTTAGAAAAAGTCTAATAAAGTTACAACCACATGTTTAACCAAGCTCAGGCAGCCTGATGGCAATAAAACAAAATAAAATAAAAATGTGCCATGATTGAAAAGCTCTGCTATAATTTTAAGAACACCAGAGTGGGGAAATCCAAGATGCATTTCAGCTCTGTTACACACGTGACAAGGGAGCACAATTCCCACTGAATTTAACTGTGCTACATTTTCCATCTCTGTCTGTGACAGGTCAGATTCCCAACTGGTATAAATCAACCCATTCCATTAAAGTCCATGACAAGGTGGACTGATTTACACCAGCAGAAGACTTGGTCTGACCTCTTTCCTGTCCTGCAGCAATTCCATGACCAACTTAGAGTGGCTCCTGGAAACCAGTTTCAGTTGTGCCTTCAGCTTCTAGGCAATTGTGAGGTGCCTCTGCCCCTGGAGACAATGGAGCAACAGGTCTTGGAAGTGGAATAGAGGCAATTTGTGACCCAGGTCTCTGCTCAGACCCAAGAGAAGGCCCATGGAGAGTACAGGAGCTCCTCATCAAAGAGCAAAGGCACTGCAAGACTAAACAAATAAATATGATACCCTCCACTCTTTCTACAGCTCTGTTTTCTGGTATTCAGATAAACAAATGGCTGCAAGAAAAGTGAAGCCATGTTTGCCATTTACAGTTTGCAGCTCCATAAATACAGTGCAGAGCCATTTGTAATGCACAAGCTGTTTTGGGTAATGAATCAGTAATTGACAAAGTAAACACAGCATTACTATAAGTATGCTGGAAATGTTTTTGCTCATGTTCAGCATCCTTTGGGAACTTCTTGTACTTTGCTCAAGATTGCATCTCAGGAGGATTATTTTTTCCCCCCTTAAAAAAATTGGAAAAAACCAGTCATTTATTTTGAAAGCTACACTTTATTGTGTAGCTGCTAGAAAGGACAATGCTGTCCCTTTTCCTTCTTCTCTGTTTCTTTCACATAAAGAGAAAACAGCAGTGTTAGCATCAGAAATGCAACCACAATTAATTCCATCTCTCTGAGCATGAGTCACAGCCATTGGCAAATGTTTGATGGGAGCTCACATCCCTTGACATCACACAGGGATGAAGGGGATGCTGAGAGGGCTGCACTGTAAATGTGAACACCCAAAGCCTGATCATGTGGCACTGGCTCCACTCTCAAGGCAGCCTTTTCTTGTTACTTCCATAAGTTTTACATGTAAGAGACAGATATGTTCATCCCCAGTCATCTTTTATCATTGTCACTGCTTTTTAATGAAGGGATGGGACCATCTTTGGGCTAAGAACAATTTATTGCTCAGATAAATATTAGTCTCAGAGATTTTAGAGGAGCAAGAAGTTGGCCACAGCTCAAAATAGTCACAAGTTCTTTGTTACAAGACAATATATAACTTTCTAATCTAACAGACAGCTGCCACAAGGTTTATTTTGCTTTTCTAACCTCTCACCTTTACTTATTTCTACTGCACTGTGGATACTTTTACCCAATGGCTATTTTCACATGTACACACATATGCTTCCATTATAACTTCTAAACTCTTATCTTACTCTGTACAACCACACCCTCACATTATGAACCCTTCCCCATCTTAACATACAATTTCTCACTTAAGGCATATTTTCACTTACAACTGTAGAAGCACAAGTTTGTGATTTTTCTACTTAGTGTACTTTATTTTCCCATCAGTCCAAGCTCCTTCCAAGGCTGCAGATCAAACCCTCCTGTGTCTGTAGGAGTTTCTGTCTTTCTATTTCCCACAATCTATCGTGCTCTGTTACTACAAAAGGAAGTTTACATGTGCAACAAATCAATTGTAAGGAAAAAATATCCACGATGTGACCAATATCTTCATGACCCTACCACCCTTCAGGGGCATCTTTTACTGGCCATGTTCATCCTGCTCTTCCCCCCACAGTCCCCAGAGGTTTTTTGGCTGTTACCCAAGGTGTGTGTTTGCAGACATATCATGACACACTAAAGCACATCATGAGCTGCCTCTGCTCTTGCCACAGCCCTTTCTTCCTGCCAAAAAAAAAAAAAAGCTGTGACATTGAGCTATTATATAGGGAGGCAAGGAAAAACAGAAAGGAAATTAAGCCCAGCAATCTTCCTCAGAACATGTCACACAATTTTAAGTGCTTTTTTTTGTCATGGGGGGTGTTTAAGTGGAGGGCTGGAAGAAGAGAGAGGGTAGAGAAGGGAAGCAGGGTGGTGTTTTTGTGAAAGTTGCCTAATCAATCTCTCTTTCAGCCTGCAGAACAACATTCTTCACAACTGTACTGCACCATCTGGCTCTAAGTGCAGCAGGAGTTCCCTTGAAACAAGTCCTTTAAGTATATTTTAAAAATATAATACTTAGTAATATCTAAGTGCTACAGAGGATTAGGGCTGAATTTCTTTTTATACAACAAAATAAATTTTTTTTTTTAAATAATAAAAAACAGATTTCCCCTTTTATATGGGAATGTGACAAGGGAATTAAAAAATTCACCTGAATTTGCTCATATCCTCTTACAAATCATATTGTATGTTTTTAATGTGATAGACTGATCAGATGCAGTAATTTTAAAGTATCTGTCAAAATTTCCTTTGTTGAATAACTTTTTTACTGTTTTAAGATTAATTGAACTGTTTTTAATTAAAGCACTGTGCTTTCAGAAGGAGTAGACTGAATTCCAAAATGCTTTTAGAAATAATTTTGAGATTTACAAAAATCTAATTAGAATACCTACAGTGAAAAAAAAAAAAATACACTCCTTTCTTAAAATCCATTACACTGCATTTCTCTTTTTCCAAAAATTTTAAAAGTTAAAATTTGTATTTCCATGCTGAAGATTTAAACTTTATTACAAGTCCAGGTTAAAAAATTATCACTTTAGGAAATATTTCACTTACTGTACAGCAATGTCACAAGGGAACTTAAAAACCTAAAGCAATAATAAAGCAAAAACCAGGAAATCACATACTAATTTTCAATTTAGCAAAAAGTTCTTTATAAGTTTGTTGTTTCTAATTAAAGTATGCTTCTGAGTTAGGTTAATTTTAGTGCTGAATAAAAATATGCAAACCCTAAATCAATTTTTTGTAGAACTTCACTACTTAGGGTTGTATTCTGCAAAAATTGAAAGACTAATGAATATTCCATTGCCCTATATTGTAATGGGTGACATTTTACATTAAGTTTCATAAAATCTTAGAGTTGTGCAGGCTTCAAAAACATCTTTAGTAAAACTGCAGGGAAGAGCTTTGGGAGAACAGGGTTATTATATATAACAAGACCTCCCAATTCCTCATGTTATATGCATCAATCAAACACATACTATTTATCACCTTAAATAAAGACAGTATTTTTGTAAAAAAAGAGCCTAAGACTATAGTTTTCCCCATTCTAAGGAAATCTCTTGAATAAAACTGCTCCCAGATATTTTTAATTTCGTTGATTTTTTGCTTTCTTACAAATACTGTGGATAAACTGTCATGTGTTTATCTGTATTATTATAGCCTTTCACCAGAGGCCAAAATCTGTAGGCCTATTTCATTGCTTAAAATTTGCAGAGTTCCTTAGATTTTGAAGAAGATTGTACCTAAGCTAGCATCTGAAGCCATATAAATTTTACAACCACAGTGAATGCAAACCAGACACAAATTTGAGATGCTGTGTTTCCAGGTCTTGCAAGGAGCTGAGTTCATTTTGTCTGTCCAGAAAAGCAGAACTAAAAGATTTTTTCCATATAAGCAGTAATCACTGAAGCACTTTGAAAGTGCAGGTATCTCACCTTGTGTTCCTCATGCTATGGAGATGTGACACATTTGTCTCATTTTTTAGGGATATCTGCTCCATCAGCACATAAAACAACACTGCCAGTTTGTTAAATTTTAATGTAGCAAACCTCGCAACTGGGAACAAAATGGGAAATCCAAATCTCTAAAATGTCATTAAAATAGAGGCAAAACCCCTGGAAATGGAAATAACAGTTGTGTATCACTCTGGCTGTTAAAACATATTCAGTCCAAATGTCTGCTGCCACTGTCTCATAACCTCCTCCTCAAATACCACAGGTGCTTTTCTCTGATGCTTCTGATAGACACAACACAAGGCTTGCACAGAAGGCTAAAAGCAGTCCATAGAGAAAAAAAAAATAACCTAAAAATGTGTTAGAGTCACTACTTTAGTGCTAGCAAGAGGCAAATCAAATTGTATTCATGTGAAGCTTGTGAACAGGAGTGCCTGCTCCTCTGAGTAAAGAGCAAACACACAGCACTGTCAGGATCTGCACCAGGAACCAATGCAGGAGGCTTCTTTAATGGTAACAGAGTTTAAAATTGTGCATTACCATTATTAGGATTATTATTATTCTTTGCACTCAGAGCCAATGCAGCAGGAGCCTAAGAGCTAATGTCCATAATTTTAGAGGTAATTTCAGAAAACAATTGAAGTGTTAAAGGGCAGTTCACCTTTCATGAAAATGCACCAGCAGTATTTGTTCTTTGCTGAAAGATTATTACATGTTTGCCTTTCTCTTTGCTTGTCTTTTATTGGGGGTTTATTTTCTGGGTGTTGGGTTGTTTGATTTTTTTTTAATAAAGTCTAAATTTCCTATGGAAAAGTTACCTACCAGGTTACCTAGACAGTACTGGCAGCTCTAGTGCTCATATCCAGAAAACAATTACAGACAGAGTTTCATTATTTATTCTTGTGTTAAAAAAACAAGAATTTCCTTAATTGGGCTACCCATCCATCTCTTACTTCCAAAGAAGAGCCTGAATATCAAATCTCTGCAGGGAACCAGGGCCACCTACTCAGACACCATCTAGTGCCCAAGTTCTGTTCACTAGGAAATATCACTGCCATGGAGCCATGCTATCAAAGTATCTCATCAGCTTACCTTTCACAGCTATTTTCCTTGAGATTGTTAAATGGGGAATTATTTACTTCCATTCAAAACGACCACGAGACAGGAAAGAGTTACTAGAATGCTTTCTTTGCCTGTAAGAAAAATGAAATTATTTGGGATTACTTTTAGCACAGAATTGGTTCCAGTAGACACTCAAAAAATAGGAGGTAGCTGCAGCTGGCCTGCTTCTCCTCTCAGTTTGTCCCTGAACCAGAAAACCTGTACCCAGGAGCAGTGATGCAGCATTCAACCCTTTTGAAGAAATGCTGAGCACAGCACAGCTGTACTGTGCTAAGGGCTCACCCAAAAATTGTCTGAAAAACAGAGTGAAGGATGCCCAAGCTCCATCACTCAGACCTACCAGCCCAGATGCACCTGCAGCTCTGCAGATGTTTGAGCAGAGCAGCAGTGCTGGGCAAGAGGAATTTTGGGGATGTTCAGAAGCTTCTCTAAATCAGATGAAACTGTGAATTTTCCCAGTTCCAGCTTTTTAAGAAAGCCTTTGCTAAGATGATCTACCTCTGCCATGTCACAGTAAAACTTTCAGACTTCAATCTGCAGAGCTTCTTAGAAGATATAACATTTTATCAGGGTACCTTACTGATAGAAAGCACTCCTGGTGCACTGACCAAGCAGCACAGCAACTCACTAAAACAGAGAAAACCTTACTTTGCTCCTTGTGTGAAAATGGGGAGAGCTTGGAAGAGAGATGTGCAGATTCTGTTGCTCAGTCAGCTGACAGAAAATACAATTTCTGCCCTGGAATCAGCATTCAGCACTTACAGGAACATAACAATACACAACAATGACAAAGACATTCAAATTATTGTACAACAGTAAATATAATTGTGGAAAGTATAAGACTGACTAATATTTGGCAACAGTAAATTAATGTTGTTTTTTTAATTAGTTTCCTTTTCAGTTCATGAGTTGACTTCATAAAGCTGTTACTCTGTTTTGATAGACAAAAATGTTCACAAGTGCTCACATTCTGCAAAAGCAACAGAACATTAAAAGTCTTTTCTCTTAAAAATGATGGGTTTATTCATCTAGATATAAACCAGCATATTAGTTTAAAAATAACCTAGGAAACTATGTCTTTCTGAATTGCAATTTTGCCAACACAAAGAAATAGCTCATATATTTATCTATCATTACAGCCTGGTTATGGGAACTAGAAAAAGGAATGCAATGATAGGAACATTAACCTTTAACAATGGTTGAGCTATAAGCCATTCTTGTTCCAAGAGTCCAGTTGCACAATGGGCCTTTTTATGATAGTTTAAAATGCCTTTTCTGATAGCAATGTTTATAGAATTAGCTGGAGATGACATCTTCTTTTCTATTTCTCAGGGCCCTAGTAAAGCAGGGGAAAGAATGTCTCTGCAAAGGGAAAACCAGACAGGGGCAAGCTCCATGGCTATCAGAGGAGTGAGTTGCCCAGACATTTTGTCAAGATTTCCACTGAGCAGGGCAGCATTCCCTGTCCCCTCCTCTCTAAACACTCACTGCACAGCATTTGCTTCCCCACTCCTTGGGGGCAGAAAGGAGCTTAGACAGTTTTCCATCCCACTTCCCACTGCACAATGGCTCAAACCATTTCACCAGTGTCTGGGGATGTCCAAGCTTCTTTTTTCCTTTTTATTTTTCTTTCCCTGGGCATTTTCTCCTTTCTAGCTTATAGTTGTAGGTTTGTTTTTTTTTAGGGAGGTCCCAACATTAATAAGTGTTCTTCCTCACATGGGGCACCACTTTGTGGGTTTTTTGTGTGTTATTTTTTACCTCTGTTGAGGTTGGGATTTAAGGTACTTGAGACAATAGTTCATTTTTGGACTTAGGTGTTTATTATTTTTTGTTAATGTTATAGTCTCACTGTAGTGAGTTCTTTAGTTTTTAATTAATAAGGCATAAAATGCTTAACTATCTCTTGTTATAAGTTTTTTTTAGGGCTAAACTATTCAATTAAGAAATGATACTTAAATTATTTTCTCTTTTAACCTAATAACTAATCCCTTGAAATCTGCACTACGGACTTTTTTGTTTAATTGCAAAATACTACTGAAGCTCATGAACAAGAAGGAAGAAGAAAGTAAAGAAGGACAGCCTATTTTCACCCTAAAACTTCCATCTTGCTTCATAATTATTTTCATGTTCTAAAACCCTAAACTCTAAGTTTTCCACCCTGCACTATTACACGCTTCTAACCAAACCACACACCCATAATTCCAGAGTTATTAATCAATTTTGGAGGCCTTGTCTACAGCCTTATGTTAAATGTAGTATTCTCTTGTGGGTCTGTGCCTTTCAGCACAGAAAGTTTAAATTTCTCAGCATCCAGGGTTCTGAAACTTTCCCCATTTGGTTCCTCATGAACCTTGCCCTTCACACTTGTATCTCACTCCCTTTCCCCACCCACTAAGAATTACACAGCAAACTCTGATTTACCATCTTCCTACTACATACACACTATTTACATACTTTATATGTGTTTTCACATATAAAATGTGAAGAACTCATTGTTGAAGCAACAGTTCTTCATTTTCAAAAGGCTGAGTTGCAAACATTTCAGGAGAAAAAAAAAATCTCTGCTTGTTGCAATGGAAAATGAAGTAAGTTGCATGAAGTTATGCCAATTAAAATAATTCTTTGCATGTATGATCATTTGCATTCAGAAAAGTAAAACAAATTTGAAAACATGTAAATTTTTCACATTTAGGCAGGTCTCATGGTTGTATTTACATATTTTGCGATTAATTGCAAAAGCTTTGAGATTAATTGCAAAAGTTTTCTTTTCCTTTTTTAACGATTTTTGGTCATAAGCTCTAGCTGGGAAAACCTGATGTGTTCAGAGTTAGATAGGATTTGTGTATCTAGCATATGAGTCAATAAAATTAAATGCTGGTTTTCAAATTAGCTATGCAATATTACCTGAAAAAAAAAAAAATCTCATTTTTAGTCTTGAAGACAGAACCTCTTTACCAAGTTACCAATGCAAAGCTCAATAAAGGAGAGAAGGTATGACACCTCCATTTGTTTTGTTCAGAGCTGAGCTGCACTTTTGAGTTAAATTCCCCAGTCATGGCCACTTGCTGCATATTAATTGGATTCACAGAGTTATTTCACCACACATGGACTAAATTAGGAGGAAACTGAACATGGTTGCAGATGTGCACCAAGTGCCCATGCCAGTTTCTACCAGGGACACAGGCCCTGGAGGAGATTGGTCCTGTGAACAGCTTCAAATGGAGCTCAGCTGCTTTCTGCACAATATTTTAAGAGGTTCTTTCTTACAAATCAAAACTTTTATACAAAGCAGCACCAACATGATGGAGATCTTTTTTCTCAGGATCAGGTCTCTAACAAAAGGGGGTTAATAATCTTGATTCCAGACAGTCATTGAGCTTTGTGGACTTGTATTACTGACATCCATAAACTCCTACCTTACAAAAGGGTGTTAGACAAAATTAATCATTTTTATGTATAATAGAGCAGCTAATATTCTGATTTGCCATACACAAGGAGCATAGATAGATGTTTGGGATAGATGTTCACAAATCCAGAAAAAACCAAACTTGGATATATATCTTGGATTCTGTCATTAACTCTGTGACTTTTGTACTAGATATGCTAGCCAAGAAATGTCAAGCAGAAACACAAATCCCCTCTAAATGTTACTGTGTTTTCACTGGTAATATCTCAAATAAGTTGCATTTAGAAAAATAAATTATAAAATCATGTTCTACATCTACACACCCCAAGTCTCCTGTCCTCTCTTAGTGGATTCAGCTGGCATGGTTTGGAATTTCTCACAGGAAGTCAGTTTTGAAACAAACCACGTCTCAAATATTTCTTGATTTTTTGGCATCAAAAGTCATCTCTTTTGGTACTGTATCAAATTTTACCAGGGGACATTTGACAACCCACTGGTATTTTACATAATTTGTATATTAAGGTTCATATTTGATCTGGATTGAAAGTGTGTCCACACTCCTAATATGACTCTAAGAAAATTCACATATTTGCAGCTTTAAAATCTGTCAAGCAATTCACCAGAAAATCTGCCCAGTGTCCAAGATGATTTCTGCCTGTCAGCATTTTAAACATACCCTAAGATAAAAATACACTAAAATTATTGAACATAGTAGCAATACACATTAACAGACATTGAAACATTACCATTATTTGAGTTTTTCCTCCATGCAAATTTGTTTGAACAAATTTTAAAAAGAAAAGCCTATCCACTTTGATATTATTCATGTTTCTTCTTGGGGACACACAGATACAGAACAGTCACCTGAGGCTGTTTATCATTTGGTTTATGCATGCTGCAAGTTTGGTGCATTAATAAAGCATCCAAGTACACAAAATAAGCAAACTATACACCAGAATCTTTCTGCTGGTTAGTTGGTTTTAGCTATAGCTATGCTTAAATTATTCTGAAAGAGAAGAAAAACTGTTGTGTTTTTCAGCTGGCAGCAATACTTTTTTGATCATAGTCATGATTCTACATCTATTTTGTTGTGATTTATATTTTTATTTCTCAGTGGTTTCACAACTCATTAATGGATACTAAAAATACTAAATACTAAACTGTGATTTTAATTGTAATATTAGTGTAAAAATTATAGATATAATTTGTATGTGTAGACATTAAATCCAAATTATTAGCTATTTAAAGTGTTTAAGAAAATGGTAGGTTTCAGGATCAACCTTTGGGTTTATCATTGTATTTTTACCTTATAAAGCTCAGTCCTTCCAGGACACTTCATAGTCCTGACCAATACAGTTCTGGTGGTCAGCAGCACCATGAAGTCTTAGACCAGCTGAAGATCTTGCATCATTTTTTCCCCCTATCTATAACATTCTAGTCCACATTTTCAGGCATAAATTTTGGCCCCAGGAGATACCTGATGACTCACCAGGAAAAATATGGCTCTTAAGTACAAAATGAAAAATTAAACAGCTCAGGAGCCCCCTTTTAGTTGGCTCCTGTATTCATCTTTTCATGATGGCTGGACTATTTCAGTGGGATATGTTACCTAATGATCTCTGTTCTCCCTGTATTCATCATAGGGTGCAGAAATTAATGACATTTATAGCCATGTTGAGGTCTGTTAGTAGTAGCAAACCTGGCAATTAATTTAGAGGTATGTGACTCTTTTCTAACTAGACGGGACCAAAAGAAATTTGCAGTTGCAGGAAATCTGCATTTAAATATTACAAACAAAGCACTCTGTTGATTTTAAGGGTTGAAAGAACAGTTGTAAACACCAAAAAATATTCATAATAGGTCACAAGGTATATTTTGCCAAACCATAAAATGGGTTTGACAAAGTGTTTAGCAGTGTCTT
This sequence comes from Peucedramus taeniatus, assembly GCA_013400575.1. NCBI lineage: Eukaryota > Metazoa > Chordata > Aves > Passeriformes > Fringillidae > Peucedramus > Peucedramus taeniatus. The sequence continues at coordinate 218,417 of WBNO01010646.1, forward strand.
GTATTTAATCACACTTTATATCATTATGCAAAATAGCTGTATTCAAAGACCCTGGAAATCACAGTGTAACTTGAATGCTAGATCAAGTTATCATTTAGGGTATTCTGACTGTGAAATCAGACTTGCTCTTAATTTTGACAACATTTAATTGGACTCCTTTTGAAATACGTCAGTCCCTTCTCACTCCTATGGCGAGGCAAAGCTGTGCTGAAGGAAAATAACCCACTTCCAAGCATAAATAAACAACCAGCCTGACCTCCTCCTCACATGGACCATAAATGATGTTGTGGTATTACAAGGTGCTGCTGTGTGAGCCAGGAAAAGCCTGAAATAGTAAAGAGAGAGCCATACCATCCATTACACAAGCAGCCAAGCAAATGGAAACTTCCTGGTGCTAAATCTTTCTCCAGTGAAGCTCTAAAAGCAAGCCCAGTCTCATAACCAGTGCCAGTCCTGGTGACAGCTGCTTGGACAAGGCTCCTGTTGTCCTGCTAAAGTCAAAGTCAGCTTTATAAATTTGATGTATAATGTATTGAGCTGAACTGCTTGTTCCCATCCCCTCAGAGCACTGCTTCATCTCATATCCTGTGGCACAGTCTCACCTTTCCTAGAGGAAAGGTTTCCAAAGTTAATGGTCAAGTTATTTTATGGGAAGAACAGACATATAATCTGTCTGATGACCTGAGGTGAAGCAGGCAAAAAATCAAAGTTTTAATCAGCTAAAATATATTTCTGTTTCATTTTGTTTGCAGTAAATCTGTTTCTCCCAATTTGATCTCCAAGCTTCAGGCAAATAAAATAATTAGATTATTTTATATGTAAAATTATATATTTTTCTCATTTAAACAGCATCAAAACAGATTTTTGACTGCCTTTGAGATCTTCTTCCTTACAGTCCAAGGATGATTATATTGGTTTATGCCTTACATTCTGGGTGATAAAAACAGAAACAGAAAAGGAGCAATGGCCAAGCAAACCCAAACCTGTCAATCTCTCTATGCCTACAGACTTTAAAAGTAAAGGGAAAAAATGGTCATAGGCTCTGAGCCAAGTGAAAACACTGTAATACAACCTTTTTGTGAGGCTTTCTGACATGTCCAAAATAAAATTTAAAAAGCAGGGCATATTTAAAAGCTTCATCAGGCACAATGGTAGTTACGTCTTCAGTGATACTAAAAGGCTTTGATGTGCAGTTTCAGTGGATTGGTCAGTACAACCAAAGACTAAGATAAAAGGCTCACCACGTTATGCAAACATCAGACAGGATGAATTCAGGTAGCATAGGCACCTGCCAGACTAATCCAAGATCTATGAAATTGCTGAGTTTGCCATGATTTCATCTTGACATTTGCATCATGATGCTCACCCAGAAAATCAGCTGAAAGAACAGTGCTTTTGACAGTGCAGGCTGCACAATACTTGTGGCAGGAGGATGGCTGGCTGTTTCTACAAAAAAACCTTGATCTCTTCCAGGCTCTTCCATGTGGCTCCCCTGATGTTATAAGATGTGCCAAGAGAAAATGCTAGAAGCCCAGGCTTCTGGATTTGCTGACTGCAGGCTCCCACAACAATAAAAACCAGCACCCCCAGATATTTGCTCACTTGATCACCTGCTGCTAAACACCTGCAAGCACTCCTCCTCATCAGCTCACCAGAACACTCATAAATTTAATGGAACAAGCCCCAAAAGTGTTTGGGGTTTACAGCTGCCCATAACAAATTCAGATGCAAAGAATCAGGCTTTTGTATCCCCTCATCCTATGTACAGAGCAAAGTCACTTGCAGAACTGAAGTCTAGACACATGTGTACCTCACCTACCTCCCAAACAACACAAAGTTCAAGAATTTTTGGACTCTGGATCTTTGCATAGTATGTTCTCAGAGAAAATACCCATTGCTTACCATTACGGAAATGTAAATTTCATCAGATAAAATGGTTTTCCCATTCAACACGCAGAAAAGGCCTGAAGGAACAAAACAAAAGCTTAATAAAGAGCATAAAGAAAATTAACAGGAATTCCTCTAGGCTGAATGTTAGAATACAGCCAAAACTATTGAAATGCCCGGAACCCAGGCAGCGCCCAACTAGTTCACAAGTTCATTCAGGGTAGGGAAAGGGGGAAATGTGGTCAGATGCTTCTGTCAATTTGAAGAATATCTGTGGGGCTTTGACAAACAAGATGAATGTTCTCATTCAAATGCACCACCAGTTATTTAACTTACTTCCCCTGAATGTCTGGACTTCAACCGCCTGAAAGACTGAAATATTTTGTCCCACAAGCATTTCTGGTTTACTGATTTATTTGTAGTCTGTCCTGACCCCCTTCTCAATGAAAGATTCCTGTTTTGAGCATCCACATCTATACACAAAACTGTTGAAGCATGTTTCTTCAGAGCCCTTGCTATCAGGTACTTCTCCATGTCACCAGACTGATTTATATTGATTGTAGGGTTGTTGGTGCTCTTTGGAGAAGATTTGAATTGTGAGTTGTGTATTGTGAATTTGCTGAATAGCAACCTAAGCAAAACTTCTGCTAGGCTGACTCTCCTCTTTGATTTTAGCTGTTAAACATATGAGACATCTAAAAGAACCTGAATGTTTTCCTTGCATTAATGAGTTATTCACTGTCTTTTACTGACACAAAGACAAATGAATAATTATTCAGAAAGAATAGAATTATATAGAGAAAGAAAGAATTATATAGAAAGAATTATATAGAAAGTTTCAGAAAGAAACATTTATAACAAATGATGTCTTAAGGTAAGATTAAGCCCCTAGCTTTTTAGGGATGTAAAATATTTGCATTCTAACCTAGTAGCAATTTTACCAACACAAGATTCTGAAAAATGGCAATGCATGTCCATTTTGCAATGCATCCTTCTCTTAGGAAGGACTGTCTTGCATGGATCTGGATTCAAGGCTCATTTTGGAGTACCAGTCACATCACAGACCAGTGAGTTCACTTGCAAAGACAGACTGACAGAACAAGTTATACCATTAATCCACAACACAGCCAATGATGGGACAGCAAACAGGCTCCCTGGTTTAACTTAGCCATGAAGTTGGGCTTGGCACAAAAAATCCTCTGTTTTTAATCTCCACAGAGGAAAGCCGACACCATCTTTCACATGGGCTCAGTGTTGTGAGAGTTCTCTATTTATAAATGCCCAGAGTCACTTCAGGGATGGTGCTAAATAAAGCAGGCAGCAAAAATGTAAACTACTGGCTGATGTTTTGTTTTGCTCTGTAGAGCCACCAGGAAAAAGCGAAATATTTCAGAATCCCCAGAGTACAAGTGGAAAAGAGTCTGCACTCTAGCTCTGTCTTATTTTGGCTATGCAATAAAATGAAACATTAACCATTCTCAGAGTGCACATCAGCACTCCTCAGCCAGTAGCTGTGTGACCTGCCATCAATTTCATCTCTGAACTTATTACGATGCTCAGAATTTTCCAGGGAGCTGAGAGAGCAGGAAAAGCCCAGCTGATGTGCCATTCCATTCACTGAGGAAAGACACTAGCTGAACTTGTTTGCTGCAATTCCTAAAGTCTAAACTTTAGGAATATTACATTCTATCTTTGATTGTAAAGGGAAAGTGAGAGGGATAAGAAATTCCCTCCCTTTCCATATTAACTGCAGCAAACCCAAAGCTCCAGTGCCTGTTATGATCCTGCCATGCAGCTTCCAAATTTTCCAGTTCTAGTGGTCTCCTTGCACTCTGGGCTCATTACTTCCAGTTTCCTCTCCAACAAACAGGGTCAAAAATCTCCTCTCATTCCCAGTGACATTAGTCTGCAACTACTTCATAGATCTCCGTGACATTCTGACAAACTCCTACCATGTTGACCAAGAAGAAAAAAACTCCTTCCTGTAAATTATGTGAAAACATAATTCACAGAGAAGCAGAGCATTAATTCCAGGTTCTGTTGAGGTCAATGGGAGTTCTGTCACTGGTTTCAGCAAAAACAGGATTTGGTCCCCACGTACTGAGTAAGCCCAGTGAAGACAGTATATATCAATTTGGCAGGAGAACAAACCAACCTCTGCTTCCAGCTACTGCTACACAAATCCTTTTATTTCCATGTTATCACACACTCCTAATTCATTCTCAGGAGGTCTCCTACACAAGAATTTTTTTGGAAGGCAGTGCTTAGTGGTACCTTGTGCTTGTGACTGGAACCCACTAATACTTTCATCTATTTCAACATTGGATTCGCCTACTGTGTTTTATGTGAGGAAGGAAAAATAATTTTAACTAGCCATCCTCTCCCTTCCTCTTTTCAGATGAAAGTGCTTGCAAATCTAAATGGAAACACGAGTGTATTTAACATACTTCTGTGCTGTATCAGTCATGGCAATGCTGTCAGCAGCACAAAGTGAGATCTTCATGCTGACTGACAGGTGAGAAATAAGAGAGATTTAATGGAAATATGCTAATAGTTCAGCAGTTGTTATGTAGAAAAAGATGTTATCCACAAAGAGTCATTTACTGGAGAAGCCCACTCTCGTGATCAAAACTCAAAAAATTGCTGGTTTTATGCTCCCTTCAATGAACCTAGAAATTCATCTAGGCTCCAAAGTTTAACATCATTAACTATTCTGATAAAGCAGCATTCTTCAACTGTGCTGGAAAAAATATATTAATGGATAAAATCATTTGGCTAAAAGTGCTCAACTAGTCACTAATTGATTTTTCTGTTTCTCTAGAACAGCTCTTGTTCTATTTGACAGCTGATCTTCTCCTGAAAGGAAATGAACCTCGAAGAAAAACTGCAAATTTAATTGTGCTATTTAGTGACTCCTGGCAAAATCCTAGTGGCAAATTGTTAACATCACTGAGTTCTCTGTCTTAAGAGGTGCCCATAGCACAGCTTTAAAGGATCTGTTAGCTACACAAATATTTACTTGAATACATTGCAAATTTTAAGG
>WBNO01010646.1:224441-251200 GCA_013400575.1 Peucedramus taeniatus
CAGAGCATTAATTCCAGGTTCTGTTGAGGTCAATGGGAGTTCTGTCACTGGTTTCAGCAAAAACAGGATTTGGTCCCCACGTACTGAGTAAGCCCAGTGAAGTCAGTATATATCAATTTGGCAGGAGAACAAACCAACCTCTGCTTCCAGCTACTGCTACACAAATCCTTTTATTTCCATGTTATCACACACTCCTAATTCATTCTCAGGAGGTCTCCTACACAAGAATTTTTTTGGAAGGCAGTGCTTAGTGGTACCTTGTGCTTGTGACTGGAACCCACTAATACTTTCATCTATTTCAACATTGGATTCGCCTACTGTGTTTTATGTGAGGAAGGAAAAATAATTTTAACTAGCCATCCTCTCCCTTCCTCTTTTCAGATGAAAGTGCTTGCAAATCTAAATGGAAACACGAGTGTATTTAACATACTTCTGTGCTGTATCAGTCATGGCAATGCTGTCAGCAGCACAAAGTGAGATCTTCATGCTGACTGACAGGTGAGAAATAAGAGAGATTTAATGGAAATATGCTAATAGTTCAGCAGTTGTTATGTAGAAAAAGATGTTATCCACAAAGAGTCATTTACTGGNTTTATTGGCTAAAGCAACTCTCTCTCGTGATCAAAACTCAAAAAATTGCTGGTTTTATGCTCCCTTCAATGAACCTAGAAATTCATCTAGGCTCCAAAGTTTAACATCATTAACTATTCTGATAAAGCAGCATTCTTCAACTGTGCTGGAAAAAATATATTAATGGATAAAATCATTTGGCTAAAAGTGCTCAACTAGTCACTAATTGATTTTTCTGTTTCTCTAGAACAGCTCTTGTTCTATTTGACAGCTGATCTTCTCCTGAAAGGAAATGAACCTCGAAGAAAAACTGCAAATTTAATTGTGCTATTTAGTGACTCCTGGCAAAATCCTAGTGGCAAATTGTTAACATCACTGAGTTCTCTGTCTTAAGAGGTGCCCATAGCACAGCTTTAAAGGATCTGTTAGCTACACAAATATTTACTTGAATACATTGCAAATTTTAAGGTAGTAGATAACAAAAAAACACTTTTTTCCTCTGTGTTCTATTGGTGCCACCAGCTGCACTGTGATCTGCATCATGTCCCTGAGACCAGGATCAGCATGAGAACTCCCTCCTTGACACCATGTGCAACACTTGATGAATTTATTTTAAAGAAAGAGACTGATTTCTGTAGTGAGGGAAAACTGGGTAGAATGAGAAGTGGAAAATGGAGTCATCTACTGCATTCAAGGAGTGGTTCAATCTACTCTGTGAAAAATTTGAGTAATATTATGTAAAAACTGTCTTAATTCTCTATTCCATCTTTTTTCTTCTTGATATATTTATTTAAATTTCAGAATAATACACTAACATCTCTGAGGGGGATGCAGAGAGACTGTTTTACAAAGAGTTTAAAGTCATGCTTGTAGAAGCTCAGTTTATTAACATCCATCATTTTGGGATGTGAATCTCACTAGGCTCAAGACATCAAGTCCTGGTTTAACTTAAAGTACATCATACAAGAATACTGACTTTTATTCTCTGCATGCTGTGGTGGACATAGAATGCAAAGATTTAATGCTAAGTAAGCTCAATTCCAAGCATGAGAAGGTACTCACATATTGAAGAGGTCTAGAAGGTTTTGGTCTTTTCAATAATGGGAAATATCAATGAAAGAGGATAAAAACTTTATTTGAAATTTCTTAACCCAAGTTCCATATGCATTCAGTCGAAGTTTATCAAAATCTGTGTCTTTATGTGTTGAAGGGGAATTCTGAGGAGAAAAGAAAACATTGGAATGCTAGAAAGCAACAGAAATTATTAGATCAATATGTTGTCAAAGTTGATTCTGTCAAAAAAAAACAGTTCACTGCATGCTACAGTAACTCTGTGGACAAAAGGACAAGCTTTGTAGTTTAGTGCTTTTCTGAGTTAAAAAAATGCTGTGTTTGATGATGATTAATACCTACCATATATTTGGCAGACTAATCTTGATCGTTTTTCCTCCAGCAGCTCACAATCACCTCCCTCAGGGATGTGTATGTCAGCACATTACCTAATGATAATCTGATAGCTGAATCTGCTGTTAAATAAAATCTGTAACATGACAAAGTGCCCACTTTTTATATGTTTATGCATCTGTAAGTGTTACAGGGGGCAGATATCCAAGTAAGTTCAGAAAAAGGAGGAGCTAAAGAATGCTGTGTGATGAGTAGAAATAAAATGGATGCAGAGTAGTGAATAGTGGAATTAAACAACGTGGGAGATTTGTCCTCACAAGCTGGTCCTTCCAAGAAACAGAGGGAGAGGGGGTTGGAAAACAGTGAGGACATCGGAAAATTCAACTTCCAAATGGTCTTGGATGCTTCTCAAGGGAAATAAGGAGCTGCAAATAGATGCGAGGACAAATGGCCACAAGTCTACAGGACTTTCTTTCCCCATCAGGAAATGATGGAATATTATTTTTGGGCAGCAGGCCAGAACAGTTCTTACCACAGCTAGTTCTAATCAACTGAGGTATAGGGTTGGGAGTGTAAATGCAGAGATTCGGAAAAATTAAAGAAAATTACCACAATAGACAAGTGCAAGTCAATCTTCTTTCCTGAATATGCAAGAATCAACAAGGGAAGATGGTCTACTGGACCCCACACTTACCAACAAGGAAGAACTAACTGGTCAGGGGTGTGAAGGTCGGGGTCAACCTCGCTGCAGTGACCACAAGGTGGTGGAGTTCAAGGTCCTGTAAGAAGGAAACAAGGCAAAAAGCAGGGCTCCAGATGAGCACACGATTTTCCTCCAGGATCTGCCTGAAGGAACCCCATGGCAGACAGTCCTGGAGAGAAGGGAGACCTGGGACCAACTCCTCCCAGCCTTGGTCTGTCCTAACAAGAGAACAATCAAGCATGGATGAACAAGATGATCCTGATGACTTCAACATGAAAATAAAACATGCAAGAGGTAGAAGTAGGAATACATGACTGAGATAAAATAAAGACACTGTTTGAGTGTGCAGGTATCAGGTAAGAAAAGTCAAAATACCAAGCTGAACATGAAACAGCAATGTGCCCTTGCAGCAAAAAAAGCCAAAAATACCCTGGGTTACATCAGCAAGAGTGTTGCCAACAAGAGAGTGAAGTGATCCTTCCCCTCCACTGAGGAATGGTGAGGCCACATCTGCAGTGCTGTACCCAGCACTGGGCTTCTGGGCTTATTGGCTCAAGAGAGACATACTGAGTTCATCAAACTCCATGAAAAAATTGGAGCATCTCATACCAAAAGGATGTTCCATAACTGGAACTCTTCAGCCTGGAAAAAAAGAATGTCTCAGGAGGAGATCATCAGTATGGGAGAATCTTACCAAATGGAAGACAGTGAAGGAGACTGGTCTGACTCTCTCACACAGAAAATTTCATTTAAATATAAGTTAAAGGATTTTTACATCATATTTATAATATACATGTATATTTTACATACATTTGTAAGAAAAATCATTCACTGGTTCCCAGAGAGGTTGTTGAGTCTCTTTCCTTGAAGACACTAAACTCCACTGGAGACAGCCCTGAGCAGCATCCTGAAGCTGACCTTATCTTGAACAGAAAAGGTGGACTGGATGATCTCCAGAAGTGCCTTCCAACCTGAACTGTTCTGTGATCTGTGAAGGTTTTTCTTTTCTGTGATTCTGCTGTAGCAAACATTTAATTTTTTTTTTCAAATTTTAAATCCCTATTTACACGAGTACTGCAACACTAATACTGCAAAAGAGATAGAAATGCAGAGAAAATAAGCAGAAATTTATGCACTAAATGTTTATCTTAAAAAAAAAAAACTACAGAATGGATTTATATTAAATAATTAAATGAAGCAGCATCACTCTCTGAAGCAAATTTGGGCGATTTTGTGACACACAATAAAAAAGAAGGAGAAAAATTCAGAGTATTCAAAATCCATCAAATCAAGAAACTCTCAAATGTAATTTCTGGAGACTGATGTATAAAATTCTGAAAATGAACCATGCCTTGCACAAAGGGGTATAAACAGGGAGAGAGATTAGAAGGGAATGAGGCATCTCCAGTTGCACAGAGTGCTCATGCTCAGGGGACAGCTTGCAGATCCAAATGAATCTCAGTGAAGGAGAGAAGCCAAGCTGCTGGAAGAGTGATGCACATCCTCTGGCACAAGAAACACTCCACAGAAAGCACTTGCTTCTAATGTTGCCTGATGAGAATGGACAATCAGAGCATCACTCAGCACACTGAGAACAGCCCCGCGGCACTAATCATCACCAGGAAAATCCAAGCTCTTGTCACCATCCACAAAGGCATGGGGAGAGTTTGCAGAAAGATTTTATGTAGCTAAACAAAACGTGGCCTGATACAACATTAATCAACCACTGAATGTCATCACCAAGGGAAAGAATAAAACCCAAAAAGAAAATGGGTTTCTCTGATTGTTTGGTTCGAGGGTATTCCTTTCTTCTTCCTTTTCAGTATTTATGAAGTAATTTTTCATACAACATCAGTTTGTCTTACATTTTGCTTTCAAATCGTTGGGAAAAGATGTTTTTTCTATTCAGCTGTAATAATCCAGATCCTCCTGACAAAAAATTGAAGCAAAACAAAATTGCAATCAGAAGAGAAACTCTTCTTGATCTCCTTCCAAAGCACAACTCTTCAGATAAAATCTTAGTTATACATACCATATACACCAAAATTACATGAAGTGGAGCTAGATACTGTTTGCTTATAGCTGAACAGATTTGGCTGTTAGAAGTTCAATGTTTGGAAAACTACTTAAGAAATGCATTTTAGAAGTTATTGCTTTCAGAAACAAAAAGGTACTGATCCACCTACCTATAAAATCTAATATTAGAGAAGGCTTGGACAGTCTGAAGTTGTTTCTTTGTCCTGAAATGGCTTAGGAAGTTAAAAATGCTAAAACTTTTCTTCAGAACAAAGCCCAAAAAGTTAAAGCTTCTTACAGAAACATAGAGCACCTCATACTGGGATAGGTCCAAGTGGACAGGATATTTGTCCAGATGGAAAGTTCTCCCATTTGAGCTTAAAGCATGAATGTCATCAAAAATTACTATTCCACAGTACTTTGATGGTTCTCCCTCTTTCCAGAACTGAGAGATGCTCAGGAATACAAATAAATTAGTTACTGTCAAATAAATTATTTAAACTTTTTGGTATCTCCAGGACAGCTTTTGCCTGGAGTCTTCTGGAATAAAGAACTGTGTTGGCTATTGGTTATCTATTTGTAAGATCAGGTAAAGCACAGAGGATGGAAAAAAAGAGTGAAAAACTATGGACATTCCTTTATTTTAGGAGCTATTCTAACATAATCATCACTGTGGTATTTGTCTGGACCAGAAAAGGGAAAAAAAAGAAAAATACAAAAACCAGCAGAGACCTCAGTGAAGGGAAAGAAGGCAGTGGTAGAACTCCTAATGAAAATAAGAGTTGCAATATGGGTGGCTTAACCATACATCTTCCATTACAATTCATGGAAAACTCTATGGCAAAATCTTTTTGCTTTCACTTAAAACCTTTGGTACTGAATAATGTTTTTCACACAGTCATTCTTGTTTTCTCATTTATGCTTTGCAAAGCATCTAGTCCTAAGATTTGCAAAAGTATTTCTCTAGGCATGAGAACAGAACTTGGTTGTTAAACCATTACTGGATTTAGACATAAAGAAAAATGTTTAGAATTTATTTCTCTTAAAATATCCATTTCTGTGTTTCAGTGTGCAACAAATATTTGTTCCTTTTCAGGTGCTGTAAATTTTCTGAATGAAACATGCAGTTTATTTAGACAATCTTATACAAGAGCATCTTTCTGTAGAGAATCTCAGGCCCCCTTGAAAACCTGACTTCTAAACATTGGATACATTTACAAAGCAGTGAATACATGAACAATAAGGGGTGACAAGCCATTTATCAGCACCCTGGTAAGTTTTGCAAATCAGGAATAATCTTGTTTAGAACTTGACAAGAAAATCAGATACAATATCATCATTTTTGAGAAACACCTTGAAGTTTTCCTGGTGTTCAAGGTGGGGTTCTGCTGCAGAATAAGACTCAACTCTGATTACAGCTTAGTGCACAGCCAAGGAAATCATTGAGCTCAACTTTGAGAGCTCTCACAAAGTAGCTCATTAACCTCAGCTGATCCCAAAGTAGACATCTAAGGCTCAAACTGGACACTTGTACAAAAGTTTTAGAACAGTGGTTTTTGCTCTGCCTCACTGTGCAGAGGTTTAAACATTTCCATATCAAATTACAACAGCTTTACAAGTCCCCCAATGTAACTTGGAACAGTGTTTGTGCCAGGTGTAGAATTGAATGCAGCAAAAACTAAGTGATATTTTTTAAGGTACAATACCAAAGAAACCCCTAGTGAGCCTCCACTGAAACTGCAAATGAGTATTTTTGAGGACAGAAAACTATTAGACTGGAAATAAGAGCAGTACGTCAAAATCAAATTTAAGAAACCATTTTTTAAATTTTGATACAAAAACGAGTGCAGGAGCATTTGTGCAAATCTAAGCCCCAAACAAATCCCTCAGCTCCACCTAGAGAGCTTTTCCCAGGTGGTTAGCCTAGCAATACTCTTTCCATTTTCACAAAATGCTTAAACTGGTGAATACATAGGACAGGCCATAGGACACAGAAGCTTCCTAGAGATTTTCACACTGGAAAGAGAAGGGACTGAGAATACAACACATTAACAGATGCTGCCCTGGAGGAGGGAGGTTTCGTCTCCTGGATCTCAGGACCAGCATGCAAAGAAAAGGAAGAAAGATTGTTGCTTCCCCTCCAGACAGGATCTGCACTTCCCCAAGAGATGGAAGCAGTGGAGTTTTCCTATCCAGCAGCCTTTCCCTCTGATGAGCAAAGAAAATGCCAAATTCTTTCCAAAAGCAGAGGGCTCAGTCTTCAACAACAAACTGCTTCTCAAGCCTTCCTGAACCAGTTCTTGGGCCTCTCTCCCGAACAATTTCATGACATGTTGCTGTGAGATTTGTGGAAAGCAAGGAGAGCCTTGCTGAAATGCCTCCTTCCCTTGCAGCTTAAGCCAGAAGGGAGTAGAGAGCTGATTATTAATTGTGTGATGTGTTGAAAACACATCTTTAAACCTCTTCCATAAGTATCACTTGGGAACTTGCAGGGACAAAAAACCCTTCTGCTTTCCCACAGCAGGTCATATTTTAGGTGAAGGGGAGTTTCCAAGGCTCTGAATGAGTCAGACAAGCAGTAAGGGACTATGAGACTGTGCATGTGCCTCATACCCACTGGGTTTCTTTTCCCTTCAGAAAAAGATGCCTGCATTTTCACAGGCTGATGAATTATAAGGAGTATGAGAGAAGGGAAAGGCACAGCAGTTTATCTCCCAAAATCTTGTGCTTTCCCAGTATTCAGGAGAGGGTTAGAGACAAGCACTGCATTGATTCACTGTAGTTTTTATGCACGTTAGTCTTGATTAGAGGCATCAACACTGAACAAAATGAATATGTAATTTATCAGAAAAGCTTATTCTTCCTGATACATGCACTCAGAGAACAGCAGCACAACTATTAAATCTTCCTCTGAGCACATGCACTGGGATCACACTTTCCTAACCACAGCAGGAGATTGATTTGTGCCCTTAAAAAACAAGTTACCTTCCTTATCTTAGCTTGAATACCCTACAGCATTATGAATGATCTTAATTACACAGGGGTTCATGAATACAAAATCCTCTGATTAAAGTAGCTCTGAAGTTCTGTGCACATTCATCTCTGGAGGTAGCTCCATCTGAGTTAATGGCCTTGCAACAGGGCTCAGTTCTGCCTGCTGTGCCCCAGCCCTGCCTCACATCATGCTTACACCAACAATTAGAGGATGAAGTGATGTGCTGAAGAGCAGATTCAGCCTTCTGGGGTGAAGCAGGGTAAGCAGTGACACTGGAACAAAGCAGCCCTGCTTCCACTGAGCCTGAGCTCCCAGCTGCTCCTTATTCCACATTTCCTCCTTAAGCAGCTCAGTGATTATCCTGCACATCTTGCCAAGGCCAGCCATGACATTCCCAACCTCAGAGTGGAGCATGCCAGGACCCCATCCAGCGTGGCATGAGGGCTCCTCTGGGCTGTGAGTCACAGCCTGCTCCTGGCAACCTCTGCTGCCACATTGTCCCAGAACAACCCTTCTGGCTGATGGCACCATGCCCACCCCAGCCAGAGCTGCAGCAAGTGAGAAAGAGCAGAGAGGATGTGGCAGATCACCACCTGTGGCCAAAAGGTAATGGTTTTGACACAGAAATAATTAATATTTTAAGAGGTGACAAGCATAAGAACTGCCCTTCTGCCAGCAAGCTTCCAGGGAGCAGCTGTGGTGGGACAAAGGAGGATTTGATGTGAGTTACAGACAACTAAAGAAGCAAAAAAGGAAGGCAAAAGTTCAGACTATCATTTTTGGTGGCAGCAGGTTCACAGTGAACAAGAGTCAGAATGATCTTAGTCACAGCAACCAAGAGAGGGCCACAAACTCCCCCACAGGACAACAAAAATAGCCTTGCTGGGTATGGGAAGAAGCAAACCTAACTGGGAACACAATATTCTGTTACTGAGTGACAGAGAGAGCAAAGGCAGATGTCTGAGCATCAAGTGTTAGATCTTCCAACAAATCTGGCAAGTTTGTTAAATGCATTGTTGTGACTCTTGATTTTGGCAGCCAATTTTATCTGATTTTTATAGTAAGCCAAAGACCTCCCAAGTGCAAAAGCTGAGCAAGAGATCAGATATGAGATGGTTCTTTTTTCCCCAAACTAAATTTCAACACCAATCAGTTTTATATGTTCTACTTTCAAGTGCCAAAAAATTTTTAACACACCAGTAAGTCAGGGCTCCAACAGCAAACTCAGCTCTGGGTATTGAAAAGGGGAGTTTCCTATGTGAAAAAGAAACCCCTGGATAATGTGAATTGGGAAGCCTTCTCATCTAAGAAAAAACTTTTCCAAATTTCATTTCTATGGAAGAATTATATTACATTGCTCTTCATTTATGTTATTGATAACAGCTACTTAACACTGTCAAAATGGAAAATAAAGTTATTAAGTTATGATTCTCTGTGTCCTAATGAGGAAATACAGAGACATGTATTTGTCATGTACCCAAAAAGCAGCTGACCTGAAAGAGAAGAATTCTCATCCTTCTCTTTGTTAAAAGCAAGGCTTTTAACCTCTGGGAAAGTGATGAACCATATCTAAAAAAAATGTTATTAAAGTGGACACCAAATCTTTGGTAATAAAATCTGTCTCTGGGAAGAGCAGAACAACTTGTTATGAATTATTGTTTCCCTGCTTCTTTAGCATTACACATCATGTGAGTTGAGGTCTAATTCCACCAAAAGTTTTATCTGTTTGTATAAAAGGGATGGGGAGAAAATAGTATTAGGCATGCCTCAAAAATCTGAAACTGCCATGCCCAATAAATCACAGCATTTCTGAAATTGATTACTATTGTTCCAAACATATCCCTATTCTCCTTTCTGTAATGAGAAATGTACTTGTACTTGGTATTTTCATAGCTGAGCAAGTGCCCTGGGGACACATACAACTTTCCTACTTATTTATTTATATTATAACACCAAGAACAGTTAATAATCTTTTGACAGAACAATGACCTGCCATAACATTACTGGGAAAGGCTCAGCTTTAGGCCTTATGAAGGGACTATATTTTCACTGGCCCTGGAATCAATTGTTTACTTTTGAAAGGAAGAAAGTAAAGTCTGCTTCCAAAGGTTTAAAAAAAAAGCAACAAAATAAAACTGAATTTAAAAGAAATATTTTTTTATTTTATTTATTAAATTGTTTATTTGTTTTTTAAATCTTTTGTTTATTTTGTTTATTTTACGAACATGCTTAGAGCACCCAAATTTCCCTGACACCATCCTGCTGCTCTGAACAGTGCCAAAGAGGGGATGGAGAAAGGTGCATTTGTATTTTACTACCAGCTCATAGGGCTGGGCACTGTGCCAGGTCCACCACAGGTACTGATCCAAGGAGCAGCTCCCCACTGACCTGAGAAAGTCCAGAAACTCTTCCCATGGGGAAATCCTCCAACACTTCTCTCAAGGAGCATACAGATGTCACCAGAGCAAGAGACACGTAAGAGAGACAAAGAGAAGGGCAGGAAGCTGTGAGAAGAGAAAGGGAGCAGAGCTTGGATGCAAGTTCAGAATCTGTCCAGATGTTCAAACTGAATGTGGACTGGGATCTGCAGCTAGTTTGCCTTCCCACAGAAAGTGAATAAATCAACTCCAGCACTCAGTTCATCCTTCCTCCTCCCAGAACTCCTTTCACAGTTGTCACGTTCCCGTGTTCCCTCTGCTTCACCAGCCTGACTTTCCCCTTCCCTGTCATCTGCTCTGGTGCCAGACTCTTCCCTGTGTCTCCCTGTCTGCTGGTGTGAGTGAGGAGCTTGTATCCATCTCCTGATTTATCCTTCAGCCACTCTCTGCCTCACTGCTGTGCATGGAGCTCAAGACATCCCTCCTGCAAACACAGAACACAAAACAGAAACTTGAGCTCTGTGGAGGCCTGTTTGTTTTGGCTGTCACTGTGGTTTTTATTAATAAATGCCTCCTGGTAGACTAGACTCCATTTATCATGACATATGTTATCTAGCTTATGTTCTTATACAGTATTTATTACAAAACTTAAGTTGAGCACAGAACTATTCCTCTCTTCCCAGGCAGTGAGAAGGATGGTTGTGTTATTTTAATGAATTTGCTTGTCTTATGTTATTATTGAGAAGCCTTGGTTAAGGAAGTGATCCTTGTGTTTCATAATGAAAATGTGAATTTTGTGGTTGCTGTGGTCCTTTCCCACAGGAGAAGAATTTCTAATCCATCTGCACATTAATAATTCACCAACTTCTTTTTTGCTGAGATGTCCCCACTGTGAATTTTTCACAGACCTCTTTAGCTACTTCCCTTTCCAGCCTTGCCTATCTGATTGGTTTGATGCTTGTTTTCACACACCATATGCTGTAATCAAGAGACTGGCTAGATCAGCCCAGCCAAAAGGAGGAAACATCCATTTCCATAGCTTGCCAGCACCTCCTCCAATATTGCAACTGACCCCTAACTCTTGAGAAACCCTGTTTAGGATTACAGTGAAGTCTTGGGAGAAAACATGCATCTAATCTAATTTGAGGGCATGAAAAATTCAGACTAGCTTCAGAAAGAGGAGCCAAATATTGTGGTAGTTATCCAAATGAAGCCTTTGCTTCTAAATAAAACAGAATGTGTTTCTTAGATGCAGTCTGATATCTCACAGATATATCAACCCTCTGATATCTCACAAGTGCTGCATCAAGCAGACTTGTGAACTGCTCAGGTCAAAACCCAAATTTCTGCACAGCTTCACTTCTGCTGGCTACAACCTATGAGAAATACAATCACATTTTATGATTACCTAATGGTAACAAAATGAAGTGGGAATGCAAATTTTGTAGTCTCAGAAAGACCTGCATTTATAGAATGGCAAGGTCCAGATTTAGTTAGAATGGGCAAAATTTACAGATTTTACATATAGAGTGTATGGCAACTTTTCTTAATGTGAGGCTTTGTAGCACCTTGCTCTTTTCTCATCTCAACAGAGCTTTAGTAGAAGTACTGTGCAAAATATTGTCTTGAGTAAGTTCTATTGTGCTGAGCCAGCTTGATAATTTTAGTGTTTACTGTCTCGCTTCACAGGTCCTTACATTCACAGTGATTTATACAAAGTGTTCTGGTTTGTATCTCTCACAAACTGTTTCAATACTGCTCTAGGTAAACAGAATGTCATCAGATTTCCAGTCCTTCCTGGGAAATTTTCCCCAGTTATGTAAATGTTTATCTTATTTCGACTTCTTCCTTTGCACTTTTAAAAATGTTTTTGCTCCTTGCCCATGCTGAGGCTGTGTGATAACCATGATGCAGAATCAAGACAAAAGAATACCAGGGCTGGATGCCAAGGAACAAGGCTGCCAGTACCCAGCACAGTTCTCCAAGAAGGCACAAAGCAGTGTAGGGATCCTGTTTGAGCATTAGTACCCAAAATCTCCAAATACACCTGCTAGAAAGCATCAGTGAGGTATTTCAGCAGCCCTAGTATTTATGGAGTAAAACTGCTTGCTCCTGTAAATATGTTCACACTTGTGCCAGTGCCAAGCATGTACATGGCAGGCAGAGCTTTAGATCAAGACTTGATTCCCCTGATTGATTTTCCCACCATGTAACCTGTGTTGTATTTGGCAAAGCATCTGCTGGGGAAAGGGAGCTGCCTGTAAAGTGCTGGCAACAGCATTCAGTTTGATATGCATAAGTTAATTAATAGAAAACAGCTCATGTCAACAATGTTTACATTTCTCATGCTTTCTCTCTTTAACCACTTGAACTGAACTATACAAAAAGCACTTTAGAATCTACTGCATGTATAAAAAAATCAGTACTCTTGTAATAAATTTAAGTTTGTCAGTGTTGTTGATAGGTTGGGGATCCTTTCCACAGCCAAAAAATGAATCTAACTCAGTAGAGGACATTGAAACTTGAAACAAGCTTCCTTCCAGACAAGCCCTGCTCTCTTTCCAGCTCCCAAAAAAATATAAGATGTGAGCAGATAACTACAGGAATCCACAGATTTCAGTGGGTGGAATTCTAGAGATAACCATCTCCTTTCAGCAGACCTTGAAAATAAACACAAAATAAACAATTCATCTTGCTAGAGGTTGACACATTAATTTTTCTGCTTGGAAAACCAAAATTCTACTTGCTCCTACTCCAAGTGATCCTTGTATCATCCCTTTGTTTGGGTACCCATCTGCTGCCAGTTTCAAACTTGGTCAGTGAAGTGCACTTAGCAAAATGGGCACATGTTTTAGTAGCACAGATAAATTCCTCCTTAATTGCTCACACTTTCTATGCTGAGTCTCTAAATATGGATATATAAGCCAGGAGCCTTCTCTGATTTGGTAGGATTTGATTGTTTTTTCCCTTCAAAGAGCCAAAACATGAGCTTACCTCTCCTATGACTATATAAGGAGCATAAAGAAAAAGGACCAATTCCTAAGCTGAGCTTCTACACAGTTCAGATGCTTTAATTTAATTTTGTGAATACCCAAACCCACTTAATCATCCAAAATTTAGAGCAGGTACCACAGCACTTGATGCTGACTTATTAAGCAGCAGCTGTGATAGATAACACAGTGCCATATTTACTGATTTATGGGATCAGGGACTCTCTGTGTGCAACTTGTGCTAATACAAAGCAAATGAACTGCTCAGCCTGGATGAACTTAACATCCCTGTGGTTTAGTTTACACAGAGGTAAAGCAGAAATAACAATAGCCAAGCAGAGCCAAGTTAGCAGAGCTTTGTGGGCCAGAACAACACACAGACATCCCAAACTGGAGAGCAGCACATGGGGCCACATCCCTTGCCCAGGATGGAGCTACACCCAGACCTGTGGGGGCTTCTCCTTGACAAGTGCCCTCAGAAATGCAGCCATGCATAGAAAGAAGCAACTATAAACCATAATTAGAAAAGGCACTTCTCTCTGTCATTTTCCTGCACAACCTGGCACTCTCAAGCAGTTCTGTAGTCCCAGCAGATTCAGTGTTTTGTTTTTGTCTTTTACTAGTAACAACCATAGAAAAAGGGAAATGAGGTATGGGGTTAACCCTCCTAGGTAAAATGGTGGCTGAGGCAGAAGCCAAAGGTTATTTATTACCTCCTCCATAAGGTCAAGAAAAGGTTTTCTGAAAATGCAGGGCTGAAGTAAATCAATATTTTGTTTCCCCCAGCTGCAAGCTGACCAGCCATGCTTCTGTCATAAAACAGGATTTGGCCAAGGGAGAAATGGCAAGAAGAGCTGGCAAGGTCAGGGACAGAGAGACAGAAGGAAACATACTTAATTTCACACCAGGTCATTTCCACAAATTGTAGAAACAGTAAAGAAAACATGAACAGTATCTCCACTAAGTATGATATGGAACTCTTTTGGACTATCTCTTAGAGGGGAAAATATCCAAAACTTCTTTAGGTCTGACCTGAAAAAATTCATTGAAAGTTAATGGGACGAATTTTCCTATAGAACTTGGACAGTTAAGAAAAAAAAAAAACTTACAATATGCATGTTTTCTACTTGTTGCCAAAATGAATCAGCTGCTGCTAAAGAATAAGAATACCCAATATTTAGTTTACAATCTCAGCCTGACTGCTTCTTCTCCTGCACCTGGCTCAGTCCCTTCTAGGAACAGTAGATTTTAATTCCTCCTGTTTTACCCAGAACCATGCTGATCTCTGGTATTCAATGGGCACAAAGGTGGGTCAGCAGTGCTTGAAATGAACAGAGCCAACACCTGGGACTGCCAGCTGAACTTGCTTTTCCTTTCTTCCCACAGAAGCATTTACAATATTTCTGCCTCATGCAAGGAAGTTTCTAAGGAAAGGGATCAACCCTTCTGATTCAGGTTAAACCTCCTGATTAAGGTTATAAGATTATTGTCTCCTCAAAGGCAAGGTGCATTTGCAATGCTTTACACACGAAAAAAAAATTGCTGTTTTGCCTGGATTTATATCCACAAAAAGTATAGGGGCACATCATCCTAAGAATGCATTTTTCTCCCCAGGATATCAATTTCTAGATTAAGCATACCTTGTATTATGCTCTGTAGCAAAGGACCAAGAAAAATTTCTCTGTCAAATGTTCCAACAATGAAGACTGTAAGTGATGCTTGAGGAAACACTCATTCATTGTTACAGTTATTTGAAAATAGAAGAATAAAACAGGTAGAACACCACCTCTAGTGGTTTCACTATTGTTTTCACAAAACAAAATCAAAACCAGCACCAGCATCCCTCTTTCACAAGAGCAAAATTAAGTTATTCATGTCAACTCCTTAAGCTCAAAAGCAGTGTGATGATCCAAAAAGTCCAACTTAATTTAGGGTTTAATGGGGTGAGACAGGAAGCAGAAATGCTTTTTTAGACCCCTACTACCTCTTCTTCCACCCTGGCTAAAGTGGCTTAACCTCAGGGAATGTTTTAAGGACAAGGACTTCATGTCTTAAATTGAGTGACTTGATTCTTTGTGGGTTCTTACCTTAAAGCTGCTTGTAAGTGGTTTATCAGAAACTGTTGTTCTTTCATGCATAAAAAGGGAAGGCAGTACAAATAAACTAAAACCAAAATGAAATAGCTTATTACAGGAATGTACTTAACTTGATTTCCAAACATCAGGTTTTAGAAGTGAAATGCAATAATTATTTTGTTCACGGTTTGTTTTTTAAATGAGCCTGCGCGTTCCTTTATTAAAAAAAAATAACCCTAATCACTTCATATGCAAAATGCTTTTGACTGGGTAGCTATTTTTGCCTCCAGTTTTAGGGAAAAAAAGCTCTCTCAATGGGTTTTAGCCTAACTGTGGGGAGCACAAAACTCTGCCTGGATAAATGATAGGAAAAGGTATAAAACTCACAAAACTCTTTTACCGCTAGCCAGCTTGAAATAAATCTTTTGCCTCTGGACTCCTCACGGTTCTCAGTCCTGACATGAGCAACCTATTTAAAAACAGCTCCTGAGCCTGTCAGCCACTGGCCCTTCCTGGTGGTGTGTGTCAGCTGGGAGGAAGAGGAGGAGGGAGGCAGGAGGGTTCTCCTGGTGGCTTCCCTGGCAGAGTGGGACCTCTCCAGCAGCTCAGTGCCTCTCCTGCTCTGGTTCCCAGTGTGAGAGGGGCTGAGGGAACATGGCCAGAGTGTTGCTCTGTTTCAGCTATTCTTGGCCACTGTATCAGCCTCTAGGGGCCATAGGAAGTGTATTGTAATGCTGGTCTAAATTTATGTCCCAGGCTGGACCAAGGTTAGGAGAAGTTTTTAGGTCTCCCACTGTGTTTTCGGCTTTGTTTCCTGGGGCAGGGAAAGGAGAAATGCTGCCTAGAGAGTTAAATTAGTTTAACCTGAAGGAGGCAGGAGGTCTGGATCTCCCCAGCAGCATGTTTAAAGACTGGCTCTAACCAGGAAGTCTTTCCTTTTAATGGAGGTTTCATTGTCACTTCAATCCCTATCTCCAAGACACTTCTCTCCCACCTTGCTCTTTCTGCTGCTGAATAAATCCATGCCCAGGAACCCAGAGGACATGCAACTCTGAAAACTAACAGAGGATGAGTTACAGTGACACCAATCAAATGAAATTATGACACCAATTTCAAATGAAATTATGTGTTCAACAAGATCAGCCCAAATATATATATATACATATATTGAACAAGTCTTTATCTCCTCACAGCTCTAAGTAAGAGAACATTAAATTCAAGGTGAAGCAACTCTCTGTCAATGGCATGCTGCTTGGAAAGCTTAATTGTGAGAAAATATTATTTATGGCCAACAGGCACTTATTCTCACAACATTTATGCTCGTCAAGTCAAAAGGAATTGCTTCAAGCTGGGATCTGGAGAATCCCTATAAAAAAGTGCTTACACATTGTGGATTTCCCATAATATTGTCCCTGATCAGGCTCTGGAACCTGAATATTCACAACATACTTGGAGAAGGTAATATGTGCCAGGCTTTATACAGCCCTAGAGAGAATCTAGACATGTATGTTTAACAATATAATGAAGTTTGAAATTTACTGTAACTTTAATATTGAGGGATCTAAAAAGCAATTAAACTGCTTTAAAATAGCATAGAGCTTATGGGAATGCAATATGGATTGGAACTAACAGGCCTAAATCAACACTGGTTTGGAAGTCTAGTAAGGACTAAAACTATGGGAGGTAATTCAGGAACAGATGCATCAAATTAATTCCAGTAATACTGGAGTGTTAAAAATGGCAACAGAAGCCAGCTTTGTTAGACAGAATGGAAACATAACCATCCTTTCTCTCCCTTTCCACCCCTAAGGAGTTGGATTTTCTCGGCACAGCCATTCATTGGTGGCAGCAGATGCTCCAAAATGTTTGACACCAGCAAACTGAAGGCAAATAGAAAGCATACATGGGGAAAACAGGAAAAAAAAACCCACAACATAAAAATCCAAGAGTGCATGTAATGCAGAGAGGTGAAGCTGCAAACACACAGCAGAACAACAAAGCTGCTTAGGGAGAAATGAAAGAGAACCAAGTCTCAGAGCCTTCCGTCCATGCAAAGTGCACCAGTTACTCACAGTCATTTCTAGTCACAACTGGAAGTGGATGGGCAAATCACAGCTTTTTCAGGAAATTTATCACTTTTCTCAAGAATTGTCTGTGAACAGACTGTGACTTTTATTAATTTGTCTCCAGCTGGCAAGGGTACACCAAATATTTTCTGTGAATGAATCCTGGCCAATGGATTGCTCACAGACTCACAGGCTGTTCTAATTGCTTCAATATTCCTGCTCTGATGTTCAAGATGAGGAGGCTCTGATCAAGTCCCAGATACAAAAGTTTCATTCCTAAAGTAATGAGAAATTTACCTTTTAGACAGAAGATAGCCGTAGAAATCTTCCCCTCGTTTAAAACAAAACAAAGCAAATCAGAAACAGATCTCTGGCACTAACAGAAAGGCAGGGAGGAAATAGAGAATATATTAATGAGATTTATTTGTGCTGTGGATGGTGATCAAAGGGGAGTGAATGCAATGTGCAGCACTCACCATTGCTTTTAAAACCAAAATTCCTTTGATGTGCAGCTCAGTATCCAGCCATTATGGGAATTAAAAGAAAAAGCCTTGAGGACATTATTAATAAAGGTTTAAACTGAACCACTTCAGGCACCAGGCTCATACTCACCAAGGTTTTCACTTTTTAAATGACCAGCTGGTGAATAATCATGATAAATAATGCTTTATAACTATTTGGTTCAGTCAACAAAGCCTCTTGATGCATACAGTAGCACCATTTCCATACAGAGCAGCCTGCATTTTTGGAGTGGCCAAGCCTTTAAGTACAGAGAAAAGGACCTCCAGAACAAAGAAAAGGGTCCCTAACAGAGAAAAGGACCTCCAGAACAAAGAAAAGGGTCCCTAACAGAGAAAAGAACCTCCAGAACAAAGAAAAGGGTCCCTAACAGAGAAAAGAACCTCCAGAACAAGGAAAAGGGTCCCTAACAGAGAAAAGGACCTCCAGAACAAAGAAAAGGGTCCCTGACAGAGAAAAGGACCTCCAGAACAAAGAAAAGGGTCCCTAGAGGTGAGTGGCTGTGGGGACTGTTCCCAGAAGTCCCAGAGAAGCTCCATAACACTCAGCAAGGAAGCAGAAGTGTCACAACACTGTGGGTGTGGGAAGCTTTGGACCCTGCTCCTCAAACTCCTCCTTGCACATCTCTGCTGGCCTCTCCTCTCAATCCTTGTGTAAAGGTTTGACTGGAGGGTGGGATCCCCTTGGAAGGCTTCTTAACCCACCAAACCTAGCTCCAGCCCCCACTGGTGTCACCATCTAACTTGTCCCACTGCAGGCAGTGCTGACAAGGTGGATCTTTGAAGGACATGAAAGGTTAAGAGGAAATTTCAGAACTTCCACATAAAACCATCTTTGGATTTTTAACTGACTTATCTAAAAAACAGGAACTTCACACGGTAAAGTGGATACTGGAATAAGATAAAAGTTTAAGACTGGTGGGCATTTTCCCACCTTTAAAATTTATGGATACCATCTTGAGTCTTGCCTCCTTGACTGTTAATCAGAGATAATTCTTTGCCTATAGAAAAAGAAGCTCCTTTTATGCTGCACCTCTTGCAAAACATCAAACTTCATCTTACAAAAAGTAAGTGGCATGTTTTGAAGAGGACCCATCCTGTGGTAGTCTGTTATTTTGCAGTTTGTTCTTCTGCAATAGGTTTTAAATATTCCTTGTTATAAGTTTTTAATGGTTCGTTCCATGTACCCCATTTGGCTTCCCTGATGGTTCAGTTGTTTACCCCAAAATTCCCACCAAGTGTATGTCAATCCACCTGTCAAAGATAACACACCCTTTTGTTCTGGAAGGTTCCCTGTCCTTTACCCTGCCCTCAGAGTAAGATTGGATTGTAAGGTTTGCTCCTTCCCCTTGTTAGCTCCTCTTGGATGGCCTTTACCCTGCACCCCTACCCTGATACCCCCTATTGGTAAAGGGTTGTGTCCTCCCCTTAAAAGCAATCCTTTTGCCCTCCATTGGGGTCACTTGTTCCTGATTTCCCTGAGGAATAAAAGTCCTTGGAACTCAAACAAGTGATCACTCCCTATTCCTTTGCCTCGATTCTCACACTGGGTTACTCCCGTTTCGCCCGCGACACGGCCGCCAGCGGCAGGAGCTGAGAGCAGCCCCTGCACACAGAGCTACCCAAAACACAGATCTGGGAGCTGAGAGCAGCCCCTGCACACAGAGCTACCCAGAGCACAGATCTGGGAGCTGAGAGCAGCCCCTGCACACAGAGCTACCCAGAGCACAGATCTGGGAGCAGCCCCTCTCGTGACTGCGTTGGTCTCAGGAGCGAGCGGCCCAAGAACCTCTCCCTGTGACCTCAGTAACACCATCCCAGCAACATCACACCTTTGCCACATATAATATTTTTATCACAAAAATAGGATTTAAAAAGCAAATAGTAGGAATGCTTGTAAGCCAAACTCATTTTAAGTTTGGTTTTTGTTGTTGTTTTTACACAATCTCACAGCTTATTTGACAGATTGATTTGGTCAATATTGTCACAATGGCAGTGCATTATGTCACCATAATGACTAATGTTCATTGCAGCACTGAGACTAAGATTATCATAAGTGGAAAGGGACAAATAATGAACTAGATACAATTCATTACAACTCATTTTACTGAGTAGAACTCATTTTACTGCATAGTAAAATGTAGAGAGAGCATCCAAAAGCTACAAAATCAGTTCTTTGACTAAAAAACAATAAAAACCCCATTAAACCACCAGTTTAATCCAAAGTAATATTTTGAATATATCAAGCAGGGTGGCACAAATATTTTTCTGTTCAACATTTGAATCAAAAATGCATTTTGAAAAACATAGTCATGATGAAACCAGAAAACACTTGGAGTATCTTTAGAGGTCAGGTGGGGGAGGGTTGGTGGGGAGAGACAGAGAGAGAAATCTGGTTTGTGTCAAAGGAAACATTCTGTACAGTTGAATAAGAAACTCCTTCTTTGAGGACCAAGAAAATCAAAGCAAATAAAGAGTTAGATTTGAAGTTCTCATTGTTACTTTGCTGTCATACAGGAATAGAGGTTTTAGAGGATACTGAAGACTGAAGTTTATGCCTCTGTTTTCCTAATCAGGTGTGAATGCTGTCGTCTCACTTTCTTATCTAAGCATAGAGTACTACTTAATACTACTAAAGCATGGGCTTTTACTTCTCCTGAGAACAAAATCCTGTTTTTCCTAATTAACCTAATGTTTAGTGTGGAAGGAGAGTATATCATAAACAGAATATACTTGGTTTCATCTTGCAGGGAAGCTCTGCCATTGGCTCACTCAGTGAGTACAAAATGTTGAAGAGGGATGTCTCTAGCAGGATGACCCACCACAAAAAGTCAGGCACCCCATGAGTTAAAGCTGTACCTGAGAGAAGTCCTCCCTACACTGTGTACTTCTGTCTCCAAGTCAGTGATAAAACTGTTGCCACCCTAGATTTCTTTCCCTGCCAAGATTAATTTCCAAGAGGTAGAAAAGGTGCTTAATTTTCCTTCATGATTTAATTATTTCTCATCCTTTCCCTCAGAAAAGAGATCCTGATATCAATAATCCTAATGTAAGCTCATTAGTTACTTCAGAGAAGTCAGTGCTAATTTTCCAGGGAGCCATCAGAGGCAGATAGGTGACACACCAAGGGAGGGTTTTCTCCTCACAAAGTGCAGGAGCACTGTACCCTGGATCCCCACAGGAATCAAGAGACTTTACTTCCCTTGGAAAAGCATGACCATCCTGCAGCCTGCCCTCACATGAGGCTGAGGAGCAAGACCCTGCTCCCTTACCCATGGATTTTATAACACATGAGATCCCTCAGCAGCCTGGGCAACCAGAAAAGGCCCTAGATCATGTCACAGTTTGAAAGAGCCTGGGGAGGCAGCAGGAAATTACACACACATTAGCTGAAGCTGATTTTATAACAAAACAAGCTATTTGAACAGCTTGATTAATGATGGCCAACCAGGCTGCAGGAAAAGGAGCTCACGTCTCACTTGCTGGCCAGAGTTCTCACAGGGGACATCAGCCAGGGTACACACATTGGGGGGGAGGGCATTTCCTGAGACTCACAAAACATTGCCCAAACCTCACTGGAGAGTCATGCCTCAGATGCAGCAAATGGCTCAAACAAGAGAAAGAAGATATTTCTCCATCAATTGAAAACTGGCTGTGGCACAGAAAAGGGAGTCACGCTAAGGCAGATAATCACTGGCATCAAAAAAAAGGCAGAGTAGCTGGTTACAGTGGGGCTGCCATTTCATTAGTCTCACTGGAATGCCCTTCAAAGCAGCTGAGAGCTGTTACTGCCAGACAGAGCTGTGGAAAAGGTCAATGTGTCAGCCCTTGATTATTTTAGTTCAGGAACACTATTATTTGTAAAGTATCCGTGACATATTCTTCCCTCTCACTCTCCCTCATGGACAGAAACAAATGGGAAAACCACTTCAGTGCAAGGCATAGGTGGTAGTACAAAAAAGGCAAAAGCATAAGCCTGCAAAGAGGACTGGGGAGGGAAAAAACACAGGCAAAAGAGGCACCAATCTAAGTGGCCTGCTTAAGATTATTGGCCAGAGCATGAGTGGTAGATTGAAATAGTGGAAGAAAGTGGGACAAACTTACTTTCATATGATGGGTTAACTCCTCCTGCTCCTCACACACGTGTTTGCCACGAAACACATCTTTCTGCTCTCCCCAGTTTAGTCCTCTGCTCCTGGTCTGAGTCTCAGGGGATGATGGAGACTCCCAAACCCTGGGGAACCCCCAAATGTGGTATGGAGAGGTGGCAACCTGTCTGCTTTAAAGCCTCTTCAGCAGCAAATTGGCTCCTCCTGTGGAGCAGGACAGCTGAGCACTGGTGTGTGATCCCCAGAATCTGGAGTGAGAAGAAGGGTCAGAATCAGCTTTACATTGTTACTTTCTTGGTCCCTGCCATACAGCTGCATATTCAGTTATGGCTCTGTAAAAACACATTTTTTAAACACTAAATGAGCATGCTCCAGTTCAGTTCTTTGCTGATGCTTTATGTTCACTCCATTTCACATTGAAATCACCAGTGTATTTAGTAACTTTCTAGTGGGAACCTGACTCAGCAGGCACAGACCAATTTTTCTTCTCTTCCCCCTTAGTTTGTCTTATTTCAGGCCTCACTAAGTGGGATTTCTTCTTTTATTTCAGAACCTCAGCCCAGTCTTCACACTTCACTAGCTACCCTTGTCTCTCTAGCCTCAACCAATTCCCTGTCTGTTAGGATATTTTTCAGCTTTTTGCACCATTTCATCCAAACAAGTACCTGAATAATTTGACAATTTCATCCCTGGCATTCACAGAGGTCAAACTTACTCACCTATTACAAGCTGTTGTAACCTGAGAAACAGGATGATTTGACAGAATCTAACACAACCATTTCTCTTTAATACTTGCCAATTTTAATGACATCCAGACTCACCACTACTTCACTCAACAGCTTCCTTGGGCTTGGAATCAGCTCCTCCTGGAATGAAAGAAGTAACAACACAATCATTACAACTACAAACACCAAAAGAAGAATATAAACTGTAGTTCCTTTGAAGCCCTGTGAAGTTTCAGGTTGCTTGTGTATTTGTACAATATAATTAGTAGCCTGTACACCCCTCATAATGTGTTGCTGTCAGGAAAAAAAGACAAGAGTTACAAAAGTGCTGCACCACAGAAATAAATAAAGCAAAGGCTCACATTACTCCAGCAATCACTGCATGTTAAACAGATTTTTTCAGTTTACCAGGCACATTTGATCCATCTTATAAATAAATCACTGAAATAATAAATAAGTGGCTTTTCTATTCCTAATAGGCTTTAAAAACTCACCCTTTCTTTCTGAAATGAAGTGATACCTAAATGATGCTCATGGCATCCTTTTACTGATTTCCTCTGTTCATTTACCCTGCAGTTTTTTCTTCACATTTCTTATTGCAGAGAAATAATTGCCATCTTACCCAGCATGAGAATTTTATTTAAGCTCCTTAAAACAACAGCAGTCCTTTCACTGCTTCTCACTTTTCTAAAATTGTTTGTCTTAACCCAGTGCCAGCCACCCTTGAAATGGTTCATTTTGCCACATGAGATGTACAAAAGAACTTTAGGAAACACCCACAGGCACGTAGGGCTTGATTTAAAACCAGTTGAAACTGAGAGGATTATTTCATCATCTATCAAGTCAGTATTCCTCACATAACACCACTAGATTTGAATATCTACAAAAATTATGGCTATCAGAGCTCAGTGGAGATCTTTGACTCAAATATTTTCTACCTAAACTGTTTAAATGTCACTATCTCTACGCATTTTTCAACTTTTTAATTTCAAAGCCACCTTTCATTACAAATTTTTAAATTCTAGTATTTTTAACGTTTTGGGTTTGTTTTGTTGGGATTTTTATTTCATTTTGGATGTATAGCTTTATATTTGTTCAAGTTGCCAAATTATTAAATTAATTGCCAGTAATAACTGTAACAAATGGCTGACCTAGAGATGAAGTGAGCACAGGAGCTATTTATTTACCAATTACAAGACTGCATTTCCTGGCTGACAAGACCAGTGCAGCAGACATTCAGCAAGGGAAGCTAATTTTCACTGCCAAACCCAGGAAAAAAAGATGAAGAAAAGAATTTTTATTTTTCAAACCATGTAAAATAGAGAAGTTTCAAGCAGATAGAAAGTGTTCTGTTTCAGAACATTTTGAGCGTGAACGCTGAGTTCTTTCTCACTTCATTGAAATCCCTTTTCTTCATTCCTACCACAGAGAAAAACAGACCAAAATCTCAGATTCAAATGATTGCTAATTTATGCCAGAAATCTGATCCAAGTTTTGCAAAAGATCTCTCTGTCATTCAGGGAGAGTCCCAATCTTGAATTCTGACACCTTCGGTTTGGTGATATTTGCACAAGTCAGGAAAGTCTCCTTAGGGATGTGACTCTTGTTTTTTTCTGGCATCTCCATCACCTCTCTCTGCTGGTGGCTCACATCTGCTGGGTTTGGCCCAAATAAAGAGTGTCAGCCAAAAAGCTGGTGTGGGCATCCAAGGAGGAGGTGGGAAAAGATAAAACTCATTCCATGGGCAACCCACAGGTACTATTTAAAGATGCCCATCTTGGCATAAAACCTCAAGGGAAGGTGGTCACTCAAGCTGTATTTACCAACTTCAACTGCTCCAGGAAAACACAGCTGAATGAGCAAATTAGGCCCAATGTGAACACACTGAGGTGAGTTTCCTTTTGTAAGCTTTGTAGTCTAAGAGGGAAGACAAAACAATTTGCATCTGTGTTTTCATTTGGGACCAGGCCAGTTTATAAAGCAGAATTGAAGACACATGTAATTCCCTGCTTTCTTTTCCCTTTCTCTCCACTCCCTCCCCCAATCATAAGAGTTTTCAGACTCTCCTTTTGTTCTACTGCAATAAAATCCCCAAACAATTGCTGGTCAAATGTGCTCCTTCTTTCTTTCATTAGTGTAGCAGCTGGTGCTTGCCTCTTAAAAGTCCTTTACTGTCAGCTGACAAGTGCTATCCCATTTGAAGAATTTCTAATGTGACTTTCAGTTTCAGCCCTTTGCTGCTCTCAATCTCACTTTAAAGGTTTGATGGCTTCACGAAAATGACACAGATTCAAATGTTCTCAGATAATGTTCAGATCTGGAAACAAACATCATTAAACTCCCTTTCCTGATGGGTGAAATGAAAACGTTAATTTGGGAAAGAAAAAAAAAAACAACAGACAAAACCAACAAAAGAGTTGCCTGCTGTTTCTCACAGAAATTTAGTTGCTAACTCATATCTCTTTTCCAGTAGAAACATCATACTGCTTCAAAAAAAAAAAAAAACTGCAAGCAAACAAGCCCACAACATCTGTAGATTTACGTGGTATTTTTCAGGTGCAGCAAAGGATTTCAATTCACACACACTTCTCAGCAGGCAAAAAAATAATACCTGATAACCTTTCTGTAGATCTTCGAAGACAGAGCCATTGTCATCTCCTGGTCAAAAGTGGCACAAGGTTAGATATTTTCCAGACAGTTTATAGATTGCTAGAAGGACTGATTGTTCAACATAGGCCGCACTTCTTAAAAGGATGTCCAAAAGGAACATGGAATAAAGGCAAAAAAGCACTAAAAAAGTTTTATAACTTTTTTTTTTTTATAAGTTTATAAGTCTATCAAATTGAGACAAGAATCTACAAGTAACTCTTGTCAGTTATTATAGATTCAGCTGAGGTAGATCATCCAAAAGTGTAAAGGGCATATCTTCAACTGTAACATCATTTTTAAGGTTAGAAATGAGCCTCTGATAAGATTAAAGAGCAAATTCAAGCTTACCAGGTGCCAAGTAACTGAGGAACACTTTTTTACTGCACTCCTGAGAGGTGGAGCACTGCCACAGCTCACACTGCAGTCAAGAGGGCCACGATACACAGAGTATCCCATACAATAGCAGAAAGCTTTAAGAATCCCCATACAGATAACACCATACCTCATCAGAAGGCTTCAAGTGCCTGCCCTTGTGGTTCCTCATCCCACCCTTTCATCCCCTCATGTCCATGCCCTGCCCTGTGTGCCCTCTGTTCCCTGCTGGGGTTCTCAGTGCCCCTGGGCACTCCCTGGCTCATTGCCCTCAGTGCTGCTCTCCTGTCCTGCACAGCTGCACCCACTGGGGATGAGGCTCCCAATCCCCACAAATAAATTGCCTACAATTCCCTTCTTTTTTTTTTTCTTTTTCTTTTAAATAAATACTATGTCTGCTATTTCTCTACAGGGCCCTTGCAGAAGAACCAGTAAACATGGTACAAATATCTCTTTTGTAGGTTTCCCTAACTTTGGAATGTGTCTGTGTACTGACCTTGATTCACTCTCTAAACTTACATGTCATTAAAATCTTTATACTTACTTTTATAGAATATTGACAGTATCAGTAGCAACATACAAGAATAAGCCAAAGGCCAAACACCAGGATATCAACAAAATCAACAGCTATACAATTCCACCAATAGCTATACAACTTTAACAATAACAATAATTATACAGCTATTTAATTCCAAGTTATAATCCTTTTACAATTTTTAATAAAATAACAGTGAGAATGGGTAAAACACAAGCACAACCCTCTGTCTGCATAAAATGTAAATACATTTGCAAAACTAGATCCAATGTGGACAATATGCAAAGACCACCATCCAGTAATAAAAACAAGAATAAATTCCAAGACAGAGCATTGGCTAAGCTGCAAACAAAGCACAGTAAAAATGGGAAACACCAGGAAAAGTTGGTTGAGGGCTCTGTCATTTCCATAGCTGGGCTCCCTCCTGCCATTTCCAGCTACCCTAACAACGAGGATTATTCACACACAGGATATGGAATCTCTCCATCTGTGCTCTGAATTTCTCCCTCTGGGAAACCTGCAGGTACCAGCACTTGCACTCGAGGACAGCAGGGTCTCCTGAGCAATAGTAAGGGCTGGACTGGCTGGATGACTGCAGCTGAATGTTGTTCTTTTCCACAGTGTTCCTGTCCAGGGAGCAGTTCCTTCCCAGTG
>WBNO01010647.1:0-17224 GCA_013400575.1 Peucedramus taeniatus
CACTGATCTCTTCTGGGAAACTGAAACCAGAGTGTCTCTGCTGAGCACAGGAAATTGCAAATCTCCTCGAGGCAGAAGGAATGGGATCTCAAGGCCCGGAGTTCAGGCTTACACTGCCATTGGGATTGGGCTCTGCCTTCACTTGGTGAAGCCTGACTTGGCAGATTAAAGGTTCTGCCACTCCATGGTCAATGGAGACACATCAAACCCCTGGGTCCTTTCAGGAAAATGTGATAGCATTAAAGCATCTCTGCATTCAACAGACAAACCTTTTTGTGGGAATTGGAAAAACAGAAACTTCCACAGACACAGGAGGGTTTGATTTGAAGCCTTGGAAGCAACTTGGATTGATGTAAAAATACAATACACAGACATTAAGCAGAAAAATAATAAGCTTATGTTTCTACAGTTGTAAGTAAGAATATGCCTTAAGTAAGTTAAAAACTGTATTGATAAGGTGGTGAAGGGTTTATAATGTAGGGGTGTGGTTGTATAGAGTGAGCTAAGAGTTTAGAAGTTATAACAGAGCAGTGTGTAAGTGTGACAGAAGCCCATTGGATAAAAATGTCCACAGTGCAGCAAAATTAAGTAAAGGTGATAGGTTAGAAAAGCAAAATAAACTTTGTGGCAACTGTCCATTGGTTTAGAAAGTTCTATATTGCCTTTCAACAAAGAACTTGTGACTACTTTGAGCTATGGCCGACTGCTTGCTCCTCTAAAATCTCACAGCCTCTGAGACTGATGTTTATCTGAGCAATAAATCTGGTTTTTTTTGTGGTCTCATCCCTTCAATTAAAGCAGCAATAATAATGCCTTTTGTTATGAACAATTCAAGCCTTTCTGATTTTCCCAGATATGGAATTGCTTGTTAGCAGGGATGACAGGCAGCTCCTATTCTCTCCTCTGACACCAAGGTCGATTCTTCCTCCTTTTCTTTGCTTTCTGGTTTGGTTTCCACATTCCCCAAATTTTTTTTTACATCTGTTGATGAAGTCCTACAAAATGGCACAAAGATGGTGATGGGAAGTCACATCAGAAAATTGTGGCAACAATGAAAGCTGGAGGAAAGCTGCAGGGACAGGTGAAGCATGTGGCTCTGTCTGAGCCACACCTGAGCCTCCTAAGCCAGACTTACTGGGATACAGTTGACTAAATTTAATCAGTTTAGTCAGAGACCTCTGACTAGATGTGCCAGTCTGCAAGAACAGGAAAGTCTGAGCTTTTAGCCTTTGGCTTTCTTTACATTCAGTCAAATCATGGCTTTGATACCCCTCTATCAAAAAAGATACCAAAAAAAAAAAATGTAAGGTTAAATCACACTCTTCTGTCTTTTCACTGTAGATTGAATCTAAATTTTCTTATCAAATATCTCTGACAACAGGGGCATGGTAGGTTTCTTAATATTCTAGAATGGAATAATGGAATAGTTTGGGTTGGAAGGGACCCTAAAGCTCATCCAGTTCCACCCCTGCCATGGGCAGGGACATTTTCCACCATCCCAGATTGCTCCAAGCCCCATTCCAACCTGGCCTTGGACACTTCCAGGGATCCAGGGGTAACCTGGAATAACCTGTTCTAGTGTCTCACTAACCTCCATCCTTTGATGGATTTTAGATAAATATAGGCATCTATGCATGGCATTTATCATTCACAATTTCAAGCTGAAGAGTTCTGCAAGTTAACAGGAAGTGTGTGAAGAAATACTTCCTTTTGTTTAGTCACATCCTGCTTGCATAGACAATGCATTATTATTATTATTATTATTATTATTATTATTATTATTATGACAATATCATTACTAAATGACAGCTTTTCTAATCTGTACCTGGTGAACTGCATAGAAACTGCCACATTTGTGTGTTTAGACAACCCCTGGACACTCCTCTCAGACCTGGACAGGTGTGGAGAGTGAACCTGTCTTGGGATTCCCCTGCCTGGGATGTTCCCAAGAGTCCTTTTTCACAGCCAGATGGTCAAAGAAAGAGTCGGAGTTCCTTGGCTTTGGTTCTCAAGGTTGTTTATTTTCTCTTATCTATAACATGTTCTCCCTGCCCAGCCCAGATGCTCTCAGCAGCTCAGCTCAAGGCACACTGCCCACCCTCAGGGCTGTGTTGTCTTTTTATACTATAAACTACACAGACATTATTTACAGTTATTCCCCAATACCCATCACCTATGTTAGACAGTCAGTTTCTACTCTAAACCAACCCCAAAGTGCCACCATCACCAAGAAGATGGAGGCCATGAAGAAGAAGGAAGGAGGGCAGTGCACACCCAGATTCCTCCATCTTGACCCCCCTGTACCCTTATCATAAAAATCTTAACATTCTATTTCTCTACTCAGTGATAAGCTAATCATTCTGCTTAACTTTCCCTGGTTTGTAACTCCTCACATAAAGTTGGTAATTTTTTCCATGTTTCGAGATTGAAGGCAGAGGGGTCTTGGGCTCTGTGCCAAGCTCTCTGAGCCCCCTGCCCGGGTCTCAGCCCATCCAAAGCAGCAAGAGGGATGTCCTGGGTTCCCACAAACTTGCACTAACAGCAGAACTCTGTTTTTCTTGCTATTTCACTTTTATCATTTTAAAATATATTCTAAAAACTTGAATGTCAGCCAATGCAATTTTCTCTATCTTTGGGGATGCTTAGGGGATGATGTAGCAAAAGCCCTTATGTTCTTGGGAGATCCTGGAGATCTGTGACAGTTTATCTTTTCCAGGCACTTGGGAGCCCTTAGAACAGAACTGTGTTTGTTTTGAAAACAAACAAATCTAATATGGTTGTGCCTGGTGTGTCCCCTGGGGGAAAATAGCTGAAATTTATTACTGGGATCTTGGAGATGATGAAACTGTGCAGCATTATGAGTTCCTACAAATGGTGAGGGAAGCTTTCCAGGAGAGTTCATCAGGAAACCCTCTCTTGTCCTTGAAATAGCAGTGATGGCTTTTAATGTTTACAAGAAAAAGTGTACAGATGGTTCAGAGCATCATCACACAAACAAAAGCACAACACGAGCACCACCAAACTGGATTATTGCAGACTCACTGAATGGTGTGATACAGATAAATCTCATTCCATCCCCTGCCATGGAACAGGGACACCTTCCACTGTCCCAGGCTGCTCAAAGTCCTGCCCAACCTGACCTTGAACACTTCCAGGGATCCAGGGGCAGCCACAGCTTCTGTGCCAGGGCCTCCTCACCTCAGAGGGAACCATTTTTTCCTAAATCTTGATCTGAATCTCTCCTCTTTTATTTTAAATCCAGTCCCCCCCATCCTGTCACTATCTGCCTGTGCAGAAGTTTCTCTCCCTCTTTTTTATAAGCCACTTGAGCTGCTGAAAGGATTTCACCTGCCTTGGGATTTGCTCTCAGGTTTTGTTGGTTGGTGCATTCACTCCATTCCCTGGGATGTGAGGAAAGGAAAGTTGAACTGTGCAGATGGGGCTCCAAAAGAACTGAGAGTAGATTAAATTTGGGGATTTCTGTCCCTCTTTGCTTGATAAGGGTAAGCAGGTCCCACACCACTTCCTCTGTGGCTTTAATTGTCAAGAGTGAAGGAAATGAGATGGGAAATAAAATAACAAATGTGAACCACAGTTATTATAGTTTTTATTAAAAAATCACTTTTATTTTTGTTTTCTATTGGGATAATACATTCTTTTTATAGAGATGGGTTTTTGTATCATGAAGGGATGGATGGTTGTTGGTTGATGTCTTTTTTTGGGATTTGTATCAGTAATTATGAATTTATTTTGTAGATATAAGGTAGTTTCTAAAATTTTTGTGAGAGTATTTATGTGTGTTACTAAATTTTAATTGTTTGGTTAAAATGTATGAGAAATCATAGTGATATCTGTTTTCGTGTTTAGTATACTTGTAATACAAATTGTTTTACTAAGGTGTGTTAGACTGTATATTAGCTTTGGTTGTTCATTGCTGATATGTTTTATCTAAAGGACATTAGGTATTGGGTTAAAGATTTTAAAAGGTACTTTTTTGTATATAACTTGTTTATTTATATTTAATGGTAATGTAATAGTAATAGTTACTGTTGGTTTTGGTTGAATTATTATTGGAGTTTTGTAAGTAAGAGCTGAAATTATCAGCTCTTCATGATAATTTGTTGAGATGACAGCTGGAAAAATTGAAAGTCTAAGAATTTTATTATTGTCTTTGTTTATAATTAGAAAGTCTTTGCTTTTGTTGTGAAGTATTAGTAATTCTTGAGGGAATGTATTTATGGTAAAAGTCTTTAAAAATATATTAATTTGGAAGTTGTAATTCTAATTGTGATGGCGTGAATTATAACATCTCTATTGTCTCACACTTCACATGAGACTAAAAATAGAATAAAAGTTTTTAAAACACCTCTCAGTTGCCCCAGCTGTGGGTCAGTAAAGGGCTTAATCTGACAAATCACCTTCAGCCAGGGCACTGATTTTCATGGTGTTTTCCACTGGGGGGGATTTGAACCTCAGCTGTGCCCCTATAAAGTGATCTCATGAAATCTGAGCTTTTATTCTCCTTTAATTGATATTCCCTGGCCACTGTCTGCACTAGGAATGAAATCCTGTATTGATTTCCAGAAATGGGTCACATCCTTATTTTGTTGCTGCTTTGGGATTGCCTGGATTGTGTTGGTTGCAATGTTCCTGTCATAAACTAAATTTTTTTAGTTTCTTCTAAAACTACCCCCTTCTTTTTTCCCCCTTTACTGTCTTCTTGTAGCGATCTGCACTAGAGAGTTAAAGGTAGAAAACAGAAAAAAAAGAAAGAAAATATTTGGATCAAGTCAGCCTGGTTTATTTGACATTGTATTATTTTTGGCAAAACAATTTTCCTTGAATTCTCTGGAAATAGGTAACGCTGAGGAATGAACAGGGTGACAGGAAAAGAGAAACAGTTTTTAATTTGGTTTAGATTCCAGAGAGATTTTAATGAATTTTAATGAAGATTTTAATGTGCAAAGACTCATAAGAAACTCGTGGAAGATCAAACCAAGCCAAAATTTATTCCTAATTCTTCTTTAAATTATTTCTGTATTTACAGATACCCTTGTTCAGCTTTATGTGAAGAAGGAACTCAATAAAATTAATCAAACATGTTAGAAATCACATTTTGACAGGGAGAACAATATAAAACCCCAAAATAATTTATGAGAATTTTAATTACTCATTTAGGCCTTAGACCTGATAGAAGAAAAAAAAAAGAGTAAAAGTAAAGAAGAAAAAAAAGGCGAAAGAAAAATAAGTTTGTTACATCTTTTCTCAACTTTTAATGATATTTTTCTTTTCTCTCTTCTCTTCTCTTCTCTTCTCTTCTTTTCCTTTTTCTTTTTTTCTTTTTCTTTTTCTTTTTCTTTTTTTTCCTTGCAGTAAGTTCTTAAAACTTACTGACACTTCCTGATCACCTCACTAACTATTTTATTGTTGTAACTGTATTTTTCTACCCATTTTCCCCATATTTCAGGTTGCAGCAACCCATTCCAACTGCATCATTAAAAAGGAGCAGGAGACTTGTCTGGAGAAGATCCGGAGGGCAACGGCCCTGAACCCTCTCAATGACTCTTCTCCAGGTGAGTTTCAGACCCTGCACATTGAGCTGTCAGTTTAAAGTGGTTTTCACCATTTCCTGGAGAGGTTTTCAGCCCTGTCAAAGCAAACACTTCGTGGTAAGAGGAGCATCACTGCTGCTGAATGAGCTTGGGGGAATTAAAAACAAAAATTCAATCAGTGGGGGTGCAGAAGAACCATTCCTGGTTTTTATCAGAGGTCAGGAATTTGTTTCTGTACCTAAGGTTACAATATGCCTGCAAAACTAATAATAATTTTAAAAAAGTGAATTAAATAGAAAGGATGGCTGGATGATTTTTCCCTTTATGACAACAGCTTTAGGGACAGGATGTGACACAAAGTGCTGCTCTGGAGCAGCAGCTCGTTTTCCTTCCTCATCTCAGCAATAATTTGGGTATCTCTCACATGATCTGAGGCCCTTTGCAGGGATTAACGTTGTGGTGTGTGTAATCTTGATGAAGGATACTCGTGCTTCTGCTGAGATAAGAAACTGAGGCAGCGAGCAAAGAAATTTATAGTTTAATATCCTGTCTTATTTCCTCCTGACTGCAGCAGGAGCTGCCTGTGGCCAGCACCAGGGAGAGAAGGGCAAAGAATGACAGAGAAACTAATTGGAAATCAGGGTCCATTTACTGAGTCCTGTCCAAACTGCTTCTGCTGTGAGTGGAATTGATAAAACCACAGAGAAAAGCTGATAAAACACATCGTGTGTGATAAAAGAGGGGAGCTCTGTCTCCCCTTTTTCTTGCAGCACGTTGTAGTGCAGAAGCAAAGGAGGTCAGAATGCAGGTATCTGTGTTATCAGTGTCCTCTAGAGCATCCCATCCCTGCATTTTAGGTGCTGGGAGCATTTCCATCAGAGAGGAGGGCTTCCATCAGGGTCCTGCTATTCATCTCATGCATAACTTCATTTCTGTTTCTGGGCAGAGGAACTGTGGGGTGTGGTGGAAGTGAGGAAAGCTCAGTGTACCTCGGGCAGTTCATTCCACCCCCAGGGATGTGTGTTTGAGACCCTCTTTGTGCTTTACACAAGAGCTTCCCAATTTTTCCCTGGTCCAGAAGTGACATGAGCAAGGAAAAAAGGGAAAAAAAGCCTGATTCCTGCCTCCTATCCCTAGAATGGTGCCAGAAGCTGATCATGAGACCTATTCCTTCTGCTTTATGCAATGGCTATTGTTTGGATTCAGGAATTCATAGAACTCCCCAGGTGAGAAGAGATCATTTCACCAGCCAGATTTATTTCTTTACCACCCAAATCCAGAATAACCCTGACAGCTGAGGGCTATTCACACTGAACTCCTCCCCCTGCCTGTTCCAAGTGGAAAGGACACAGCTCAGAGAGGGAGGAAGCCCAGAGCCATTGGAAAAGGCTTTTTCATCTCAATGTGGTGAAATTGCATCACCCACTCAGGCAGGAAGGGACTGGATCCTTTCAGGCTCTCACTCCCAGCAGAACCCAGCTGCTCCCTGTTCTGCTCCCCCAGTATTTGCAGGCTGAATCACTGGGAAGATTTTCCCAGGCTCATTGAGCATCTTTTAGTTGTTCCCCACATCCTGTGGCAATGAGTTCCACAGCTGATGTGGCTTAGAGTAAAAAAAAATAAAATATATCCCCTCCAAGAGGTTAATCTTCCAGTGAAGGATTCTGGTGTATTTCTTGTTTGAAAGGCCTTTCATTCCATGGGTTCTGCTTGCTGGCCTTTTTCTCTGCATTTTATTTTTTTTTTTAATTTTTTTTCTAGTCATGTTTTAAATTTATTTCATTTCACCTCTGGGACTACAGCATTTCACTCTAAGTCCTGACCTCGAGACTCACCTTTCATTTTTTCTTCAAGCCAGATCCTGCCACCCTCATTCTCAACAAAGCTTGATCTTTTTTGTTAAAGGATGAGATGGCAACAAAATTCTACCACCCCCTTACTGGTTGAATTTGTGGGAAATTTTTCACCACAAAACTGCCTGAAGATGCAGTAACTCTCCAGAAATTAAGCAGTCATAAGTGCAGGGTGTTGGTTCCTCTTGAATTTCTCCTGCTCCACACAAACTATTTTTTATTTGGGAAAATGAAAATTGCCCCATGTAATTTTTTATATTCAGCACTAAGAGTTACTAATGATGACAGTTAGTGAAGAAATGTTATCAGCTTGTTTCTTTCAAAGAAAGAGAAAGGGAATAATTCCCTTGCTTGTCAGAAGGAGCTGAAAGAAGGAAGAAATCCCTCCTGACTGGTGAATAAAATTCTGTTTATTCAGAGGAGAAGCACACAATTACCTCTTTGACTATTCCTGCCTGAAAATTCCCATAGAAAAATTCAATATATAAATTTTTTGAGAATTTATTTCTCCTCAGTGGAGCTACAAGATCTGAAATGGGATCATGAGCTTTTAGGAAGTCTGTAGGGGCTTGTGAACATGGTCAAGTTATTGTGACTTGAAAGAAAAATCCACCTTTTATGGCAGATGACACAAAGAGGGTCTGGGACATGAACAGTCTCTGTATTCAGTATTTCTACACCATCTAGAACAATATTATAAAATATTAGGATGCTTCTCCAAGGTGCCCACATGGTGCAAAATGTGCCAATGGTAAAGCAGATTCTCTGCTGTTTAGAGACCTTGTTTTCATCACTGGTAATTCTCTGCATGGGAAGCCCCATCCTTGGGTGGCAGGAGAGGAAGAACAACTTCTGGGTTCCTACATTTTGCAAGAATTCAGCTCTGCTGCCTTTGCTTTACCCCCTTGCTGTGTTCAGTGAACACAAACATCGACCAAATGAGGTTTCTGATGTTTCCTCCTTTCTCTCCCACTCTACCTCTCATGCCCAGATGTTCTGCTCATTATTTCTTTATTCTTCACAGCAGTTTTCTCTCCTTCTGCTGCTGGGCCATGCCTTTAATGCTTCACAGGCAATGATTGCCTTGAGATTTTCTGTTTGGTTTATTTTTTTTTCCAATAATTTTATGATGGATTCTTCCTCTTAAATGCTTTAAATTCTTTAGGAAACTTTATGAGAAGAAATAGGGGGCATGTGCTGACCCTATGTGTCCATTCCCATTCAATCACTAACAGCCTGAATGGAAAAGAGAATTTGAAGGAAATGAAATCTCAGCAGGACCCAGAATCTGACTCCCTTGCTCTGGAGGAGGAATTAAACTGATAAAGGGGAGTAATGAAAGCCAAAGGCAGACAAGAGAGGAAGGAGAGCAGTGATTACTTCATACTCAACTTCCCCAGGCAGTGGTGCCAGGCTATTTCTTACATCAGTGTTTCCAATTTCCTTTGTTTGAATTTTCATCCCTGTCCTACTGTGGAGCTGCTCCAGTTTGTGCTGGACCCTCTTCTAGCTCTCACCAGCCCTCCAGATATTTTCTGCCAGATCAGACTTGATAAATCTCACTGCTGAACCACATGCACCCTTTTTTTATTTCTATTTCTCCCATCCAGACTCTTCTGACCTGTTCCCAACCCTGGGGCTAGGAAAGACTGACACAGGAGTTACTCAGATATTAATGACAGTTTCCTGGGTTAGGTGCATTTAGCAGGGGATTTATCTAATTAAATGTTGATACCTGCAACTGCATCTGCACTACAAATGAGCAAGTCACCTTCCTCAGTTTGTAGCTCTGGATGTCAACCAAGCAGAGCCTGAGACATAATTTATTTCATCCTCAACATACATTACATGATATTTATTTTTTCTCTCTGGACACATGGAATAAAGGGTGACCATGTCAGCTCTAAATAATCACATTTAGGCGTCTACATTTGATCAGACAAATCCCACCTTCAGCTTCTGTCTTTGTTATATTGACTAGGTCATGCTGGAGGTCTGGATTACCCAAAAAATCTGAATTGAGATGGAAAGAACCCTGCTGATGAAATGGAAAGCCATAGATTGGCACGAAATACTTTTCCCAGCCTGTTCCCTGTCTTTCCACTGTTGGAACCAGATATTCCAGACTTGTCCCTTGAGCGTGGCTCCCTCTCAAATGGTGGGAGAGTTCCCTGAGTGATTTGCAGATTTGTGTCTACAATTTAGTGTTCAAAGAGCTTAAAATGCACTAACCTGGAATGAGCCAAGGTGTGACAAAAGTGAACTCAGCAGAGAATTTGAATAGCAGAAGTGGTGAGGCCTCGTTGGTGATTATGTGGTTTATGACTCACTGTCAAATCAATCTTGAACTTCAAAACTCCATCATCTGTTGTTTTCCAGTCCCACTCCTCCTGTCCTTCCTCTGAAAAATGTTGAGAGAAAGCAACATTCCCAGGCATGTCAAGGAATTGAAAGGAAATAAGGATTTGAAGGGACGTGATGATTCCTGTGAGGAATCACATGGAATCCTTGTTAGATGTTACCCAGTAAATCAACAGGAAAGAAACTGGTAAGGGCACCAGGGGGGTAGGAGATGATAATTGGGAGGCAGTGTGGTGATGCAAGGAGAGATTTTGAATTATGTTTCCATCACACGAAGATGATGGAGCAGGTTTTTTTCAGTTTCACATTTTTTATTGAGTGTCTCATCAGCCTCTTGTTCTCTCAGAGCCTTTGAATTATCTGCTGTTATTTCCCCTGGCACCACTGGGAAGACATTACTTCACTGTGTCTCCCTTTACTGAAGCTGCTGTGCCCAAAAACAAAAGGACCAGGACTGAATCCAAACTAATGAATTCCTAGAGTTGGAAGGGCATAGATAAGAAAATGTCTCTACACCTGAAAGTTTTCTCTGTGGCTTCTTTTGAAGTAGAATACAGACCTAGATAGCTTTGATCTCTATGGATACATCTCTCCTTGGTCAAAGATGCTTTTTTTGGGGCGCTGATGGATTTATCTGTGTGACACTGAATAAAGTGTCTTCTACTAAATTCATATTAGAGCTGGTAGGAACAAGGAAGAATTTCAAGGGAGAAGCCAGGGGCATGTGATGACAGACACGGGGTCTGTGCTTATTTCTGGTATCCATTCTGTAGAGCCTTTGTCTGAACAAGTCTCCTGTGCACCCTTTGGGACCCAAGCTGTGATCAAACTTTGCTTTTTCTCAGGCAAATGCAAGGAAAAGTGCATCACTTATCTCTGTGTTCCAAGCATTGATTCATTCTTTAACTCTTTGCTGAATTTCTCTGACTTTATCATCATGTTTTTTAGATGTTTTTGGAAAAGGGGGAATGGTTTTAAGTGAAAAAGGGGAGATTTAGATTAAATATTGGGAAGAAATTCTTCCCTGTGAGGGTGGTGAGATTGCCCAGAGAAGCTGTGGCTGCCCCTGGATCCCTGGAAGTGTCCAAGGCCAGGTTGGATGGGGATTTGAGCAGCTTGGGATAGTGGAAGGTGTCCCCATGACAGGGGGTGGAAACTCAATGGCCTTTAAGGTCCCTTCCAACCCAAACTATTCTAGGATTCTATAAATTTGTTCACCTGACAGAGTGGATGAATTCATGTCACTTCAAAATGGGTTTATAAAATAGAGAGATCTTTATTAGTGCTAGATATTGAAACTGCATTCATAGTCAAGAGGTCAAAATCAGAACTTGGAACTCACTGACACTCACTTACAGAACTTGCACTTGCCCTATTTTTGCATCCACCTTCTGCTGAGAAGGTTGTATAATAAATGCCCATTTTTCTGCTTTGCCACTATTTACACAATCATTGTGGAGGTCTGAAGTTGGATTGAATTAATTCTGTTTGTGATAATGACCAAAATCTTCATTTTTCAGGCATAAACCAAGCTTCTGGCTCCATAAAGAATCTTTTCATCAAATGGAGCAGCTGAAGCTAAAATGGTTGATGCTGACTTACTGTGAATTCAGTCACATCAGTGAGGCTGAAAGCCTGGAGGTGCATTGCCATTGGAAAAGTTCAGGATCAGCTTAGCAAGGGGAAAGAAAGGGTGTTGTGTCACAGTCGAAGTGCCCTGGAATAATTTAAGGAAAGGTTTTTTGCTAGACATGGGTGCAGACAGATCAAACCTCAAATGGATGAACCATGACATTTCTTGGAAAAGCCTCCAGGATGTTTCTTTCTCATCCTCTAATACACAGCCAAGCTGTATTTACCTAGATGCTCGGCCTGGGGAGGGAAACAGTACAATGATAATTTTTCTGGTGAAGAACTCCTGGAAAGAGGGATTCAAATACCATCCACATTGCATCCTAGACATTATATTAATGGCAGATGAGCAGGGATATTCCTTTGGCATTGTAACTCTCATGGTGCTGGGAGCAGAAAAAGAGTTTGTGTGATCCTACAGCTTTTATTGGCTGTATTAATTTTAATTTTAATTATTATTAATCCAGCTGGATTGCCACGAGACTGGGAATTTCTGGACTATTCTCCATCAGGGATCAGAACCACACAGTGTGGTTGGAACTGTGTTGTTGGAACCCTGGCTGCTGAGAATTTCAGACTTTCTGTGCTGACAGGCACTGACCCCCAAGAGAACACTGCATTGACCTGAGGCCATGGAGAAACTTCCAAAATGGAATGATAGAACTGAGATTGTGGGTGTGGAGTTTGAATAGAAGTGTGTGATATCACAGGGTGGGAAACTTAGAGTTTAAGGGTTTAGAATACAGTAATAGATCTAAAGCAAGATGGAAGTTTTGGGGCGGAGACTGGACCTTCTTCTTGACCTTCTTCTCCATGGGTTTGGGTGGTTTTGTGTAATTGGATAAAAAAGTCCTCATTGCAGGGCATGGGTGATTGGTTATTGAGTTAAAAGTAAAAATGATTGAGGTGTCATTTCTTAATTGGACAGTTTATCCTTCAAAGGCCTTGTAGAGAGAGAGATGAGGCTCCATTTTTAGTTTGTTAGAGTGAAGTGCTGCAGAACTCTGATGCAGAGTGATGTAGAACATCTGAGTCCCAACAAGAAATACTCTCTCATGATTTAATCCCAACCCTGGCAAAAAAAAAGCAAAGACTTCTTCATAATTTTTCAAGAAAATCATTCCTAAATATGGTGTCCCCTTGTCTTCAGAGCTGTATGCT
Organism: Peucedramus taeniatus; assembly: GCA_013400575.1. Classification (NCBI taxonomy): domain Eukaryota; kingdom Metazoa; phylum Chordata; class Aves; order Passeriformes; family Fringillidae; genus Peucedramus; species Peucedramus taeniatus. The sequence goes on from WBNO01010647.1 coordinate 12,560, forward strand.
ACCCATGGATAAGCCAAGCCATGGCAAAAGGGTGGAGTGTGCAGGGTGTGTCCTGCATCACCTGGGCACAGCTGTGCCTTGGGTTTCCCACAGCACACAGGAGAGATGTGGTTACTTCAGTCTCTGCCATAAGAATCTTAACCTCAAAACTTACAAGTTCTTTTTTACTGCTTTGTCTCCAGGGATGGAATTTGCCTCTCTGGATTTTAGTGAATAACACCTCAAATCTCTGACCTAAACAAAGTCTGAGTTCTGTAGAGCTGTGGGTCCTTCCTTGGAGCTGTTCATTTCCAGCTCTGGGTTCCTGAATTTTTCTCTCTGGATTTTAGTGAATAACACCTCAAATCTCTGACCTAAACCAAGTCTGAGTTTTGTAGAGCTGTGGGTCTTTCCTTGGAGCTGCTCCTTTCCATCTCTGAGTTCCTGACACTTGGGGATTCATCGTTCTCTGTAATGGCCTTTTTCTCTCTCTCCTGATTCAAGAAGAGGATGAGTTAAGCCCTATGGATTCTCTAACCTGGTTAAAGCTTAGGCCAGATGATCACCTGGGGATGGTCAGGGAAGATGACTCAGAGAAAAAAGATGCAAAAATTGCTGTAATGGGGCAGAAATTTTTATTATCTCCTCCGGCAGCAGGAGCACACTTTGGTGGTTTAAACAAGGACTGCCACCTTTGCATGCCCTGCTGATAAATCTGAGTTTAGTCATCTTCTCAGCATTTGCTGGACTTCCATTCAGAAAAAAAAAAAGGGAAAGAAAAGTACTGGAATTTAGTACCTACATCTCTGAAAACCCCATTAGCTGTGGAACATGTGTATGAGCTACTGTTCCCATCCCATACTGTATTCATTGTGATAATTCTCACCTGGTTCTTTCACAGCCATTACTTTTGTCATCTCCAGAATTGCCAGGAAGTCCTTCTGTAATAGGCAAGGAACATGAGTTAAAAGAAAATGAAAGGGGAATTAGAATTTGTCCAGGCAGCTGGGTAAGATAATGACTCGGATAAGATGAGTTTCTGGGAACCAGATTGAATAAAAGTATTTCTCTGTGAGCAGTTTAGTCATTGAAAAATGCAGGTTCAGGTTACATGTTAAAATAATTAAGGCTGAAAAATAGCAACCATTAACAAATTTGGAAAATGAAAATATATGGTCATTTCATATTGTTCTGTTCAACAGAATATTGTTTCAGAGGTATTGGTACTTAAATTGAGTTAGGGATAAGAAGTAAAGAAATGATAAAATTCAAGATAAAAAGCTAAAAATGAAATTTCCTCTCTGCCTGTCTGGCTCTTTGTTTTCATGTCAGACAAGATGAAGGCAAAACTCTCACTTAATTGAACAGAATGGGATTTTTGTGCGTGGTGTGTTTAAAAATAAAATATGCATTGTTTACACGGTTCTACCTGTGAGTTCCTTGTTTCTATGGTGACATCCAGTTTATTAAATCCTCTCTTTTCTTTGGTCCAGACTTAAATATTATCAAGAAGACCAGTCTGGCAATCTAGTTCATGGTGTATATGATGATCTAGAGCAAAGGGAGCAGTTTATGTCCAGTTTATGCAGAGATTATTGAAGTGTGAGGGTTTTGCCCATCTATTATTTACTTTCAGTGGGGTTTTTAATTTATGTTTTGTTTATTTTTGCTTGGTTGGTTGGTTTAAGGTTTTTAATGAACATTTTCAAATACATAGCATAGTAGATGCAGCCTGGGCTAGTGGAAAGTGTCCCTGCCCATGGTGGGGTGGAATGAGGGGATCCTCAAGGTCCCTTCCAACCCAAACCATTCCATAATTCCTTGATTTTAGATGCCTTTGCAACTGATTTTACTTCTGGGACGTGAGTACTCTTCTAATTCACATTGTCCCAAACAATTGTGAGCAGCACATGTAATTGCAGTCATGTTTTACCAGGCCACTGCAGTTAAAAAATTAATGATGAGCAGCAATAAAACTTACCCAATTAATGAGTGATGGTTTAATCTGTCAGTATCTGTAGAGTCATGAACAGCTGGAAGCTGTGACAACAATCTCTGTAGTGCCATGGCTAAAAAAAATCCCCAAAAAACTGTTAAGGAGTCATCTTAATTATAAGTGAGTGATAATTGATAAGTGATCTGTGATGGCCAACTCCTTTTAAACCAATGCTCTATCCCAGCAGGCAGCTGCTGCACTCTTCCACAGTGCTGGAAAAAAAAGTGTTTCCTTGCATGGAGATTGTGTTTTATAGAGGTCCTGTAAATGTGTTGTGCTTCTGTAAACGTTGTTGTAGAGATGGACAGAAACAGCACATTGAGCAATGTATCAAAGACTTTTTTTATTGCTGCATGTTCTCCTTTTTTGTACAATTTTACAGACCTCGTGTGTGACTCCAATTGGTTGGTAGCTTTCTTGCCAATTACTCTGTTGGTTAGTAAAAGGTATTTTTCTTGTCCATCAAATCTCTCTATTTTAAAATTGTTTACATATTTTCTTCACTGATTCTCATGGCATAGATTTATTGTTTATGCAAGTGTTAGGTGTTTTTCACCCAGGAATAAATTATGTTAATGAACTGTTCACACCAGGATTGCTTTCACATGGGAACTTGCACAGTGCTTCTCTTAGAAGAAATGACAGTCCAGCCACTGATCTAACAGAGCAGACCTGATTTTATGAGGCCTTTCTTTTATAATTTTTCTACCTTACTGCAACAAGTAAAAACGAGTGAGTCGGGTGTCAGACAACTGGATCTTCTTTTCAAAGGAAATTCAGTGAAAATCTAATTTGTTCCTATTTCCATGGCTTGTTTTGTGGCTGGCTGCTGGCTTTTCTAATGAAGCAAGGCTTTATTGCTGTTTCAGACTGTTTGTGTCCCTGGGAAAACAGAGAGAGAGCTCAGTCCTTGCTGGAGGCAATGGCACAGTTGACTGGTTTCTAGGATCTTTATTTCCAGGGGTGAGACATGGAGCCAGACAGCACTGATGGACTTTGGGTTTCACCTCTCTGGCAATGGTTGCATTTCAGAGGAACCCTGGATGAACCCTAGACTTTGCCTGTAAATTGCTTTCTAGTGTCCAATAAACTCCTGAAGCACGAGAATTAGGGAATTACTTTGGAGATTTTTAGGAGCAGATGCAGGTGCACATAAACACAAGAGTCCCTGTATTCCTTAGGGTATCCAGACATTCTGACATGGGGCCTTGAGAAGATTTGTGTCTATCCAGACTGGAAACCCAGTGCCCTGAAAAATCTGTGTTGCCGTAAAACCTTATATTTGTTAAATTAAATCCTAAAAATACCTGACAGAGCTTCCTAAAATCCCCATGTCCAGTCGGTCACTCAGGCTCCCTGAATGACCAGTGATGGAAAATAGAAGACTTCAAAGTGCAGATCATTACCCAGAGACATCTTCATTGTACCCCTGAAATTACTTTCAAAGCTTCAATAAATATATTGACTAGAGTGGAAGGTGGGACACTGAAGATGTAGTTAAAGATGTCTCTGATCATTGCAGCAGATTTGAACTAGGTGATCTTTCAGGGTCCCTTCCAACCCAAACCAATCCATGATTCTTTGAAGCTCAGTGAAAAGAGATAGGCATTTCTATAGAAGTAGTAATGTTTTCTAAGAAAATCCTAAAAAGAAAAAAAAGAAAAAGGATTTTTTTGTTGTTTTTTTGCTGGAGGATGTAAACCAAGCAATGAAAAAAAATTATTGATTGTAGACAGAAAGGAAAAAAAATATTCCTAGAGTGAACAATTCTGGGCACCTGTTGTTTGTAACAGAGAAAATACAGGATTAATGCCCAACACATCCAGGAAATTTGGTTGTTTAGTCAAATTACCCAAAGGCAAGGAAAGGACAATAAGCAAGCAATAAAGGACTGTACAGCAAAAATTTATGATCCCTGCTTGAGCTTATAAAAACCTAGAAGGATATAAAAGATGCTGATATACACGTTAGTATAGACAAAATACAGATTTTGAGTCTTGCCTTAATTCCTCAGCTTTGGGCTTCGGCTGCTAATTAATTAATTAAATAATTACTTCTAACTCAGGATAGTCTGGGATTCTGTGAGTTTTCCTCATAGAACTTGAGGGTTTCTGTGCCTTAGGTGTTTCCAGCTTGGCTATTGCCCCAAAGCCGCCTTCTCAGTCTAGGACAAAAGCTGCTTTTTGGGGGAGTGACTCATGAGATGGAAATTCTAACATCTGCTTTCCAATGAGGACAATGTTCTCCAGAAGTTGCCTGTTCCTATCTGATGCGTTGAGAGGCTGACCTGGAACAGAGGGTGGACAGAGTTAAAGGAATAAAGTAGGGATTTATCAAAAGGCCTTCAAAGGATACACCCTGGGCAGCACTGTCGCTGTCGAGGCGGTCGCAACACAAAGCAGAGACCACAAGCAGTCTCAGATGCAACTCTTTATTATTGAACATGGCTGACCTTTTATATACTTTCTAATTGTTTATATTTCTTCTACCCTAACTATTGACCACAATAAATCAACATAACACCATTGATGGAAAGTTACAGTGATTTCAGCTAACTTTCTAAAAATACTTTGTCCAGCTGCAAAGTTCTGTCATTATCTTTTTTCAGTTCTTCTCTTCTCTTGGTCTCCTTGGTTACAGCCTTGGAGAGAGCTCCTTATCATCTTCTTCTTGCTCCTCAGCTTCTTCTT
>WBNO01010648.1:0-58985 GCA_013400575.1 Peucedramus taeniatus
CTGTACACAACAATCAGACTTCAGTAATTGCAACTTTTCTTTTCTGATTTACAAGCCCACATGAGGCCTTTTGGATTCATTATGCATTAACCAGTGTGTATCTAGGGATGAATAATGTTCTGTCGTACTTTCTTTTTGCCCTTGCACTGAACAGTTTTGTTTTTTAACAGAAATGCCTTTTTCCTTTTGAGAACTCTCAGAAATATGTTCCTTTAAAAACCTCCTACATGGTATGTATTTTCCATTTGTAAACAGTATGTCAAAGAATGATTTGAATCAGTGGTGAGGCAGCCAGATATTTGCATGTCATGAGGTCTAAGGGAAACAAACTGACCCTCAGCCTTCCCCCCATCCAGGCAAATTCTGATGGGACCCTCAAATAGCTCTGGCAAAGTGTTATGTTTCTTTTGGACTTGATGGATGCTTGTTTCTGTGAAGACGTGTAATTATTTCTTCCTTTATTTTGCTGCGCAAGTTACCAAGAGAAGCTGCTTAAAACTAAATGTGAGTATTGAGGCTTTTTTCTGCTATTCCTTTATCTGATAAGCTTTAAACATGTTAGCATAGAAGGTACTTAATATTTTGAGCAAGTATGCAGCATGTTTTTCCTCACAAAACTGCTGAATAGATTAGATGCAGACTTCCACATATATATTATGTTTTTAATTTTGTGTACCTAAAGAGATACCACACTTAAAATTAATTTGTTATTAATTCTTTTCATTGTACTAATTGGCTCACCCACTAATTTGCGGAAAGATTGTTTGGGATTTCCTTTGTAAAGAGGTGAGGATGAGTTTTGTTTACTCCAAAGAACCATCCAACAAAAAATGAGTATGCTTTTTCCCATTATGTTTTATCTCCTAGCAAGCTTTCATAGCTATTTGCTTTTGCAAGAAAAAAATCTAGATAGTGTCTTTTCTGTTAAGTCACTTGTTTCTAGCATAAGTAATCTTAACACCTAATGTGAATTGTTCTTGATTTTGGAAGTAAAACAGTTTCCAAGCTGACTTTTATAAGAAGTCAAAATATTGCTGTAAACAACGAGTATCATCTCCAAATTCTTCTTCCATAAGACACTTTGTGTTATCTTTCTTTATTTTTAGGATCATAGTTTTTTGGAATTTGCATTTAGAAATTAAGTTTCAGATGCCTTTTTTTGTTTGTTTGTGTTAATATTTTTCTTCCCTTTGTGCAACAAGTTGTTATTTGTACAGTAAGAGAACAAACTATAGTGGATTTGGTATATTAACATTATTACAGATTGCTGATGGTCATCCCATGTAATTTTACTTCAGGATCAGGAAAGTCATTTTGATTCAAGGGTATTTAACTGGTAGAATATTGTGATGATACTAACTAACTTTCAGGGTTAGAGAACAATGAATTCAAAAGCTCCTCGAAAGAAATTCTGATGTATGGTTTCTCCAAATTATTTGCAGGCAGTCATGATTTATAAAGCATGTATTTTTTGGTTGACGTGGTAAGACGTTCCGTCGGCTCTGTACCAATAATCCCAGCTTTTTTCATTTATTTTCCCTACCAGAGATTTATTTCTTGAAAGAACAGTTAAAAACTTTTAGTATTACCTAACCATGGACAGACAGAAATATTTTAACCAGCATGCTTCCAAACATCAAGCCCAAAATCAGAGGGTGAAATTCCAAACCTGTTGGAAGGAGCAGCCCTCCTGCCGGCTCAAGCTCTCGGTGCCGTCAAGGCTTTTAGATCACCTGGAGAGTAAATCCAAGCTGAGTTTTACTCCAAACTTCCCTGCCAATTTAGGGTAAATGATGCTCATAAATTAATCATTTCTAGTTCAACTGTTCTATTAAAATCTCTAGAGCCCTAAGTTTGGAAGCTGGCATGGTGAAATGCTGCTGGTGCTCCACTTGGGCTGCTGCAGCCGAATTCATTCTTTTGGGAACGGGGCATGCAGCTCTTATGAGAAAGGAGGCTGTGAGCTCCTTGTTTCATACAATTGTGTTTTCCTGTAAAATGTCAGAGGGATCAAGTAAGGACATTTTTATGGAAATATGCAAACATAACTCCAAGACAACAAGTTAATAAAACCCCATGACATAAATTCTGTAGCAGAGATAAAGTGAAGGACAAGACTCACAAAGGGAAGCTACACTGCCTTAGTTCCTTCATAATGACGGCTAAGTTTAATTTCTGCTAGAAGTCATCCTGGAAAGGAATTTATATCTGTCCTTTAGCTTAAAAAATGCCTCACTCAATAGCTTCAGCAGGTTTAAGCTAGTTTTTATTAATATGCCCATTCTCTGTTGCCATGTAGTACATGTCAGCTATCATCCCTACTTGTTCCCCCTTCTTAGATTTAAGAGTTTTCTTTGATTCTACTTCATTCATGCTAGCATGCTACTTTTCTTCCCAGCTATGGTTGCCTTTGAATTTTTTCAAGGTCCATGTGAGAGGACTGGTTAATTCTTGCACATCTCAGTGTAGTGTGGGTAATGGATCTGAACAGGCTGTCCAACTGGTCGCTGGCCTCACGCTTTATCAGTCAGAAAAATATTAATCTTCCTGTAATGTGTCTTTGTACATAGGTAGCAGAATTAATAGCAAGAATGGCCAAGTGCCAGAGGATGGTGTAGTTGTTGACAGAACATTTTGCATAAGAATATTCATCATAACCTCAGAGTCATAAAGGACAACTGCAAAGTGCGCAACTGGAACATTTTATTACTTTGGCTAAATTTGGAAGTGTTTTCTACCTCCAGCACTGGGAGTTGACGAGATGGCAACCTTTGTACACTGCTTTTAACTATCCCGGGCCAGTGCCATGGATACAGCCTGATGAGCAGACCCATCTGATGACAAAGGTGCAGTGAATGGCTTCTTTTGTTCCCACTCTTCGAAGGTTTGCTCTCTGACTTTGAGAAAGTCAATTACTTTGCTTTGACAAGTATTAACCTTTTCTGTAGACAAGTAACTTACAAATGTGTTTTAGGATTACTTTATTACTGTTAGAAAAGCATTCTGAAACCTTTGAAAGGAAGGCTGTAAAATATCCCAGAGGTTTAGATTTAATTCTATTTATCAGAAGCCCATAACAGTATTAGGCTTAAATATGCTTGTCGAGCTCAGACTTTCTCAAGTGAGCTCTTCAAGTATCAAATTCAGCCGCATCATGATTCATTTATGTACTAAAACATGCAAAACTGTGGCATAATTAGAGTTCAAAAATCTAACTTGCATGGGAAAAAATGTTTAGAGCAAAAACTATTTCATGCTGGTCTTCTAATTGGCAATCTTTGTTTAGTTTAGTGCTTAAAAGTTGAAGAGCATTGAGAAATATTTCAAATTAAAAGCTCAAACAGTTTGGGTTTGTTGGATTTTTAAAAAATACAGTAGCAGAATTCTTAATTTGTTTAATTACTTGCTTAAACTTTTTACTGAAAACTTTAAATAAATTTTACATACATCAGCAGAAAGGCTTTGGATTGTATTTGTTCCTTGGTGCAGTTTCTGCCACTGTGTTCCACTTTCCCCCTCCTCAGACAAACCTTTTTCACCACAGCTGGTCAGAATTATGGTCTCTGAGCACCAACCTCTACCAAAACCAGTCAAATCCATTTGAGGTTTGCAGAGATGGTTGTTGCTACATTCTTCACATCATCACTAGAATAAATCCACATCAACTCTCTAGTGGTGGAGAATACTCTACTGGTATCAGAGGGCTCACTGTTCCACAATATCCTTGTGTTAAATTACGCATTCTTAAAATGTTCCTTAATGTTAGAAAGGAATTTCTTCATTCTTACCAAATTTCCCCAGCATTCTAAGATTTAGTGATGGGTTTTATTTGTCTGAAGCAAATGTTGAGTGTCTTGGGTGTTCAGATAAACTTTAGTCTTAATTTTTCTTCAACCAGATAAGGTCAATCCTACACAGGAACCGATTTTTAGATAGTGTGTATTTATAATCATAGAAAGAAATTCACTCTGAAGTCATGGTGCCAAAAACAAAACAACAGCAACAAAAAAGACTTTTTCACATACCAGGACATTACAAAAATCCCAGCAGGGCAGTTACTGAAGGGTCAGTAACCTCACATCATAATAAAGAAAGACAGAATACCATGGTCTACTAATTTTAAATCATAGCCACTTCTAGACTATTTTAAATAGAAAATGTTTAATGTGTGGTGCAGAGATTTTAAGGCCTGAGGGAAATGTTAGGATACCCAGTCACATAATTGTTCTGCAGATTTTATCTCCCAAGAAGGTAGAACAGGTAATGTAGGAGTCACAAAGGCTTCAAGTAGGGGGCAAATGTTGCTGGTGGGAACCCAGGGCTAAATTTCTGTAAGGACAGGTCCTTGTTTCTGCCATAGGATGTGTGTGAGGATTCAAGTTAAAACTGAGTCCATGCCATGTTATCTCCTATCTTGTTTGACAGCACATTATCTACTCAACTGCCCAAGACTTCTGAGGTCTTTAATTAACATTTTTGCCTGCTTAATGGATGATGCACAAAGCCACATATTTAAAGAGCAAAAAAGGAAAACCACCAACATTTTTTTTTTCTGTATTTGTCCTAGTGACACTGTTATTTTTCCTCCCTGGTAGAGGACAAACAAAAAGCCAAAGACTTCCACTCCCTGCTCTTTTTTCTACCAGCCGCACTCCTAAAAGGGTTCTCCTAAAAATGTTCACTGCCTTCAAAATTCCTTTTGTGAGACCACTTCTAAAACTGTTTTTCAGTTGTGAGTCCATATATACTTTGATTGTGATAGAATGAAATGTGCTGGATAACTGTCAACAGTGAATATAGGGCATGATGTAAAAGAATTGTGTATATCTGGATATTTAATCTTTTCTTTTCCCCAGTCCAAAAGCCAGCAGCCTGTCCTTGATGCAACTATGTAGATAAACTAATAAGGTTTTCCTGTCCACAGTGTGTTTAAAGTACCCTTGACAGGAAATAAAAGCAAAAAGCCACTCTGCTATTATTCCACATCACTGGTGATATGCAAACACAGCTGAATTGCACTATTTTGTTACTGCAACCATGGTGCAGATGCTGAGACATCATAACAGAATTGTGCATAGCACTGCCCAATAGATAAGAGCACACCAACCCTAAACTGTAGAATTAAACCCTAATCCAGAAAATCTTAAATCACCTTATTTACATAATTACATCCATGAATTGAGATAAATTATTCAGCTACATTACTTTGCACACAGATGCCAGTGATCTGTTTTAAGAGAAGACACAGCTGGTGTCATGTAACACTTAGAGGGAAGGAAGGAAGGCAAATAAGTCTGTTGAAGAGTACCTACAGCATATTTTCTTGTTGGTTGTTTGTTGTGAGCTCTTCTAGAAACCTTTTTCACCATCTGTCTCAGTTATATCATACAACCAGTTTCGTTACTGTAAAAATGGTAGAATATAAAGAGTGACACTTCTTTCAGATTTTCTTTACCAGATTAGATGCTTCATGGTCTGTCTACCTAGCAGATGCAATATATGCATATGTATTTTAATATGCTTCTGCTGCTATTATTGTATCTCTGTATTCCAAAGACAGTGCAACTGCAGAGCATCATTCATGCAAAAAAAATATCATAACCGTACCTACTGTGTTAATTGTCATCAAAAATACAGAGTCCAAAGGTAAAGATCAAGCTGTTTCTAACTCTCTTCAATGTTTCTTCTTACCCTTTCTCTCCTTGTTGCCTAGAGAAGCTGTGGATGTTCCACCCCTGACAGTGTTTAAGTCCAGGCTGGATGGGGCTCTGAGCAACCTGGTCCACTGGGAGGAGTCGCTGCCCATGGCAGTGATCTTTTAAGATCCCTTCCAACCCAAACCATTCCATTATTACTTGATCCTGCCTCTTGGAATTGCCCATTTTGAAGCCTGTTTTCCCTTGAGAAGGGTGGAGAGTGACACAGCAGTGGTCACCCCAAACATCTCACATATAATGAGAAGATATTAGCAGTGGCCAGCATTTCTTAGACTGTACAGCAGTGGCTTTACAAACAATGATTTCTGTGGGTGTAATAAGCAGCCTAGGGCTTGTCTGCAGAGCCACATCATCCTTACTTTCAGAGATGAACTTGATATGAAGGTGGCAGCCAAGCCTGAGGGAGCACTGCAAGCAGCAAAACTGGCCTATGGAATATTTGGCCTACAAATCAAAATACCTGGAAACAATGATAATTGAAGTAGGGATCTTACATACCAGTACTACTGACAGTAGCCTTTGCTTTTCCTGAGCCGTAATGTGATGTAACTCATCACAATCTCTTAACAAGGCTGAGACTAGAAAGTTTTAGATTTGCTTAATTTTGATAAGGTGTCATCCTTTTATTAAAAGAGTGCTGTGTCTCGGTTTATATATTTTGTCAGGAAATTAGGCTGGGTTGGCATAGCACAGCTGGAGATAAGAGGAAAAACCACTGCAGCAGACGCTTGATTATCATTTGGGGGATTTACTTTTGGGTTTCGGGGAAGCAAGTATTTCTTTTTTAAATAGGGTAATGAAAATCCTTTCCAATTTTAGCTTGTTGCTAATGATGCTGTTGCTGCTGATCTTTATATTTTTTATTCATTTTATTTCTTAAAGCAGTTCTAAGTAGGTCACAGGCTTTTAAATAACCCTTCTAGAAAAAGCTGTACTGTGTAGACAGTCGGAGGTTTGTTGTTTTTTTTTTAAATGATTGTAATTCATGTGATGCACCCCTTCTCACACTAGAGTAATCTTCATCCACCTTGCTATTCCTGGAATGAAATGTAAGGGTAGGGAAATCTGGTGTCTACAGCTAAAACATCAGCAAAGACAAGAAATTATTTTTTTTTTCATTAAGACCTTAAAGATTACTATCAGAAACAGCATTCCCTACTGAAGTTCTGTTACTTCTTGTTAGTGGCAAGAGTGTTTTGATTGGTGACCTCCAGGCACTTCACTCACCCTTGTATAACAGGTATCATTTCTTATAACTACTGTTTTTCCCGGGAAAGATTTCAATCCCAAAGGCAGGCTTGTGTCACTTCCAGGGAGGTGTGTCCCTGCCAGGTGGTGTCAATGTATGGCTGAGATGCTGCTGTTTCCTTGGGGCATTTCTGCCCAGCTGTGCAGGCATTTTGTGCAGATGCTCTTCTAGCAGAGATGGTTCCAAAGTGCTCCTCTGATACTGCTCCCTACCAGTGTCCAAAGGGGGCCTAGTGGGAACCTGGAGAGGGACTCTTCATCAGGTACTGTAGTGATAGGACAAGGAGTAATGGGTACAAACTGAAAGGTGGGAAATTTATTATAGACATTAGGAAGAAATTCTTCACTGTGAGGGTGGTGAAGCACTGGAACAGGTTGCACAGAGAAATTATGGATGCCCCGCCCCTTGAAATTTTCAGAGCCAGGTTGAATGGGGCATTGAGCAACCTGGTCTAGTGGGAGGTGCCCCTGCCCATGGCAGTGGAATTGGAACCAGATGGTCCTTAAGGCTCCTTGCGCCCTTAAAATTTTATGAGTGCATGATTTGCACAGTAGGGATAAACTCACTGAGAGAAGTCTCAGATCAAGACTTCAGTGCATGTCTTCATTTGTAACTTCCACTTTCTGTTTATTTAAACACTTTTTGAAGTATCATTCATGATTCCCTAATTCCCTAGTAATCCACCTATAATTGTGGATTATAGGTGAATGTACATTATGTACATTATGTGAGTGTCAAGGAAAGAAAGGGTACTTGGAAAAAACAGGGATCTGTTGTTATGAGAATGCCCCCACTCCTGTTCTAGCACCCATAAGAGAACACTGACGGTTTGTGGAGATTTTTACCCTCCCTCTTTGCCGTTCAGCAGTGATTCTGTGGTCCATCCCAACTCCCCCTGCTGAACCTCATGAGCATCCTGTCACCACCACACCTCTTCAGTTATGGGGTCCCTCTGTATAACATCACATCCATGTGGTGTATCAGCCTCTCTGCCCACTGTGGTGTCACCTGCCAGTTTGCTGTGGGTGCCACTCTGTCCCATCTAACTCACCACTTAATTTGAGTATTCTGTATCAGATGAGCCCTTTGTAACAGATGCAATACTCAAACCTGTTTTCTGGTTCAACATGGGAAGTACAACTAAGAATACTGACAGTATTTTACATTGAAAGTTACAACAGTGCACAGCTGAATTATTTCATCACTTAATTTTATTCCATACATTTTTCAGTAGTCAGAAAGGAAAGAGCTCCATAATGACGCAGGAGAAAACTCTGGCTCTACCAGACTGTGTGAAAACCTGTAAAAAATGTGGGTAAGAATTTCAGGAAAATAAAAAAAAAGAGAAGAACTTAGATGACTACACCATTTGAGTTTGTATGGTGTAAACAAAGCAGACAGCAATACCAATTAAGGAAAAAATTGCAAAATTCCTGAGATGCTTGATCCCCTAGGCAAGCCACAGCTCTTGCCCTTTTTGCTTGTAGTCATGGGGTGTGTAAACACAGTACAATTCAGTATGAAATACCTGACCAACCTCTAAAATATCTGCTTTGCCTTGGCACCCCACCAAAACAGTGTCACTTGTGGACCATGAAGCAGGATAGTTGGATTCTTACAGCTGTGTCCTGTTTGGCATCAGTCCTGGCTGCTTAAAGGAGAATTTCAACAGTGAGAGCTCTGCACTCACCCAGATGTTTCTAGGACCTGATGCTGTATTACTGTCCTGTGCCACAGAGATAAGATAGTTCAGAGTTAATATCTGTGTCTTCTTTCCTGTAGGTTCTTGGTTTGACTTGCTCTGCAATATATGCCCCTAGTTCCTATTGCTTCTCTAGCCATTTTTAGAAAAGCAAATATTACAGAACCCTTAATGTATGTAAATGCATAAGACAAAAAGAGAAATATGGAAAATGAAGTCAGCAAATTCATGCAAATAAGGCAAATCCAGTTAGAAGATAAAAACAGGCACTTACCTGAAAATGAACGAGTGCCCAGGGCAGCTTGCAGGGGTGTCTTCCTCATAAGAGATCAAATTATTTTTCTTATCCTTCAGTGCTGTACAAAGGCTTTTCCCCCCATCTTTTTTCTTTCTTTATGCCTCTCTAAGAAAGAGCCTTATCCTAATAATTGTATGTTCTTAAAGAAAAAGATGATGAAGTTCAATGGCAGGTATATTTAGATTGGGAAATAGTCCATTAGAGTCGCCACAAAGTGAAAGATAGAACATTTTTAACTGTATGTACATATCTACATCCATATGCCTATACTAATTCCTTTCTGAGTAGTGTGAATGTTTCTGGGCTTTTTATTTTTGTATGATGTGAGGGAGATTAACATATATTTATAGAAAACATCAAGATAAATTATTGAAAGGTGTATTAACCTTCTGGCTCTGCTTTTTAGCTCCAGTGAGAAAACAAGCATTCTTTTCCTGATGATTCCATATTTATCAGGATTCACAACTTCACAACATGTTCTTACAGCTTTCTTTACTGGAAGTCTTCTAGTGCTCTGCATTTTATAGGAAATCTTTTGACTCTCCAGAAAGTCCCTGTCCTAATTTGTTGTAGCGAAATTCTAGTTTAATCTGCTTTAACAGCAGGCTGACTAGCCAGATCTCTTTTATCATTCAGTCCATGAAACTGCTGCATTCTCAAATCTGACCCCAGGGACTCCAGTAACAGTATCCTCACATCCTTGGCAACATCTCTCTGCACCTCCTTGGAATATTCTTAACATTAAAAATGATACCTTGCATCCTTGCCTACCAGGTACATAAAAATTAACAGTATTTAGCTTCCAATTCAAAATGTTCCAATTTAAATGATAAAATTCTGTTTTCCAAGGAATGACAACATGGCAGTCTTTCCCCATGCCTAGGACTTGAGTTAGCAGCTGGAATGCTGGAGTCAGCGTTTCGTTCCATGAGAGTGAATAACATCAGATCTCCAGAGATTTCTTAGCTGACCTTCAAAACACAAAGTCTAGCTTCCAGCAAACTTAAGTAAACATATTTCTCCAGAGATTAGGATCAAAGCACAAGAAAAAAATTCTACTTAACCGCATGGCGCTCGTACCATTACTCATTTATTGGAGCAAGGATAAGTGGTGCTGGGAGAGACGAGATTCACCTTTTTTGTTGTATTTTCTAATGGCAAAAGTAGTTCTCAAAGGTTATCCATACTTTTGCCAAAAGGTTTGCAAAAACCTTCATTCTTTTGCATACCATCTCTGCTTCATTTCCAAACATGGTCTTTTATGATTCATGGTCAAACTCTGAAGACTTTCTGAAGAAAAGTCTTGGGCAACTTGAGCATTTTATCAGAGGAGTGGCCCAAGGACACCCTCAGGCTTTGACTCTGTTCTTGGGGGTACCTTATTAAAGTTCTCAAGCAACAACTCTCATCTGTAGAACAGGATTAATAGCACTTTGCTCCCATATCCATATAGGGGTTTAGGAGGATAATTACATTACAAATTAAGTAGTTCTGAAGTATTACAGTAGTGGGTCTTGTTTGTGCACACAGCCTGGGCTTCCTGAAACAGACTGACTTCCTGGGATGAAAAAAGCAATAACCAGGAGAAGCGCTTTTTAAGGAAAATTACTTGAAAGGCAGAGTTTTTGTTTGACGTTCATTAGAATGAAATAAAACAGAGATGTTTCTACAGACACAGGAAGCTATTTGTTGGTGATCTTTGTGCAACAAAAATACGCTATAAGTTACAAAACTTTTCCTGAATGCCCTGTTTGGATTTTGCTGTTGCCAGTTTTGGGCTGAGATGAAACTCTGTCAGGAGGTGGGAGTACTGATCCAGCAAGGAGGGGATCAGAGAGGTGGTTCACTCAGGGTTATCCTCTGAGGCAGTTCATAACTTTAATTCCCACTAAAAAAATAAACGAAAATCCTCTGAAACCCAGTTTCAAGCCTGTCCTGTGACCTTGACTATGGAGCACAGTTAACCACAAACACTCCTTGATTGTGTCCTTAGACACCAGTTTATACTTCTTCTGCAATAAAGAGCAAAATGCGCAAAACTTAACCTTGACTTTGGTCATGACTGTGATTGTGCATTAGAAGCACTGAGCTCTGCCTGGTTTTATATGTCATGTGCTGTAAATGTACAAGCTGATGGATGTAATTTTTTCATATAACTGGGTTTATTTGTTACACATTCAAATCTCTGTTTGATCTTAAGGAAATGGAAATCCAGATTCAAGCCCTGTTATATTATTTTTCCAAGGATATCACATAAAACACATCAGAAATATTTTTAAGACCGCATGTTTCCCACTGATCTGGGTTCCAGATTATTTTATTTCCTTACTACACCCTGTCTTGGCTGACAGGGTGTAGTAACATTAAGGGCAGTAAGAAATACCATAAATCAATTCAACTCTAAAGATTTTCAATTTACAGGAGCAACAAATTTTCCAATCAAGTAACTACTTTTGGTCTGAAATTAGTATGACAGCCTTGCTCCCTGCCCCCTTTCCACTGTTTTACTACTACACCTCCCAGAAGAGATTAATTAATAAATGCCTGACCTTATGCATTGGTGCCAGTGGAAATCCGCAGTAATTGTTTTTTTTCTCACAGCTCAAGCAACCATTTTGGTTTAGAGCTTACCAAAGCAGAAACACAGAAAAAGATTTTATGCCTTTTTAAAGCTGAGCCATGGGTATAAGACAGTCAGTGAGTGCATAAAAACAAAGTAAGAGGGTGTAACTCTAAGTGGACTAGATGTAGGCTTTGTCATGGATAAGAACTCCCTCAGATCTTGTCTTCTGTATGTTCTTCCATATTCTCAGGCTATGCATCTGGTTAAGAAAAACTAATTTGCCCTGTTATTCAAAGTGCAAAACTTTCAGCTGCCCAAAGTCACGTGAATGTGACATGTAAATATTTTAGGAGTCCTTCCCCAGTTGTTTTCAACTCCTCTAAAAATCATGATTCCTGGTGCTGGCTGCAGCTGCACCCACTGAGTTTAATGAAGAGTGCAACCCAACGAGCCCAGCAGATGTCTTTGGGGTTGCTTCACTGTGAACTTTCTGGTTTCTTCTTCCTTCATTTCCAAGAATCAAGACCCAATTTTAGCAAAGTGATGATGATACAACCAGCAATAAGAAGACTGAAATTGGTCTTCATCTCCACAATCCTTAAAACATTCACTATGGCAGATCTATAAGAAGCTGAGGTTTGGATGCTTGTCCAAGCCTCTTTAGCCTGAAAAACTCAAGGATGGGAAATTCATACAATTGACTCTCAATAGATTTGTGGTATTTCCTGCACTTGTCTGGCACAGAAGTATAAACTTTCTCACATTATTTTGGTACTGCCAATGTGGAATCTGTCAATAAAGAAATATGTAAGAAAAAACAATCTTTTCCAACAACAACAAGGAAAACTTTCTTTGAGTTCGGATTTTGTTTGACTTATGATTTAGTTTATTTTTCTTTATATTTTACTCTTTTGCTCTTCAGGGGTATTTGTGCAACCTTACAATGCTACCAAATATTAGCAGCACAGTTGGGATAATGCAAAAAACAGTCATATATCCTGGAGTCCCTTCTCTTCCTTCCATTGGGTCAGGAAGATATGGGGGTATTTTGAAAATAAAGGAATGAGCAGAAAGACAGGAGTATCAAGAGAAAGTCAGGAACACACTACAAAGTGCCTGCCTCTTCTCTTTGGCCTTTTAACTCCTCAGTTAGTTTCATTTCTGAATTATTGCTTCTATCTCCATTACCCAATTTCTGGATGAATCATATCTCAGAATCCACTACACAATGCTCATAATGCCAGTAGTTTTACGTAAAGAATGTGAAGTTGGCTTCATTTTCAGGTATCTGACCTGAAACAGTGTTAGAATAAGCTGAAGCAGCCCTCTTGCTCCCCATCATGTAGGTGATACAATTCACAGTATATGTTGTTAAAGACTACCATTTTATTGTTGAACAACCCAGCATTAAGAAATCCAGGGCACTGCAAATGACCAGGAAATGCCTGTCTAACTTTCACAGGTAATGCAGCATTACTTAGTATTTGAGCAATCAAATGGTCACGCACTGAGTTACACGATTTTCCCATCTTTTGCAGACCACGTGGAGGGCCCCAGCAGGATGACCAGTGGTCACACAGACTGCCATTTCTGCCTGCAGTCTCTCCGTGGCAGGAAATATGCACTAAGAGAAGAAAATGCTTACTGTGTTCCGTGTTACGACAGCCTGTACGCCAACCCCTGCGAAGAGTGCAAGCAGCCCATTGAGTGCAACTCCAAGGTAAAGATTTAGCTTGCACTTTTTGCTCCTTGTTAAATTATACACAAATCCAATTTCTTTAATGGTAGATTTGATATCCACCCCTTTGCATATCCCTGTTTCGCTGAAGAGACCTAAGCATAGCTGTGGTACATCCACACACAGCAGAGTGAAACAGTGCTATTTTCCCTGAGTAGGAAAGCTCTGGGATCAAAGACGAGGAAATCTGCACATGCACACACCCCAAGCATACAGCAAGGCTGTGGTGTATGTGTGGACCTCAGTTGGGCTCCATCCTTCACCACCAGTCCCTCACTGGCTGCAGAAGCTGCACAGTGCTGGAGGGGTGATAGGGTGGGTAGTGTAATTCAGTGTATCAGGTTGATTGACACCTTGGAATTTCTGAGACGTGTTCATTGAAAAAATATTTTGAGCATTGAATAAATTACTTTTACTGTAGGTGTTGACAAGCAGATGCCAAGCTGAGAAGACAACATGTTTATAATTTGCATATTCTCTCTCTCTCTTTTGGAAATTAAGTATTTTTTTAATTCTGCTTAATTCCATGCTTACCTTGCTCATCTCACAGATGGTGTATTAGTGGCAGTGTTGCTGACCTTGTCTTTCCTTTCACCTCTCCATTTTTTACAATACTAATTAATAATTCAAATTCCTCTGTGGTCTTTGACAGGATTTCTAGTACCCCATACTTCAGTTTAGAGGATGTATACTTGACATTGAATAAAAGGTCAAATGAAACCCATCAAAAAGCATTTGTTTTGCCAAGTTCAGTGTGTACTGGTCACCTTCTCCCCATGCTCTCTTTGCTTATGTTCCTTAGAAATAAAAGGACAGAAAGGTATTAAAGTAAATCTCTTGAAAGGCTTTCCCAGCCCAAGCACTTTGAAACACATTGTCTGCATACAGGAATCATCCAAGGAAAATGCTGATTTGGATGAAGAACTCCTCAAACTCTCATCAGCATTTTACCCACAGCAACGTTGAATGCGTAGCACCAGTCAGGTTCACCAGGAGAGCACATGCTTCGAGTTCACTTAATTTCACCTTTAAAATAAAAAATTAAATAAGTGACAGGATTACTATTGTTGAGGATCATAAACAAAAAGCCATATCTTTGGACTGAGTGAAAGGAAAAAATGGGAGAAAAAAGCAGGCATGGTAAGTACGGAGCGCACCTGGCTAGAGGCATCTAGAAAAGTGGCACACAGAGATCTACAGGTGAATGTCTCACCTCTGCCGAGGGGCTAGAGCTTGGTTTTCTTCCTCTCCTCCTCACCCAGTCTGCCTTGGGCTGCTCTGGGCTGACAGCCTAGTTCCTGCACGGTTCAGGGTGCTAACTAAAGCAAATGAAAGTGCTAAGTGTTCAGCACCTCCTGAAACGAAGCACGGTATTTCTGGGTTTTTTAGCTCTTTAAAAGGCAGGGACATGATCAAGGAGGATGACGAGATTGGACTTGTGCCCTTTTATGTTTCTTATTTATAAAAGAGCCCTGGAAGGGTTTATTTTTTAAACTGGGAGGATTTTTTGGAGGTACATTTTCCCCTTGCTTTTCTAACTGTGGGAAAATTAAACCTGCTGTTTGCTAATTTTTTTGAATTCTTTGTCAGGATCTCATACATATACTGTTAGCTCTTTCATCCCTTAAGCCCACTGACTCTTAAACAAACTTTTTTTTTCTGCCAAGTTTTCAAGGGAATTTATATCAGATGTAAACAAAAACAATTATTTTTTTTAATCTTACTAATAATAATTTTTTTCTCAATGAGATAATTGCTTGTTTTCTGTCAACTCTTAGCATTATGTCATGTCAGCTGGAAGAAAAAGTAGCAACATTGAAAATGCATAAGGCTCGTTTCAAATTCTATAGAATATGGGCTTCCTCTCCAGCACTCTGTGCACATTAAAAATGTTGATCACTTGTTTCCCCTTGAAAGACAACTGTAATACATAATGTGATCCTTCCAATAATAACATACCTCTATATTACTTAAGGAAGGACATTCTGCCAAAGCAGCTCCTAATGTCCTCTGCAAGAGATCTACACAAAAGTGTGACATTGAGTACCTACACCTTTCCTGAGCACACTTCTGGTTGGATGGACGACTGCAATGCTCTTCCTTTTTTGTTTTAGTTCTGGAAGGAACTGAAGGATAAAAACATTGTAGATTAATGTTTTCATTAACATGAATTTACTTTCTCCAAGGATCTGGCCTACAAAGGCCGCCACTGGCATGAGGGGTGCTTCAGGTGTGCCAAGTGCAGTCGCTCACTTGTGGAGAAACCATTTGCTGCCAAGGACGAGGTCTTGCTGTGTACCGAGTGCTACTCTGATGAGTATTCGTCCAAGTGTTTTCACTGCCAGAAGACCATTATGCCTGGTAAGACAACAGGGGCCCTTTGCTGAGAAATGGAACAACATTTTTAATGATAACCATCTCCTGGAATAACCAAGCTACGAGGTCCTTGGCTTTCAGAACAGCTCGGAAGTGACTACCCTTGCTTTGTGTGACTACCCTGCAGCATTCTCCCAGCATTTTTATGAAGGCAGGCAAACACTTCTGATCTATCACTGACAGGTCTTACGAATCCTTATAAAAATATGCAGTTTTCAATGCAGGGTAAAATGTGTTCATGTGATGTCCTTGATTCTGTTGCAGCTCCTAGGAAGCATATCCCACTGTGAGCATAGGCAGACAAACTGAGCTATTGTGAGCAGAAGTGTCACATTAGATAAGTCATCTGCATGTTTTCCACATTGACTAGACCCTTTGCTTGTGCTCTTTATAGTAGCGCTTTCACTCAGGAATATTTTTTTGGTTAAATTGTCAAAACATGGCAATTTGCCTTCAAATCATTAACAGCATTTTTACTAAAATGAATACAAGTACATTTTACAATATTGTCCATATTTTTATGGACAATAGGCTTACTTCCTGCCAACTGCAACCTTGAAAATTCTCCACTTTCCACTAAGCTGCTTCTCAGCTTTTGATTGTGTCTGTTCAGGACACACTCTAGACTTTTTATTGCTACTACATCAGTAAAGCTCATACAGCAGAGTGATTACCCCAAAGCTGCCTCTTCATAGGCATCTGAGAGAAGCCCACAGCACCATTTGTGTTGGGCTTTGTTGCAAAAGGAAGCTGCTTGCTTAGGAAGGTGTGTTCCTAACTTTTGGAACAGAGAACATCAGTAAATTTGGCAGTGCCATTGGAATTTTATTTTTCAGTATATTATAATGCCAAACAGTAAGATCCAGGCTGTGCAAAATTATAGTCTTACTATTGATACTAGATTACTCATGTTGTATTCAGACTGTAACAGTAGTTTGCATTTTTACAGTTTGTTTCCTTTTCATTACAATTAAAATCAGCATTAGTGGAAACAAATATTGTAACAATATAGTTGTGTTCATTTTAAGGATTGTAAACTGCCTAAATTGTATATAGTTTACAAAAGTGTTCTAAAATAGGCACACCTCACTAGATGTGATCAAAAAAATTCCAGAACACTCTCAGGTTTGCATTATTATCTTCTGGTGTATATCCATGCTGCTTGTTTTGTCACAGAGTCTAAATCCTTGCAGCAAGTGCCCGTAGGTGTGAGAAACAGTGCAACAGTGGCATGGGAATGCCAGCCAGTCTCTACATCATTAACTTCCTTCTCATCAGCTTGCTAGCTCTGTGTTGAAAAGATCTCATTGTGAAAGACAGTGAAATTTGCCTTCTGATCACTGGGATGAAGCTGCAAATCTTTTGTGTCTAAATGCAGCCAGTAGTTTCTTGACTGGCCCCACAGTTCAGGAAATGGGTACAATGGGATTAACCAGTTATAGCAGCAATCCTCTCCTTCATGAGAAAAGGATGATAAAGCACCTTGCTCCTCTCTGTGCAGTCTACCTACAGATAGGAAGTTAAGGATGGAGATCCACTGGAAAAATTCCTCCCAGATATATGCATATATCTTAGACTTATGTTTCTACATCAGGATAAGACACATGTACACAGAGATATAAGCTCTGAGACTCCTCTGACAAACATTTAACTGAGCAACTTTCTGTCCGTGTGCTGTACCAAAAGCATCTAGTTCAACATGATAAAAAGAATTGTTGGTCTAGGACAGAAATGGTGAGCTATAGGAGAAGGCAGTGTAATGTGCTGTATCACAGAAAAAATATTTACTTTTAGAAAGTTGCCAGCTTAAGCTGATTAAGATAAATAATGCATTTATAAGTAAAGGAGCCTTAGTTTAAGAAAGACAGAAGACAGGACAATAATAAATGTACTAAGCATCCAACAAATTAATCTCTAATTTATAAAAGTGCTGTGTACCTGAACATTATCACTGAGTTGGCTGGTTCAAGAGAAATTGAGGTATTCAATCATAATCACAAAGAAACCCCAAAAGATTAATATAAGAACAGACTCTAAAAATCACAGCTTAGGAATTCAACACATCTTTTGCCAGATGAATATATGGCACTGAATGTGTTCTTGAAATTTCAAGTGCATTCTTAGAAGCTCTATTAAATTGAAGATTACTGTTTTCTTGGGCAATCCGATGCTGAGGTAGAAGGTTCAAAAACAAGAGCATTCCCAACATTTAAAACTTACATTACAAGGCTATATCTGAGAGGATTGTTCACTTTTGTTTTTTTCAGGTTCACGTAAAATGGAATTTAAGGGAAGTTCCTGGCATGAATCCTGTTTCGTCTGCCAGTATTGTCGGCAACCATTGGGAACAAAACCATTAATCACCAAAGACAATGAGAATTACTGTGTGCCCTGTTTTGAGAAGCAATTTGCTCACCATTGCTATGCTTGCAAAAAGGTAATTAAACACACAATGCAAAAAATGCCCTAGGTAGATAATATTGCTCGTGGGAGAAAGGGCTGGATCATGTGAAATGTGTGGTGAACTAAGAGTAAGATCAGAGTCTTCCCATTGACATTGAACACTGAAAGCCAACTGAGGCAGTGTCTGCTGCCCACTCTTGTTAATCTAAGACTGATTATATCTGAGATAAACTTACTTGCCAAAACAAATACGCTGGGCTTCTTTAGTTATTGGTTGTGATTTTTAGCAAAGGTTAAATGGAAAGTCATATAAAACCCTTCTTTCCTGAAAATCTCTGATTTTGCCTTGGTAAACATGCCTCTCCATCATTTTTCAGATGTGTTCATATGCATAATTAGCCTCCTGAACTGAGCAAATCATCCACAGTCTTGGCTATTTTTTCTTGAAATGTATCAGGCAATTAGCAGATCAAGTAACATTCAATTATGATAACACTAGTCGGGAGTCCCACTGATGCAATACATAATGATACCCTTGTGGGTACCAGAAAGCTTGATTTGATTTCTTTTTTCCCCCAAGTACAGATAAATCAATTCTTCCCTCCCTTGACTTCTCATGTTTTAAGATTGTCTCTTGTTGATGAAAATACTCAAAGCATCATACTCTTCTAGTGTGATACTTTTTCTCTAGGGAAATGTTTTAAGCTGCTTTTTAGGGCAGAATTTTGCTTATTCTTTAGTACCTGCATCACTCTGTAAGGTTTTTTTTTTTTTTTACTTCATCAAATAACTTATAATTTCCTGTAGTTATGTAATGATTACCTGTAAACCTCCACCTCTAACAAAAGCTTTTAATTTCAGGAAAATATGCTGCCTACTTTTTTCTTCAGCAGTTAAACTTTAGAAAGTACTTTTATATATTTCCTTGTCTCTACATCTAGCCTTTAACTTGCATTAAATGAACACATGGCAATTACAGTAATTACGCTCGATGTTTATTACAGGCATTGATGTTAGCACTTCTTACATGAAATAATCATGATTTGCTTCTTATAATTTCTAGGAATGCAAATAGTCCCCCTACATAATAGCTAAAACCATTTTATTTCTGAAACTTGCATCAATTCCCATACATGAGAATTGAGCCCAAAGTGATTAAATTGCCAAATGGAATCTGGAATTTTTGTCAGTGATTTTTAGATTTTAATGGAAAAGCAAATGTAACCACAAAATAGCCTAAAACTGAATGTTAAAGGGATTGGAAACTATTTAAATCTCTTTATTGCTTGACATGACCCCCTATTATTCTTTATTTTCCTGAAACTGTATTCTCCAGGGAAATTTGATGATACCACAAATTTTACCTAAGTTTCTTCAACTTTTTCTCCTCCTATTCCAACAGTATTCATTCATTCATTCAGTCATTCACTTATTCATTAATTCCCTGTCATGCATGTGACTTGATAGTAGAAATACTATCTTACAGCTCATCTTTATAGAAATTTCTCTGTACAGTCTCTCACAAGTTCTGTGAAACCAGCTCTCTACCACACATATGGGAGCCACAGAAAACTGGAAATTTCCCTCTTCAGAAATAACCAGTGCAGAGCTGTGAACATATTGCTGGCAAGGAGAAGTTGATGACACTGATAAACATATTTTTTTTCTTCTTCTGATGGTGTAGATCACCTTTATTTTTTACTTCTGTTTCTTTACTGTCTTTCTTCCTGTTTAAAATACTGTTGCACTTGAGAGACAGCAAAATACTGTTTGGAGATTAACTATTATCTTAGCATCAGTTCTCTCACCCACTGCCTATCACTGAGAATTTCTCTTCTGAGAGCATGCCTGATTCTAAACACTTACCTACAGTATAATAGAAAAATTTCATTTAAAGATAACATATTTCTTACAAATTTTGAGGTTGTACTGTGATAGAAAATTGAAAATAACAAACCAGTAGCACATGGAGTTCAACTGCAGATTCGTTAAATGGATTTTCCATAGAAAAAAAATTGATGTGACCACCCTCTCTTCTCTTGTGCATGTTGGAAGAAAGAAAACAAGTGAAAGTACTTATGAAGGATCTGACAGTCCTCCATGATTCACACCTTTGTTTCTTTGCTCTGCCCTTGTTTGTCAATACATTAGGTGATAACTTCTGGAGGAGTGACCTACCATGACCAGCCTTGGCATAAAGAATGCTTTGTGTGTGCTGTGTGCAAAACTCAGCTGTCTAGACAAAGATTCATTTCCAAAGATGAGTACCCGTACTGTGTAGACTGTTTCAGCAAATTTCACGCCAAGAAGTGTGCTGCTTGCAAGAAACCTATTACGGGTGAGTTTTATCTTCCAGAGGGGACCAGACAGAGATGAATCACCAGTCTCCTCTCAAAGAGGACTTTCACTTTAGGAAAAAAAAACATTTAAATTACTCCCATCATAATGAAAGACTGAGGGAGTTAACTGTCAGAGAGACTCTCTCTGTGTCACACGTTCTGTATTTTGCTAGGACATACTGATCACACATGTTCCCTAGCTGATGAGGAGTTACTTTATGTGCCCACAGGAGTTCCTCCGTTGTTCGATGTAGGGTTTTCTGTAGTAAAATTCCTCCTTAAGAATATTTAAACAGGTGTTTTTTCTTGCTCTTCCCAGGATAGTACACACAAGCCCCTCTGTGATTTCTTCAATTTTGTTTTTAAATGCAATTGTGATCAAACTGAACACAGATTAACTGCCTGCTGGTAAGGCACACCTGTCAAATTAGAAAGCTTGCCAAATGCAGCAGAGCTCTATTTCAAGAATCCTTGTATACTTTTATATTATTTATAATTAGACATGTATGTCACTGGTCTATGATAGCTGAAGTTTTCTGAGAGCATTTGCTGGTGTTCTGCACTTTAACCCTATTATGTGTGGAGTCAACTGTTGAAAAGTGCTTCCTGATTCTTATAGGTGCACACTGCATATGTCATTGGACAAAGAAATTGATGAATACCCAATCACACGTGCATGATTTAAAAAGAAAAACAACTACAAAACAACAACAACAAAAACAACATCAAAACTATTCAAATTCCCCCAGTTGTCAAGATTTTATTTCAGATAATTCTGCTTGGAATCCCATTATCTGGTAATTTTCAGAAGAATCCATCTTGAGGAAACTTAATTATTTAATTTAATTCAAAGTTGTGTAGAAACTATATATTTCAACATATTACAAATAAATTTCATGAGAGTTTGTTGGGAAGATCAGCAAACCTGAATGGACATTCTGATAAACCCATTGTGTTCAGATCTCAAAACGGGATATGCAAGAGACTTGTGGCTTTGGTTGAAATATTTCCCACTGTTTAAATTTTACTTTTCAACTCAGCCAATAAAGAATATTTCACATCATGGATTTTTGTTCATTTTCCCATTCACTTTATGAATGACAACCTGATCACACATCAGAAAGTCATCTGTTGCATTACTGAACCATGTCCAGAAATTCTGGATTCAGATCTTCTTTTTTTTTTCCCCTACTCTCTTTCAGCTCTCGGAGATGCCAAATACATCTCATTTGAGGAGCGTCAGTGGCACAGGGAATGCTTTAGCTGCGGGAAATGCTCTGTCTCCCTGGTGGGCCAGGAGTTCCTCACTCGGCAGGATGACATCCTTTGTCACAAATGTGGCTCTGCTTCGTAGTTCTGTGGAAAGCTGTACAGCTGCATTATTCTCATTCTGTAGCAATGTAGTTCATTGGTCTGCTGTAAGAAAACCAGATAAAAGGTACTACAGTTATTTAGTCATTCAAGTAACTTTCCAACAGCAGTTTAACGCCATCATAGTTCTCAAATGTTTATAAACAAAAATAAAACAACCACCCCATACTGGTTAATAAAACAATGCAGAAAAGATTTGTATATATTTTAAGCCTAACTCCAGCATGTTTTCCTTGTAACACACTGCACTCTGCTGTTAGAAGCTTAAAAATTTATCTTTTATCACCTCTGAACCAAGGAGGATTGTGAAATGTCTGTTTGGTGTATGAATAATGATGAGGCATTAGCACTGATTCATAGATGCAGATCATGGCATGGAAAGCTGGGCACAAGCATTTTTTTCTTGGATCATAACATTGAAGAAAACACCTTGTAAATATTATATTCTTCCATACTTTGGGCAAAAAAGATGCTGACAAAACAGCCAGAAATTGTGAGTAGGAGATGCTTTCACAGTGAGGAGTGTAGAGTCAGAAAGGCCCATTCCAAGGGCCAATCGAGTGGAAAAAAGGTCACTTTCCTCCCTTACTGGGACTGCTACCCAAAGAAGTCACCCAAAACACTACAGCACAGGTCCTTTCCCAAAACAGGATAACTGTACTTAATATTTTAGGCATAAGTGCTCTAGAACATAAATAAACCCATATCTTCAGCTACTGCAAGAGGTAAGGAATGCCCAAGATTGAATAGTGCTGATGTACATTTTCCCATAACTAATGTGCCTTAAGACTCTGTTTCCACTATCTTTGCTATACCTGCAAATACAGGCCTAAAATATGTATTTTTGTATTAGCTGACACAAGAGTCAACTCATACTGGTCCCTTTAACCTTGTACTTTCCATCATTCAAAACTGCTTTGCCAGCAATTGAAGCCCTGTTAAGGACCTTGCCTGCTTGGTCTTTGCTTCACAGTTCATTACTCTGCTTGTACAAGTACATTCATACTTGTAAATTCCTGCTTGTGGACAGCAGGCTACAAACTCTCCAGAACCAATTCCTGGTTCATGTCACCATTAGCCATGTGTGTTTTTCAACAGTATGTCAAGAATTAGTAATTGTCATTGCAAGCCAGGCAGCTCTTGCTTGCAGTACAGGGCCTTAGTTTCTAAGTTGCCAGCCTTTATATCTGCTTGCTGAGCTCCAGCACTCAAATGTCTCCTAGTAAAGGTTAAACTAGAGCTGTGTTACAAACATCTGTCTTCTTCCTTCTTCCACAGTGTGTGTTACAGTGGCCTGGTTCATGTACTGGGCCATTGTGGATGGAGCAGTGATGTTAGGAAGGGCAGGTTCTGCACGGTCCAGCAGAGTTTGAGTCCTCACCTCGCATGTCTTTAAGTCATTCTTCTTCAGACTCTGACCTTGAGGGCATAGAGTTATTTGGCTGACTTGAGTGGCCTTTATTCATATTGAAGCCAGCCATTACTTTAGGTAGAAAAATGGAAAAAAAGGAAGAATATGTGTGCATGGCTAAGCCAGGGCTGAAGTGCAGTGGCATAAAATCAATATGGATAATGACTGACCAATGAGTACATAGCAGGGTGTTGTCAGTCGATAAAATATTGATCTTTTGCTCTATGTGGTGTTAATTTTTGGTTTTCATTTTCTTCTTTCATGGCAGCTTTTATTGCAGTCTAGAGTTTGATTAGTTTATGTTTTTCATTTTATCCCAGCTGCTTCCTTTTCTATTTACACATCTCCCATGGCTGACACAGGTTCTTGGTAAGGCTTAGATTCCCATAAATAGAAGTATGTTTCATTGCCTTATATGTATAAATATATATACACACACAAACACAGAGACATAGGGGTTCACGGTTATGCATGATGTTCTAAAAATTTGCACTGAGCTATCAGAAATTAGTAAATGTCATTGGTCTTAAATTTTTAAATTAAAATTATGAATCACAATATTCGGGCTTGTCTGTGGGGTGTACCTTTTGTTTGTTTGTGTGAAATAACATCCAGCACATCTCAAGAATATGGTTTGGGCCCTTTATTCAGTCTCCTCTGAAGAATCACACATCTTAATTACAAATTGATGCAGGAATTACCAGGCAGCCTCCTAAGACATGAGAGAGTCACAGGTCAGACACACTGATCATGATAATCCCAGTCTTCCAGCCTTAACATTTATGAAAATTAAATTCTTCTCTGACTCATCAACTAATTGTATTTTTAGAAATACCAACTGAATTATTTATTTCTTCTGCAGTAAATACAGTACAGTCAAACTTGACACTGAGCATTTTCACGTCAGAAAAATAGTAAGAAATAAATGTGATTGCTATAAATAGTCTGAATAAAAGTTATATCAGATAGCAAATTGCTCTTTCCTAGTCTCTGTCACCAGCTACCAATGCCTGAATATAAGTACAGTGATACTCTGGTGGTGGGCTGACCCTGGCTGGACACTAGGTGCCCTCTATCACCCCCCTCTGCAGCTGGACAGGGGAGAAGAAACACTACTCAAAGATTGTGGGTGTAGATAAGGAGAGAGAGACATCTCTCAGCAATTACTGTGACAGGAAAACAGTCTTGACTTGGGGAAAAAGAATTATTACTAATCAAATCAGAATGAGTAATGAGAAATAAAACAACATTTTAAAAACACCTTTTCCCCACCCCTCCTTTCTTTTTGGGCGTAACTTCGTTCCTGAATTCTCTACCTGCTTCCCCCCTCAATGATGCAGTGGGACAGGAAATGGGGGCTGTGATCAGTTCATCACACATTGTTGTCCCTTCCTCCTCAGTAGAACTCCTCACGCTCTTTCCCTGCTCCAGCATGGAGTCCCTCCCACAGGAGACAGTCCCCCATGCACTGCTACAATCTGAATGCTTCCCACAGGCTTCCCACAGCAGTTCTTCAAACACTGCTCTTGTGTGGGATCCCTTACATGGAGTGCACCCCTTCATGAACAGGCTGCTCTAGTGGGTCCCCCATGGGGTCACAAGTCCTGCCAGCAAACCTGCTCCAGTTTGGGCTCCTCTCTCCACAGGGCTACAAGCCCTGCCAGGAGCCTGCTCCAGCACAGGCTCCCCACAGGGTCAGAGTCTCCTTCAGGCACCATGTCTCTGGCATGGGATTCTCCAGGAGCAGAAAGTAGATATCAGCTCCACCATGGAGCTCCATGTGTTGCAGGGGAATCTGCTCTGGCACCTGGAGCACCTCCTCCCCCTCCGTCTTCACTGACCTTGGTGTCTGCAGATCTGTTTCTCTCTCATGTTCTCACTCTCATGTTCTCTTTGGCTGCAGTTTCCACAGCCATTCTCCTTCCTCCCCTCCCCACCCTATTCCAGTCTGTTATCCCAGAGGCTCTACCAGCATCCCTGATGGGCTCAGCTGTGGCCAGCAGTGGGTCCAACCTGCAGCCAAGCTGGCATTGGCTCTGTCTGACACGGGGGAAGCTTCCAGCAGCTTCTCACACATGACCCTCTTGGAGCCCCTCGCTACCAAAACCTAGTCACACAAAGCCAAGGGAACTCTGCACAGTTTGGGTCTTTTGTACTTTTTGTAAATGAAACCAGCTTGAATAGGTGCAGAGAAGGGCAGCAGGAGGAACAGTGTGTCTCTGTGGAGGATTGTACATCATGAAGGGGATAAGTGGCTTCTATGAGTGAAGAGACTACATTAGGTTCAAGAACAATGACAACTAAACTCCTCAGCACCAGAAACTGGAAATTAGAAGGTGATGTCTGCTGCTTTCCAGAACAAAGAGGGAAACAGCCATGTGGGCAGTTTTAAAGGGATGCCTGATTGGTGTGTTAAATGTCATATCAAACATGATTGCCTGGTATAGAAAAACAATGAGAAAAAAGCAACCTGATGATCAGCTTCAGTCTGTGTTGCTAACATTGGATTTACTGCAGGATGACCAGGATACAGACTCCAGCACAATTCAATTTTCTTTAATAAACTTTGGAGGATGGAAAATTTGAGAGATTTATTTTAAAGTAAATTTTAAAATGTCATATGTTTTTCTTTAACTTTGTAGTTTTTAATTTTAAAATATATCTAGTTCTTCCTTGTGTATGTAGCAGCCCAGCTCTAAGATAATCAGATTGCCTTTGTTACAATCAAACTAAATTGCCCTGAGGTGATGTCTCTAATACCCTGGCCACATCCCTGCTGTACTCATAGTTATCCCAGGGGACCAGGAGGGAGGCTGCCCCTTGGGACTAAGAGTGAATAGGTGCCCTGTTACCTCCCTCAATATTTCAGGCTAAAGGTTAAGTTCCTCAGCCATTGCCTAATTGTCAGAGAGCTCCCTGAGACAAACGTGCTTGAAATACAGAGACAAGCCCTGAGGCATTGTTATCTAGTGAGCCTTCTCTACTCCTATTTCTGAATGTCACATTTTTTTACTCTGAGGCAAGGTCATATTATGAGAGCAAGGTATCAACCCTTTCCTGGACAATTATTTTTAAAATCCAGGCAAGTTTTTGGTAGATGTTGTGGCAGGCAACACAGAGCTGTAGTAATGTTGGAACCCAGGACCACTTCTGCACTTTCCAAACAAAGGCATGCACTCCAGAGCCATGGCTTATGTCTGTGATGAAATCCAGACATTTTTCATTCTCTGTTCTTGTGCCCTAGCTCTCCACAGAGAAAATCTGTGGGCCTAGACTGGAGAGGAGCTAGGACATAGCTTGGCCATGTCAGTGAAGTGGATGTCACACCACAGTTTTTCTGCAGTATCTCAGCACATGCAAGTTCAGCTGGTTCTTGGGCTCTGGCAGTGGACAGGTTCCAGGTTTTCTTCGTGCTGACTGTGGCTCAGTGCTACCAGGGGAGCTTTATGAAGGGGATGGTAAGGTTTTGCAAGGAATTCTAAACTTGTGCTTTCAAACACTTCCTGGGTCAGGCCTATGACAAGAAGGGCTGATGGGGGGTGTCTGTGGGTGTGTACCTGTTCAACCCCAATGAATTGACCAGCAACTTCAGCACCTGCTCCAAGGTTTTAGGAATCTCACTCGATTCCATAGAATGGGTGTAAAGCACTATTTTAGGAAGTAAAAACAGTGATTTTTATACAATGACAGCAATTGGTGAAGGAAGGTAATGTTAAATGGCTGCCTAAGTGAAAACAGAGAGATCATTTCTGTAAACAAAAAAGCTGGATGGGATCCAAATGTATAGCCAGAAAAAACTTGTTTACCAATCAAGTAGGAAAGCTGCAATAAATCCTCTACATTCTTGTTAATAATATCTCAAAGAAAACATGTGTATGTGCATGCATGCTCGTTCACCCTGGAACTGCCAAAGCTTGAATGGACCAAATCATGGGAAACTTGGCAATTTAAACCAAAGCACAAAACACCTAGCATGGTTATAGACTACTGTAACCACAAAGTTTCAGTTCATCGTATTCAAAAGTACCATTATCTTGATCAGAAGTGCCAGGTACAAGTAGTTCAATACAAGAGATAAAAGTACCAGGTATGAGTAGTTCAATACAAGAGATGAGTGGTTTGGAGGACAGACATGTTTGCACTCAGGGATGTAACACAGGTATGTTATCCAAATGGCAGTACACAGCTGCAGTGGAGGATCTAGAGATACCAGCTTTGACCTGGATCATTAGGCTTCTCTTAGTTTGTTTGCAAGAATATTTGTCCAATAGTATCCACTTAAACATTTTTGTAGGCTTTCATCTGCATTTTTCACCCAAATCCTTACTGGAGCTTCTTGAAGCTGAGGCCAGACATAAGCACAGTCACACAGACCTGCACAATGCCCATAAGAACCTGGATTTTCTCAGTGTAAACCAATTCCATGTCGGAAGAACCGCTGCACAACATTATATCCAAGCTAATAAACCTTATCTCCGTCTTGAATATAATTCAATATCTGGTTTTATTAACTTGAGCCTCTGCTGTACATCTTTTACTGTCCTCTCCAGTAAGATATTCAAGACTGGAGGCACTGACCTAATTCACTGCAGATTTTTCATAGCACCAACTGAATTGTAAGTTATTGCATACGAGAAGCTGCACTACCACCACATCCCTGAAAACCAGGAGCCATAAATCCCTTTCATGCATGATGTGTGTGAGGCTTTGAGAACAAATCACATTAAAACAAATAAAAAACCCCATTCAGCTCCTTTCCTGGGCACAGATACAAAGGCACAAAAGTACTCAGATAAGATCACTTATAGAGCAAGCAAAGGAGCCTCAGATGTTTCAGGAACTGTCAGGCAGAAGATTACCTAGCAAAATCAGGAAACAGCTGAGCAAGTTTTTTGGGGTTGAGATGTTTCACTCCAGTATCTCAGTGCTCTCAAGTCACTTCTTAGCTCACACCCAGCACCTCATGTCCTAACTGTCCTCAAGGGCATCATCAATTCTGTCCTCAGTTCTCATCATTTCCACTTGTGACCAGGAGAACAGACCACTGCAAAATGATCTCAGTCTGGCACAATGACTCAACCTCAGGAATCTCATGGGTGACTTATTCAATAGAGGACAGGCCCAGCTGGAGGTAAAAGTCCCACCAGCCTTAGATAATTGCTCACATTTAAACACCAGTGCTCATCTTAAGATTACTTTAATAACAAAGACGTACTTCGGGTAGTTATATCCAAATTGTTCCTGAATGAAAGTCCTCATTTAACATCTTTGTTTTCACCCTAGAATTTGGAATAGCTTTTCCTAGACTTAGTATCAAATAAATAAATAAAATCTCTTCCATCCAAGCCAACTTGCCTGGATGAAAAAAAAAAAATTAAAAAAGTGTAAAGTAATGCAAACAGTTTATCCAGTTCTGCTGAGTTACATTTTTTTGTTGTTGTTTCCCAAAGGAAAAAAAATGACTACTTATTTCTTGAGAACAAGATCTTTACTTATAAAAAAAGCAAGTCAAGCTCTTAGTCAAACATTTTCATTGGAAGGACAGCAATCTGAGTAGAAATTTATGGCTATGAATGCAGATAACCATAAAAGGTAACTAACATGAAGAATTTCTCACAATAGCCATCTTATGCCCTGTTAGCTTGATTCTTTTTTAATTGCTACAGAATTCTTAATGTAATCTTAACTCACTGGAAAGCAAACCCTCCCTGACTGACTGGGGGGGACAATATCTGTTATTGGTTACCAAGGTCTTTGATTCAGGGTATGTTTCCACTTGCCCATAAAACACTGTCAAATGTTAAACGCTTTGTGCTGAGCCCTGTGCCACACTTTCTCAGGCCAGTTCCTGCTTTCTTCACATTTTTGCTTTTCATCCTCAGAAGATTTCAGTCAAAACCATCTTACTTTTCACAAAACAAAACACAGGAATAATGCAATGTTTTCCCTATACTAAAGAAGCCTGAACCTTTTCTTTGAAGAGTTCAGGTGCTTCATTTGATTTTGGCCCAGGAACCTAATTGACAACATAAAAGAAAAAATTTTCATGGAGATGTCTCCTGCCAAAAAATCCAGTTGTCCCAATTGCATCTCTTCTGCATTAAGGAACTGCATTTGCCATCTTCCATGGCAAATATGTGGTCCAGTTACTATGTGCTCAGTGACAGTCACTTTGTAAGCATTTGAGATTGGGTACATGTCTCAGTTCCCACCTTGAAGAAATCTAGCTAGACAACTGTGAGAAGTGATCCATCTAAAGCACTGCCCCAGCAGGCTGCTGGTGAGCAATCTGATGAGGTCAACCTCTAAGCTGAGCTCCCAGTTCTGTTATTAAAATAGTGTTCAGCATGGAGCCACACAGGAAGCAGTGCTGAGAGTCCCAGAGAGCCTGGCCACAATGAATGTGTAAAATTCTCTTCTTTGTCCAGTTTGAATTAAGGATTTAGTCTTCCTTAAGAAACTGTCCTGTCCTGAGTGCTGGTTATTTGTGCTTTCTGGAATCAAGACAAGCACCACACTTCTTGCTGAAGAAAATTTCCTATAGATTAATGAAACATTCTACCATATACAATGTGAGAAGACCTCTACCATACATAATCATGTTGCTCAGCTGGGAAATCTGGAATATCCAATTCCAGCTGCAGCAGATGACAATTCTCTATGTGACTGTGTCTACAAGCCCCAAGAATCAGACATGGATTAGTTTGGATGCAGTTTTCCAGAGGAAAGGCTGCTTCTGCAGACACTCATACACTAGGGTGAGGGCATTTTTAGCTTCTGTTCTCTCAAGGTTGCACTGTGGACATCACAGTATGCATTTAGCTAAGAAAGCCTCTCCAAAAAGAACAGAGAAGATGTTTCAGCATAGTGATACATAGCCATGGTTATCCAGTACTATTTGCTGTAATACTCTGAGCAATTTACTTTATTTTCTCAGAACAGTAAACAGGGGAAGCAAGAAATTTAGCTCATACATAAAGACAATCAATAACACCATGATTTTAAATACTGGTCCTGATGGGAACGGACTCTCTCCTGAGCAGTAGGAGAGAAGAAGGTGTGCAGAGATGCTGCTGGACTCCCAGAGGCTGGGGCAAAGACAGGAGAAGGGATGGGGGGGTCCCTTGAAAGGGGTAGAAGGTTGTCCTGATCTACCTGTGACAAAAGGACCTCAGAGCTCCTTTTAGACCAAGTTCCTATGTGCACTCTGGAGGTGGAGAATCATACATTTTATCAGACAACTGGGAAACCTTTCAAACATATGTACCTTCTGCTTCTCATTCTAGGCAGCCAGATGGGAATTTTAAAATTATATAGAATGAAAACTCTCATGAATAACTCTCAATTGGCCTATTCCAGGAGGAACTGAAGGGTTGAAAAGGATTCTTTTTACTCTGTTGAATGACTGGATAAAAGAGACTGTCTTTACAAAAGTCCCTGATGGATACTAAAGAGGATATAACTAGTAACAGTTGGATGAAAACTTCCCAAATACAAGGGTGTGGTGTAAGCAACGAAAGAAGGGTGTATTAATGAAAAAATAAATCAGCAATAGCTATCAGAATGAGACAGAAAATAAATAAATAGGTCTGTTGCAGCTGGCAACAGGTTTATTTATGAGAATGATGCTTTTAAGTGCTGAACCAAAAGCATAGGTGCAATTTCTCTGAATATCAAATATTAAACATGCAGAACACATTCTAAGAGTGACAAGCATAGTAACAAAAAAGTGAAAGGAAGCAAATGAAATATAGGAAAATAGTAATAATGCATCAATCAGTATTGACAGCAGAACTTTCTTATTTTAAAATTATGTAGCAATTTAGTCATGGAAAGATGATGTCAAATCTGAAGACTTTCTGTATGAATCAGTAATCTTCAGCAAAAACCAAAAAATCCATAAAAATTTAAAAAATCACAAGAAAAGTCTAGCGTATTGTTAGAATAGTCCCCACCTGGGTGAAAAGTTAATAAAGTGTCATGACAATTTAAATGCATTTCTCCTTATAAATCATTTATATATTTTCAGCATACTTAGTATTTCTGCCACTTAGGCCACATATAGCTGAGTCTGTGTGAAAGCCTGTTATTATAATCCATGCTAGCTCAGATTATTTTTACTTGATGAAAACATTTTGTGTTACCACACAGATTTCCTCATCTTATTAACTGGAGAAACAATAAATGTGTGCACATATTTATTCCTCATTTGTCCCACAAACTTCATAAACAAAAAAGGGAATTTTCTTTGTTCAAGTGAATCTATGAAAAGTAAATCCTTCAAGTTTGTTTTTTTTTTTTAATCCTGTCCAGCACAATTAGGACAATACTTTAAAAACAGTTTGGCTACCCTACCTTATGGCCACTCTCACAGTTAGAAACTCAGTCCTATGTGACACAGAAAACAGCAGAAACAGCAGAAAAGTTAGTTTTGCACTAACACAGTTTAGAAGAGCTGGTTTCTTCATTCCCATATGGAAGATCTCAGTCAGACAGCAATAAGCCTGCCTTACCTCACTGCACATGAGAAAGGCTCATCAGGACACAAGCAGCTTGAACAGCTTCTCTGCTGCTACACAGCACCCAGAGAAGCGTGAAAGTTAGTAGGACAGCTACTTTTAATCCACCCTTGCAATCCATCCTCTGCTGTGCTCAAACGAGTCTATGATAAATTATTTACCACTGCAGTGACAGATGTAGTCTGTCACACAGTATGTGCCAGCCACATGAGGTGGCTCAGAAATAAGCACACCCACCCTGACCTGCTCAGATGAAGCTCACACAGCAGCCCCCCACTGTCCTGCACATCAGCCTGGTGCTGAACAAGCCTCCCAGAGTGCATTCTCCAGTGAACTCACAAGCCTGAGCTGTCAGGTCATGAAAGAGAGGTGGCAGTTCTGACAGGTTTAATGAAAAACCGGCGCAGGTGCCTTTTACGCTCAGCCCTCTGGAATGACCGGAAACTCAACTTTCAGCATGAAGAAGCAGAAATGCAGCTCATTCGCCATTATCCTTTACAAATGCAAAACTTTCTAAAGAAAGCTGCTGAAAGGATGGTCTATCAGAATTGGTTAAACATCACCTGCAGTGCAGTACTTTTCTTTCCCACCACAGGAATCTGTCATTCATGTGTCAGTCAGGTCAGCCATGGTACTTCTCACAAAGGGCTGTTCATAGAGCCCTTCATTTAAACCCAGACAACCGCAAGAAACTCTCACTAAGTTCATCATTAAAGTTCTTCATAAAACACACTCCACTTCCTTGAAAACAAAAAGTTCAACGTGACATACTTTTGCCATTCTACATTTGATTGAAAGTCATCCCTTGCGAAATGTAGCAGCTTAGTGCTGATACAGGTTTCTTGGCAAAAAGCCTGTCAGAAAAAGTCCATCATCCCAAGAGCATCTGGAATTAGTAAATACAATGGGCATGACAGGTTTACTGCATTACATTGTGTGAAGGAGAAAAACTACAGTATTTCTCACTTCCCTACCAACTGTCAATCCAGCCAGTGGTTCATCATAGGTATCAATAATAGTTGGTGAGTAACATTCATCATCTCTAGTGAAAAATCAAAGATAAATCTATCCTGAGTCAGGAGCTCTGGCTCTGCCTGGAGGTAAGGTCTTGCTAATACTGACTAGGAGTACATCTCCTCTTCAAGGATGAACTCTCACTGACAGTCTGTCAGCACACCTAAGATATAGTTGAGTGTTCTGCTTGCAAAGGAAAAAATACAGTTGGTGACTGTCTTCAAAAGCTGTGGATTTGTGGCCATGTGAGGAGAACTACTCAAGATGAAGAGAATTTCTACATTAGGCTTGTCAGTACTGGCTAGCCAGTCTGGGGTTGTTTTTTAAGAACATCAGCAGCAAATTCTCATTAATCAGTTCAACACCCAGGACAGGAGAGAAAATGCTTTA
This sequence comes from Peucedramus taeniatus, assembly GCA_013400575.1. Taxonomy (NCBI): domain Eukaryota; kingdom Metazoa; phylum Chordata; class Aves; order Passeriformes; family Fringillidae; genus Peucedramus; species Peucedramus taeniatus. The sequence goes on from WBNO01010648.1 coordinate 33,091, forward strand.
TTAGGACCATCATAAGAGAGAAGATGGAGGCTTTTCTGACCTTGATGCATTTAGAACTGGAGTTATACTCATAAAATTATTTAACTCTGATTTTTCTTTTTTCATATCTGAAACAGTAGGCTTTTATTTTTAAATTCCAAAAGCACAAATCTTTATTTAATGATATTTGACGGTTTTTCACCATGGCACTTCACAGTGCTTTAGAAACATTAACCACATTTTAAAGGTACAGAATAGCAGCTAAATAAAATGATTGATGTATTTATAGTCATAGGCAGTTGGGAAGCAGAGGAAAATGGGCATGTAACTGCAGTTCTTTATTCTGGGGTGAAACAGAAATCTCACCTTCATAAAAACCTCAGCAAGCAATATAAACAAAACCAAAAGCTTTAGGAGTGCAGTGGGAATAAAGCAACATGTAAAAATACAGTTCATTTAGCCATTTAGACACGTTTTGTGACACTTACAAGAACTGGCATTGCTTAGCTTTGTTAATGACCCAAGTAACAAGAGAGAAAGTACCCAGGAGACTCTGGACCACATGCAATTGGAGGGGGCAATTCACGCGCTAGAGGGCTGGATTGCCATTCAGAGAGCCCATAGGAGCTGGGGATGTGGGCCAACAGGAACCTGATGAAATCAAACCATGGGAATGCAAAATAGACCAGAACAATCCCACACACCAGTACGGGCTGAACTCCAAACTGTGGTTTTGTAGAAAAAGATCTGGGGGCCTGGCAGACATCAAGCTGAATATGAGCCATCAATATACGCTTGCAGAATAGGAGGCCAAACACATCTTGGCCTGCATTAGGAAGACTGCTGCTAGCAGGTCATGGGGTGTGATGTTTGCCCTTGCTTCAGCACTGGTGATGCTGCATCCAGCCCTGTGCCCAGTTTTGGGCTTCCCAGTCCAAGAGGGAGCATGCTAATCTGGAATGAATGGGTCAATATCCCATTCTTGTTTCTGAAACAGACACTAGAAATGAAGACACTTGAAACAGCATGGAAAAATTCCTTCAATTCCTTCCCTCTACATCAAGAAAAAAGTTACTATGCCACATAATGCAATTAATAGTCTAAGGCAGAAAGCATAGAAGAAAATGTAATTTTAAATGGTGCTCTCCAGAACCTTCTCTTTATGTTCTGTGCTTTTTCTCAAACTCAAGTCGCTATAGGAAAGTTTTGACAAACCAATGACTATCACACAACATTCTGCTTACAGACTGGATGAATCATTTCCTCCAGTAGCTCATTCCAGACACATCTCAGAGGCAGCAGCCTCCCACCACTGATACTTAATTAGGTCAGCTTGGGGCTGATTCTTTCATGAGAATGCACTGAGAGAGGCAGGAGCAGTACATGGCCCTCAACAAGCTGAGAACAAGGCCCATGATTAGAGAAATGGCTTCTGCATTGTCAGCCCTGCTGCATTCAGTTTGCTGCCAGACAGCCTGACTCTAACCCAGATTAATCATGGTACATGTGCTTGTGGTCATACACAGCAAGTGTGAATGTGCAGCAGCTGTCTGATGACCCTCTTTGGCAGATGGTATTAGCCCTCACAGGCTGATGCATTACATTCCCATTTTTTTTTTAAATATATTGCTCCCATAGATATTGGTGAAGCTTGTCAGGTGCCATTCAGTACAGACATACATTGAAATCCACAGGGTTAAAATTGCTTGTTTATCTATGACTTCTAAACAAGACCATGAAAACTGCTTCTGTGCTGAACATAATCTACAGTCCCTCATTACAAAATACTTCAATATGCACAGAGTTCCTATGTTTTCAAGAGCCACTTCTGCAAAACTAAATTGGTCAACATCATCTAACACCATATTTGTGACCTTTTATAATGCAAATTTCCTTAACACCATTGATAAAGCTGAAGCGATGCCATTTGGCACCCATTAATATGAACATTCTTTTCCTCCATGATTAAACTTTTCTAGTTAATTTCTGATGTGTAAGGCTTATCCTTGCCATTCATCCATACAGTGAAAACCTTGCCCTAAATGGGACCTCAAGCTTGTATTCCAACATCTTTTAAATAACCTTTCAGACAGTGATTCAGCAAGGCAATGTAACTTTCCAGATTTATTTGATCTGTATCTTTGGAGCAAACAGTTAAGCTGCCTGTCTCAGAAAGAAAATAAAGCACTTGAACTCTTGCCTTGGTCCTATTTTAGAGTTCTATTTGCATGTTTGTTTTAGCATCTTCTGGGAACATTCTGTCTCCTCGAGGGCTATTCTACCAACATAGAAACACAATTTGATTGAGTTTTTTTCCATCGGCTTTGTCAACTTGATTTTGTCTTAAATATGCAAAACATAAGGATATAAATTATGCTTGGCATGATAAACATATATGGCCATAAATAGAAAATTTCAGCAACAGTTATACTACCACTATATGTGAATACAGTATTTGGCTGCGAAACAGAACATCAGCTAGAGATTTTTATAGAAAAGCTGAAAGATGACCAGTTTCTGCCTCACAAATAATTTTCTCCAAACTACCTAAATACCTGTGAGACATAATAGCTAAGTGCAAGATCACATTTTTATGGACTTCTCACTTCTGTGTGTTTGAGTGTTAATCATGCTTCATTGAACTTAATGGTATTTTGCCTTCTTAAATTACTACTACAGGAAAGCAAAGGGAGCAGTTCTTTGGGTTTTGATAATCTGATCGGTAGCCTAAAAGTCAATTTAAAGCAATTTCAGTGAGCTGTAACATTAGAGTCATATCAGAGTATTTTAGAGCATGAAAAAAAATTGTCTTTATTGACGTGAGCACAGCAAATGTCTGCCAGAATTAGAATCATTGTTCTGCATACATTAACATATTTGTCACATTGCAGAATAATGTAAAAACTCACTGTAGAGTGAGTCAGTTGCACAAACACGTGGGAGAAATCAATTTATTACCAAAGGCTTAAACTTCAGTCAAGCAGAGCACAGTCAAACAGCACAGTCAAACACGCAGTTTGTCTGCTTGTGGCAACCAAAATGGGGCAAAAGTACAATAGGATTGACTGAAGAATGGGGCAAGCTATAAAGTAAATCATTTTGGACCACTGTAGCATGTTTACATTGGACATTCTCAGCTGCCATCCTTGGGATAATCTCAGTCACAGCCAGTCTGTCAATATGAGACATTTGCTTTGCAGCTATGCCAGCCTTGGAGGCTGATCTTCTGCACCAGCCCAGAATGTCAATACTGCACTGACACTACTGCACCAGAAATTATGAAGTTTTAACCACTTGTTTTCTCATTGCTGAACACCACTTACTAATGCTAATTACGCAGTAATAAAAAACATTTTTCAAGGAGAAAACAGTTCATAGAATCATAGAATCACAGAATATCCTGAATTGGAGAGGACTCACAGGGATTATCAAAGTCCAGCTCTTGGCCCTGCTCAGGACAGCCACAAGAATCACACCATGTGCCTGAGAGCATTGTCCAAATGCTTCTTGAACTCTGTCAGGCTTGGTGCTGTGACCACTTCCCTGGGGAGCCTGTTCCAGTGCCCAGCCACCCTCTCGGTGAAGAAGATTTTCCTGATATCCAACCTAAACCTCCCCTGACACAGCTCCAGGCCATTCCCTTGGGTCCTGTCCCTGGTCACCACAGAGAAGAGATCAGTGCCTGCCCCTCCTCTTCCCAATATGAGGATTTTGAAAACTGCAGTGAGATGTCCCCTCAGTCTCCTCCAGGCTGAGCAGACTAAGTGACCTCAGCTGCTCTTCATACAGCTTCTCCCCAGTTTAGCCATTCCTTTTCGACTGTGGTGAAGGAACTGGCTGAAGCAAACGCAGCATACAGCATTTTCCTTTGGGTCACAAAGAAAAGTCACATGTGAGGTAATGGTAAATTACGATGGGACAGAAAGCTGTAGTATTTCACAGGTGACAAACTGCCTTTGAGACAAAGCCCAGCTGTCTCTCAGCTGGTGATCCTCTGGCTCACACATCACAAACCTGATCAGTATGACACATGAAGAGCCAAATGTCAGCTATCCATGGCAGTAACAATGGGTGGGGTGGCAGTGTACCCATGGAAAAAGCAAGTCAGAGTAGCAGCTGCCATTATAAGTTTTGGAGAAAAAGAAGAAAAGGGAAGTTTGAAACATAAGCGGCTCTTTTAAATAGTCGTCAAGATCTAAATATAGTAAAAATATGTAAAGTAGAAGTACTAAAAAATGAGCACCCCAGAATACTTAGGCCTGTATGAACAACAACAACAACAACCCCAGATAATAATAACCTATATACTAAAAATATATTTGTGTTAAGACATTTTATTTTAAAAACAAATATCCTAGACACAGGAGAAATTCTGTGATAAGAAATCTGTTGATATAATAACATTGCTAGGGATTTAGATCCAGCATATGAACTTCAATTTGGCTTACCAGCAAACAGGCTTGTCTTCCCTCCTGTTTTACTAGATAAGATAACTTGAGTGAAAGACCCATGCTTGTTCACCTACTTACTCTCTTGGTGGAAATAAGCCAGTCACACTTCTCTTACCTTTGCAAGTCTGAGGACTGAAGCAGATGACAAAAACAGCTGTTCTCCATTCCTCTCCTCTCATAGTTTTTTCCTGGCAGAACATCTAATTAAGTTTTGCTTGGATGCAGTTTATGTGGTATTGAGTAAACAAACCCATATATTTCCTAAAGCAAAAGAAAATTCCCATTGTCTGGCAGGATCCTACTGCTTATACCACAGCCTGGAGCCTCTGCTATACCCCATGTAAAACTGCAGGGAAATAGACATCTGAGGCCTGATGGATGATGAAACTAACACTAAGAAATACATATACTTAGCCAAAAAAACACAACATACTGGAAAAGTAGATAGGAAAAATGGATTCTCGTTGGACCTGAGAACTCACTAAAGAGAAGGCAACTACATCATCACCAAAATAAATGTCCAGTAGTTAATCCTGCATTTATTTGGACACTTAAGTTCAATGTCTCTTTCATTAAACCAATAGCCTAGATATTTTGGGAAAAAGCAGAAAAGTTCTAAAGCAGGCAATAGAACATGCTCTAGCTGAAAGCCATCAGTTTATTGCTAATACAGTGGAAAAGGCCTTTTCTAAAGCCAATACGACCATTCCACAATTTGGTATCTAGAAATCTGCCATTCTCATCAAGAAGAAGAAAGATTAACTAAAGAAAAAAACCTGTTGCAGTGCAATAGTATATTTATCTTAAAATCTGAGGTCTATGTTTTCCCTCTTCAAAGTCTCATGTAATCAAGTGTTTTCCAGCATGCAGAGAAAAAACAAAACAAAACAAAACAAAACAAAAAAAAACCAACACAAAATATCAGATGATTGTTACAATAAGAAAATAATGACGATTGAAAAATGGTGACTACTCGCTGAAAACTGTAAAGCAAGTTTAATACAATCAAGGAGAAAAAGGCGTAAGACAAGAATAACCAAGCTCCGGGCAAGACTCACAGAGGCAATTGATGTTCAGTTCACACCAAAATTAATGAAAACCATTTTAAAGCCACTTAATCAAAGAATTTTACCTTTTAACCTACAATGACATTTCTCCTAATTTAATAAAGGAGTTATATTATAAAGTTCCTAATAAAAGATGCAACAAAATACCATAATAAAATGATATTTGAAATACACCCGAAAGAAAATGAAAAATAATTCTTCATGTTCTTCTCTATATGAGAACATTTGTTCCTATGAGTAAGTGATTCCAAGTTCCTTAACTGGATTCTAATTCTGGATGGGGACGATATCATTACAACCCTGTCCGAAATACGATTAATTTGGGGCAAAAAAATGAGGCATTTTCTGTCACCACTTTTCTAGGGAGACGTCTAAATAGAACATAAAACCTCGTTTCAGTCAAACAAGATATTCTGTACCTCATTCAGCTCTACTGAACAAATGCACACTGCAGTGACACGGCAGAAGCTGCCGAGATCACTGCCTTCCCAAGAGCATCTCCCTCAGGGAAAGGCAGATAGCTCAGGAGGAGCACCAGATGCTCATGCCGCTAGATGAAGAATGCAGGTCGATGAATCAAAGAGGCAGGAGGGGTTCTTATGAAATTCCAGTGGCAGTTTATTGACTGGCACAGCAAAGGCATTCAGGGACAGAAGAACCAAGAACAAAGGAGGGTCCAGGGGGTTTTATATGGGATGGGGAAGCGGAGCATCAAGTCTGAGGGCCAGTGAGTAGAGGGACCAGGGGTGGTGCAAAGGCGGGGCCAGGAGGAAACAACCAAGAGGGATACAGAAGAGGAGTTGCAGGGAATGCGAACCAATGGGGAAAGCGGGAACAGGGAACATTCTAGAATTGGGGAGGAGAACAGGGGTGATGTAACCAGGGGCATTAACATGAAGCAAGGGACTGTGGGAGAGTGTTGCACTGTGTCACCCTATCTCTAAGGGAGGGTCCTATCAAGGCAACCCAGTTTCTGCATCTCCCTCACCAACCTGGGATACAACAACACATCTTTCCAGAATGTATGGGCTTCATAAAACATTCAAACAAATTGAAAAGCAGTACAACTGAATTATACCAAATGCTTTCTTACTAAAGCCTTGTCAGCTCTGATTATACAACAAAGTTCTCTGTCCCACCTCCTACATCTTCTTCCAGCCTCAACTGAATTGCTCCCAGGTGTTCTTAAGCTTCCTGTATCTTTCCATATCTAACCATCCCTCGCTCCTCCTGCATCTTCTTGCAATGCTCTCCAAACCATGTAGAACTCAGCTTCCAAGTGGGTGTTAACAATCTTCAGAGTTAGCTGAAAACAACACATGTGAAGCATTCAGTTGCCAAATGATTTTCTCTTTTAAACAGGCTGTGCAACAAGAAATCACATTTTGGAAGTTGGTTTGTAAAGGTGCATTGGTTTTCAAGTTGAGTGTTGTGAGTAACTGAGGGCTTAATAACTGTGTCTGATTATGGTAGAACTGGAGTTCTACTTCCCCAGTTCACCTTTTCTCAAGAAATTTACTAGGACTCCAGGCAGGTTTGTGTATACACAAGTAATTTTAAAAGCAAATGAAAGCTTTTGGTGAAAGGAGTGAACTACAGCCAGTTGTGACAGCAGAGGTTTCAAAATGCCCTTTTCCTCACTGATCTTCCTGTCAATTTGCCAAGGAACTTAAAAAAATATAAATTTATGAAGTATGGTCAATGTCAGAGAGTCCAAAATTGTAAAACCTCAGTCATGAGATTAAAAAGAGTTAAAAATAACGGGAAGAACTAAGAGATCTTTTTGTTACTACTGTAGCTTTTGTTAGTATTCAGCTTTCAAAGTCTCTAGTAATTTAATTCCAGCTGGGAGGACACTTGTCTATAGCACAGAGAAACTGAAATGCGTCTTATCTTTTGTAAAATATCTGATATTCTCACTGAATCAACAAAAAAAAATGGTTAATAAGGAAAAAGAATACACCACAAGCCAGGTAGTAAAATGGGAATTGTGGCAGTACTGATGCCATTTCTCTCATCCTTCCCAGAAAGGCGCAGACACACGGATGGTTTAGTTGACAGTGAAAACACAAAAGGAAAGAACCAACAGCTGCAAAGAGCTGCTCCTTTTTAATTCCTCTGCAAGTTACACTTGTCAGAGCAAAAATGTCCCGAAGACTTGATTTGGTAGCAAAGTGCAACCTTGTGGCACTTAGGTTTCTTGTTGTCCTCTGAGTAGCAAGGTAACCTCCCTTGAGCTGTAGGAGGCCTAGAGCTGGTTTGTCTGGGCTTGCAAATGAACAGCTATTGTTAGGGTGGCAGCTTGAGCAGAGTCACCCACCAGCCTCACAACCGCCTGTCTTTGGAGTGCCGAGAGCAATCCAGTGTCCAGGCTGGGTGGCCTCGTTAAAAGTACCAGGGATTCCTCCCCATGTTTGTGTGCTGACTGCCTGTGCCAGCATTAGGTATTGTGTCTAATCCTCAAAACTAATAAGTCTATCTCCAGATCCAAGGCAGGCTCATCATTCTCAGTCTTCCTGAACTGACAAATCTCTCAGGGACATAGCATGCTGGAATAACTAACTAAGGTGCTAAACATTACTATAGCAACTGAGGAAAAACAGAGGCTCAGAATATAACTCAGCTACATTTTCTATTTCTTTTATCATTCATACTCACTCTTTAGACAACTGTAGCACAGTCCTTTGACATTATAAACCTTCCTATTTATTACAAATAAAGTAAACCAGTGTTACTCAGCATGATTGCATTTGCTTCCCTGGAGATTCACCTTGCACATTCATTGACAGGCTAGCTCCCTTTCTGTGTCAACAGAGAAAATTAAACCTTTCTGGCCTAAAGTGAACTGAAGAAGAGTAGGAAGTAGCATGACAGAGTGTATAATGAAAATATTGTTTCAATGTAAATCATATAGCTTCTTTTTTTTAAATGAAGTGTTTCATAGTTTTTTTTAATGTAGTCTCATCACGTTGTAGGAGGCATGAGAGAGATCTAAATGCTGATTTTTCTGGTTTTCCAGCCTTATTATTTCCCTGTTAGGTGTTTGAAGGAGCACAGGATATGGAGTTTAACTTGACAGCATGACAATTTTTTGTATGTTAAAGCCCCAATAATTTTTTCTTCTTTCATTCTTTCATCCCTTTAAATGTACAATGTTCAATGAAGAGAATTTAATCTGTCAAAGAGTGTGATAAAGGGTACTCCAATACTTGGATTTCAAAACTGCCTGGGACTAGGGACCAGAGTCTAGATTTCCCCTTTATGTGACAAAGATTATGCCAAAAAAATAGCACTATCTGTCTGAAGAAAAACATCTCCCTTTTCTCCATTATTACTGTGTGGGTTTCAGGTCTGGATTCTACTCACTGTTCTGGCAATTCCCTCTAGCTTCATAACACTCTGCTGAACTTTGCCATAAAAAAGCCAGAAAGAAAATTCATTTGCTTCCCAAAAATATGAGTAACATCCTTTATTTTTTCTATTAGCCTTCAGATATCAGTAGAAGATGGTGATGTAAGTTCCACATGTGTGCCCTGCAATGACTTCCTCTTGTATGAAAAAAACCCTTTTAAGGTTGTTATTATTAACTCTATATATAGAGAATGCTTCATGGAGGTGGGTGTATTTATGTCAGATGGCCTTTGATGAAATTACTCCCTTTTTTATCATGCGTTTTATTTGAGATTAGGGATGGTTCTAATAATTTTCAGGCACCCTCAGATTGGGTGCATATTCTAAAGTGATTTTGAAAGTTTATCTTTAAAATGAATAATCCTGTATTACTCCTATATTTGGAGTAATCAGAATTTGCTCCACTGCACAGATTATTTTTTCACTTTTGTTTAAGGTGGTCCTTTTAATATTAATCTCAATAATGTCCTACCTCACTTAATAGTTCTCATATTTGAGTAACTGATTCGTTAAGCTGAGTTAAACACAATAAAGGCTTTGATTTGAATAAATTTAGATTATTTTTAATAAATGGCTGGCAATATATGACTAATTTATTCAATAAAAAATGCTATAATTCATATTCATTTGCTACAGTATAAATCTGGAAAAAGGACATAATGGGTTCAGGAAAATTTTGAAAACTGCAAAATGGAAATGGGTCATAAAAACTAATATATCTTGACAATTTGTAAAAAACTTCAGAATTTTTCTGTTTTAAAGGCATGTGTGTGGTATATGTCAGGTAAAACTAATTCGTATAGCAGCAAGGATAACTGAGGTATTACTTATAAGAACTCTGAGCCTGCCTTCATAATCAGTAGCTGCTTCATCATCTGCATTTTTGAGAGTAAATTTACATTTCAAATCATTGAAAACATTCACTGTTTATAAGTAAATACAGTATAATCAGCCAGAGAGAAAATTTATGAGAGTAATTGCTGAAGCAATAACAAAAGAAAATGCTACATGAACAGAGAGACAGAAGAGGCCTGGAAATGTCAATCTACATTGTGTCTCTTCCCCCTGCCCTGCTTCTCACCCCAGCTCATCCACATGCTCTGGGAAACAGATATCAGTGGATATGACTCATCTGGAGCAGGGTCCATGTGGATAGGCCGACCTGTTACGTGCACGCCTTATTAGCCAGGAGGTTGCTATGAAAGAGGAATGCAATGACTGAGCTGTGCCTTCCTCTGAGGAGCCATAAATTTCTTCTTTATCCTGATATTTGTTTCCATTAGACTAGTAGGAAAACATCTTTCAGTACTCCACTGTTTTTCAAAGCCAGTTAAAACTATCCAACATCAAAAATAATGGGGGGAAGGGACTTGGCAAAGGGATCAATGTGAAAATTGTATAAAAGGCTTTTTAAAGTTTATTTTTAATAGGACTTCAGGTCTAAAGGGATTATAAGTTGAAGCATTCATGCTCTGCTTTATTATTATTGTTTTTTTACCCATCCCAAATACAGAAAAATGAGATGTTGATTAATTTCTAAAGTAAACCAGTTTTTCACAGCTCATAACTTTAACCCTGACTTGCAGTGAGTGCTGAGTCTGTTGTAAGCCCCACGGGACTCAGGGGGCTCGAAACGTCTTGGACAGAAACATGGAGCTGCCTACCTAGGTTGTTTTAATGACAATATTTACTCAGCCAATATTCCTTTGGTAGCTCAGCACCTCATAAACTGCAAGTTCTTTATTTTCATCTCTGTGAAGCACAGAGGCTCCTAGTTTACACATAAGATACTTGTTAAAATTACCTCCACCAAGGGAGATGACTGAAAAATCTTACAGCACTGTTGCAGTAGATTTTCAGGTGCCTAAAGAGACATGATTCCTCAGCAGATCCTTGATTTCTTTGTTCTGCAAAGCTGAGCAACTTAAATGCCCACACCAGGGCAGACAGTGTGCATTTAAATGTGTTAGGGTACCCCACCTTGTCTCTAGATGCCACCCCAGAAGAAACACACCTTCAAACCTACTGTGCTGTATGTGTCTGCTCCACATTGATGTCTTGGCAACCAAGGCCATCTCCACTGGCACTCAGCACCTATGTTTATGTACCTATGTCCCACCATAGATGGGGGGAATTCACAAGAACCAGGAATCTCTGCATAGATGAGATTAAAACAACTTTTTAAAAAGTTAAGTCCAGAATAGGCAGGAGCATTAGGAAAACTACTGAAGGACTCAAAATTAGTGAAATTTTTAGGGTTTGGGCTAGAAGTGGGCATGTTTCACCCAGCATTCACTAGGAAGGTACTGCCCACACTGAGAGCTGTAGACATGAAGAATTTTATAAGACTTTGCTTTATCATTGACAATCTAAGGAAGATCTGTATACTTGAGCCAAAATGATTTGATTTGTCATAAAGAACATCTGGAGGAAAGGAAGAAATTGGACTTCTCTCATCTGTCACCTAAAGCACTGGTCCATCCAACCTTACAGCACACTAGCCTGAAAAACAGTATAGTAACAATACCAACCTAATCCCTACTAGTTTGATTCTTCATTTTGATTTTATATTTTTTTGTCTTGGAAATGATTCTCAGAGAAGTCTAACTATATTAAAGAGGTTTTAAGAGAACAAAAGGGATACAGACTTTCTGGGAAGTGAAAGACAAAGCTTGAAAAGAAGATTGGAGGAGGTTAAATGGGAGTCATTTGTGCAGTTGGGAAGTACTACTCAAGAAAGGGCTTGCTTCCTTTAGTTCTAGTACCAGAACTGATGAGTATTAAATTCACTGGCACTGCAGAATGATTGGTAAAAGAATTGAAAAGCAAAATAAATGGCAGCCCTTACTTTCCCTAATTAACAGTTTAGTTACAGCAATTTACTGTCACGATTAATGCAGCAGCAGCCAGGCAGATGTGATCTATTAAATAGTTCCACTTTTGCCAAAAGGAATTAATTCAGTACAACTGGATTTTATGAAACCTTCTTTGCATCTAAATCTTCACAACTTTATGGCACTTTTTTTACATTCTTTTTGTAAATGTTTTATTACAAGAGCATACTCTGTGCTTTAAGATATTTATAAATATGCATTCCTTTATCTGTGTCCTCTATTGAGAACACAGTTACACTGTAAGGCTTTGTCTAGATCACAGTAGCAATTATTTCAATCTCACCAGGAACAGGAAAAATCAAGAAAGGCACAGTTTAAATGGCACTGGACCTCCATCTAGTGAGAAGAAGAATAGTGCATGTTTTTATGTTAAAAGATTTTCATGAAGGGAATTGTGCTTAGCTGCCAGAAGAGGTGTGGATACATTTGCATAAATATAAGGGAAAATGTTATATTTTATGCGAAAACCTTTACAAAATCCATAATTTCAGTTTAAGTGTCAGTGATTGCTCACAGATCTTAGTAAAGGAAAAAGACATTGATAAAAACCTGCTGTAGTCAGACACATGTGAGAGCTGATCTTGTATTGCAGTGCCATGCTCCACTGCCTATCCAGTGAAAAGACTGAAAAAGCCTCTCAAGCCCCTCTTCTGAGGTGGGGAGATGTTACCACCCCTTGCACAGATATGGGTGAAACACACCAAGCAAGGGCTGGATTTTAAAGATTTGAAGATAGGCACCTACTGATCTTTCCAGCTATGCCTAAGTCTGTATTTTTAAGTCAAGGTGTTAAGTGCCTGACTCCTCCTAAGCATCATGGCAGATGTCTGTCTGCACCTATTGCCACATAAATGCCTGTAAAACTTGCCCTGAGGTGCCAGACTGATGCTCTGCTCTTCTTCCCATCTGGAGGGGAGCAGAACTGCAGAGTTAGTATCTGCTCACTGATGCACCTGCAATAATGACAGTTCCATGGGGGTCTGCATCAAGGAAATCTTCCAGGCATGTCTCATGATATCACTGCAAAATTTTTTTCATTTGATTTCATAACCTTGAACTCACTTCACTTTAAAAATTTTGGATGTCATCATAAAATCTAAGGCAAGACAAAAGCCGGTGTTCAAAGCAATGCTTAGTTCTTGTTTTAAAGGGGGTACCACTACACAAACAGAAGCTCTGCATAAAGCCAAAGTAAACCCTAGGTAAGGTCTATAAAGAGAAAAACAACTCCTTCCTCAAAAAAAGAAAAAAAAAAAAGAAAAAAGAAAAAAAGCACATATCATTGGAGAGCATTCATGACTTGCAAATTATAGATCACTGAGATATATTTATCCAGACTGAAACTCTCTAAATAAAAGATAAAGACACTAGGCATTCAATGAATTACATCTAGATATCTAGACAATTACCAAGGCAGCTTAAAAGACCCTTTAATGTGTTGAGCTCTTAAATTGCAGGATCTGTATTTGGCACACAAATCTAAGTATCCAGCTTAGCTCCCATGGATGCCTATTGCAAAATCCTGTCTAATAACTGTGTCCCTTTTTTTCTGCATTAGCAAATGGGAGTCTGACAGATTAGACATTGGTTCTGTTTATTAAGATGCTCTAGACTGTTTTTAAGAGGACTGGGGAATTAATTTTCCTTTTTCTGTGGAATTACCTCAGGGTACCGAGAGAGTATTGGCTTTCTATTAATCCTGTCTTATAACCTTACTACAGAATAAATGTATCCATCCAAAGATAATGTACATCAGCTATTTAAATCCATGTCTTAAACCATGTAAAGAAGATTGGTTTAAACAGTAAAGAAGACCATGTCTGAGAGGGATACCCAAGAATTATAGGAGTTTACAAAAATTCAGACAGACTGGAATGGTTTCTCTGTAGCTGTAATTATAAACATACCATAATGAACTCTAATAAGTTACTATTTATAATCAGGGAAATCTATCAATCATTTGAAATATATTCCTCAAACAACACAACATTCTGGAAACAGAAGATGAGGAATTATTGTAGAAATAATCAAGAAGAAAGGAGGAAAGTCTCTTCAATTCCTCTTGAACACTGCATATAGTTTTTGTCACTTCATCTTGAAGCTAACAGACAAGGGTAGAGGAAAGGATGACTGAAATGATGGAAGATAGGAAATAGTTTCCTAAGAGCTTTGGAATAGATTCCTGACAAGGTAATACTGACTAAATTAGGATACTTTGGTTGAAACGACACAACTGAAAGAGGATACAAATGACTCTACCCAACACAGTGCCAACAGAAGAGGGAAACACTACTCAGGATCATGAAAGCTTGGCCCTGCCTTTTCTTGTGCCATTTTTGTGTTGCAGGAAAGCCTTCCTGTGTCCTTAGGGGTCACAGGTGCCTGGGCAATGAATCCACTGAGTGGGTTGTTCTTATGAGGGCCTTACAACAACAGCCAATGCCTTTGACAACAGGATGAAGCTCTAACAGGAGAGACATTGAACAAAACAAAGGTTCCAGGCTGTGTACCAATGGGCAAAGCTTTAATGGGACTTGGCCAGACTCACCACATCCCCAAACTATAGCTGGATTTCCTCCACTATGCTCTCACTATACTGCCACCTGGCTTTAAATTGTGCTCATTTTATAAGCTCTGAAAGTGCTTTTCCTGGGCACTGGTATTTAGTTCTGCCTCACCCTCATCTTCCTGATGTAGAAATAAAGTCCAGGTGCAATTCATTAGCTCCTAGTCAGTATAATCTTCCATATTGAAGAAAACTATTAGAAGAAAAAGATGTAAAATCTTAATTCTGGAAGAAAACAAGGTGGCACTTTTCTTTCTGACTCCCTAAAGTTTCCTTGCTCTTTTCCTTGCAAAGAGCTTTTGCAACCCTACTGAAGTTCAGGAGCAAAACACAAACACACAGGATAAATAGAACAGCTTCAGCCAGATTTATTCAATTTCTTCAGGTATTAAAATGTCAAGAATTAATAAAACATGTCAGAGAAGATTATAAAAATTTCCTTATGCACAATAAAAAGATATACGTATGTATAAGACATTAAAATTGCCTCTGATGAAATAGTGACAGTAAGATGAAGAGCTGTTTAATGAATATTGAGCTTTGCTGCATGCAAACTGGACATAGGAATGCATAAACAAATGTCAGATGCATCATTAACGACAGAGCATTTTTTCTTCCTCTTTCTTAACTCCCTGAATACTGTGAAGCCCACACAAGCCTTAAGAAACTTCCTGTATGATTTTCAGCCACAGACTTGACACCTGACTCAGAATAAAAATATCAAGGCAGTGTGCTTCTTTTAGTTGAAAAGATTCTCTTTATTAGCAGGAGATTTGCACTACCAGATGCCATTTATACCTTCCCTTCTTCCCTACCCTAATTTAAAACATTACTTTTCAAGGCTGCACAAAGGTAATGGATCAAGAGCAGCTTATTAGCTGGCATAACACAAAAGAAATCCAGGACTAGAAATAAAACAGAAAGGTTGCAAGAACACAAAAACTGTACATGAAACCACTGATTTCCTGAGGCTCATTGCACCTTGCTGTCATTCCCTTTTAAGTGCCTTAGCTTGTCTGCAACCACCAGTACTTGCAGATAAAAATATTCTTGTACACTTAATAGAAGAAAAATGTGCTAAATTCTGAGAGCTTTATGTCAAAAAAATCCATCCAAACTTCCTCTTGAAACTCAAAAGCCTATGACTGCAAAGAATCACTTCACCTGGATAAGGTATCTGAAACATGGCCATAAGATTACAAGGTTCTGCAGCCACATGTACAGTTATAGTCTGCCTTCCCCTAAGTATGTTTGGTATTCAAAATTACTTCATTGCTTTGTTATCTTGTGAGGAAGTGAGGAAGGATTGTACATTCATACACACACATAAATACTCACACAGAAACTTGTCATTGGTGTGTATATACTCTAGTTATTCTTTAGTGTTTGCCCATTTTGAGTACAGCTGTCATACTTCATTACTTCTTAAATTCAAAATAAATTATTACTCCTTTGTTCTGGTCTGTATATTTGTGTATTTGCTTGAATTTATTCTATGTGAATGTATTATAACACACTGAAATTATATTATAATTTTAAATTTAAATTCCCCAAATATTATTATGCATGTGTGGATTTACTTAAGAGATTAAAAGAAAGGGGGGGGGGATGTTCTGAATATGCTATTACTTTGCTCCCAGCACATACAGTAACTTTTTGTAATTTTAATTTCTTATGTTTTTAAATTCCTCACTACATTTCCTTTTGTCCAGTTCAGAAAAGCCACTCTTAGATACAGCAGGCTCAGGTGTGATTCTTCACAACTATTTTTAGGATGCCCTTGCACTAAGATTTATACCATTCTCTGGAGGCGTCTGTCTCTCTACACTGATTAAATTGGCAGGCTGTGTGATTAAGCTTCTAATTTAGGCTTCTCGATGCTGGGTTTAGGCACAGGCTGTTCTCAAGGGTCCTGGCCACATCACCTGCATATCTGGCATCATTTAGAAAAGCACTTCCCTTCTTACAAAAAATCTTCACTGCACAGACAGTGACAATTTATTAAGTCCTTGGCCATGGAAACAGCAAAATTCAACAGCACCTGACCTTCATGAGAAGACTTTGGTCACTTCAAATGGATATCTCAAGCCAGCTGCCTATGATTTTCTTGGAGCCAGATCATCATCTCAACACACAACTTGAGTTCAGCTGATGAAGACTGCATATGTGAAGAGTGAACGTGTCCAAAGCCCACCATGCATTGCAAGGCTCCCGTTCAGGCATTATGAGTCAAGAAGATGCTACTGTCAGTACTGCCAGGAGCTAGTCTCTGTTCCTGTTCCCTCTTTTTATCCCAGATCTTGCCATAAGAGCCATCCATAATTTTTCTCAGTTTTATTCTTCATAGCTGAAATATGTCATGTATTTTCACCCTGAATCTCTTAGATGGTTGTCAAATATCATAGAACTTTATAATTCAGATAGGGATGGAGAATTTTAAATATTTTCCTATTTCAAACATGAAAACAAAAACATTTCTGACCCCTTGATTCTTGACCATCCATTGATAGTATCACCTAATATTTTAAGTTTGAAAAAACCTCTTAGATTATTGAATCTAACATTAACCCAGCACTGCCATATTCACCACTAAACAATGTCCCTAAGTCAATGTCTTTTTAATATCTCCAGGGGTGGTGACTCAACCATTTCTCTGAGCAGCCTGTTCCAGTGCTTGACAACCTCCTTTTGTGAAGAAATTTTACCTAATACCCAATCTATACCTCCCCTGGAGCAACATGAGACTGTTTCCTCTTGTCCTATTGCTTGTTACCTGAACAACAAGGTCTCTCCTGAACCTCCTTTTTCCCCTCAGCTGCTCCTCAAAAGACTTTTGCTCCAGACCCTTCACCAGCTTTGTTGCCTTTCTCTGGATACTCTCCAGCACATCAGTGTCTTTCTTGTTGTGAGGGGTCCAAAACTGAACACAGGATTTGAGGTGCAGTCTCCCAGCTCAGAGGGGCTGGATACCCAGATAACAACTGGTCTTGCTGTTGAAGACTGAGCAAAGAAAACATTAAGTACCTCAGTATCTTCATCATCCTTTGACACTATATTTCTCCCCACACCCAATAAAGGATGGACGGTCTCCTTAAGCCTCAATGTGTTGCTGATTTATTTATAGAAACACCTCTTGTTGTGTCGTACAGCAGTGGCCAGATTAAATTCTAGTTTGGCTTTTCTCCCTGCATAACCTCACATCATCCTTGTAGTGCTCCTGAGTTGCTGCTCCATCTTTCAAAGGTCATAAACTTCTGTTTTTTCCCTAAGCTGTAGACGAAGCTCTGTTCAGCCAGGCTGGCCATCCCTGCTGGCTTATCTTTCAACACATGTGAATGGCCTGACCCTGTGCTTTCAAGATATCCTTCCTGAAGAACGTACGCTCTTCCTGAACTCCTTTGCCTTTCAGGACTATCTTCCAACTGTCAGCCAGGTCGTGCCTGCCCCACAGAAGTCCAAGCTTACAGTTCAGCTGGCACCCATCCTTACTTCTCTGAGAATTGGAAACTATCATTTTGTGATTGCTGTGCCAGCATCATCAACCAGTCCTTCTCTATCCATGAACAGCAGATCCAGCAGGGAGCCTTCCCTAGTTGACTCCCTCACTGGTTGTGTTAAGAGATTATCCTTCACACACTCTAGGAATGTCCTAGACTGCTTCCTCTCTGCTCTGCTGTGTTTCCAACAGACATTTGGTAAGCTGAAGTTCCCCAAAAGAACAAGGCTAGTGATTGTGAGACTGCTGCCAGCTGCATATAGAATATTTCGTCTACATCTACATCCTGTTTGGGTGGTCCCTAATAAACTCCCGCCATGATATCTGCCCTGTTGGCCCTCTCCCTGATTCTTACCCATAAGAACACAACCCTATCATCATCATCATGGTGGATTCTGATCAAATCCTTTCCTGGTAGAAGAAACCCTGCTGCCCTGGGAAGGGACACCTTCCACCAGATCAGCTTGCCCAGAGCCCCATACAACCTGGCCTTGAACACTTCCAGGTATGAGGTATCCACAGATTCCCTGGGCAACCTGTTCCAGTGCCTCACCACTGTCACAGTAAGGAACTTCTTCATATATCTAATCTAAGTTCGCCCTCTTTCATTTTAAAGCCATTATGCCTTGTCCTATCACTACATGTCCTTGTAAAAAGTCTCTCTCCAGCCTTTCTGCAAGCCCCCTTAGGTACTTGAATATGCTATGAGGTCTCCCCAGAGCCTTCTCTTCTCCAGGCTGTACAATTCCAACTCTCTAAGCCTGTCCTCATAGGAGAGGTGCTGCAGACCTCTGATCCCCTTTTTGGCCCTCCTCTAGACTTGCTCCAGCATTTTTACATCCTTCTTAATGTTAAGTTTTTGTCATCTGCTAGTTCCCTCAGGACCTGATGAGCGCATCTGTCATGGGTTGCAGTGCAAGATGTAACCAGGTGTACTCTATTACCATCCGTTAGAACTGGGATGGGGGATCTTCTGTTGATAAGCCAGCTGATAAGANCATCAAATAGCACTTTTCCTTATCTCTTCCACGACCAGGGATAAATCTTCTGCTAATAGGCCATTTGAATACCACTGATAAGCTTCTTTAAACCCATTGGGAAATGCTCCAGCCAGGGGGAGGAGCCAAACCTCTCTACCTGGATAAAAAACCTGAGGATTGGAATACCAAGACTTCTCCACTGGACTCCCAGAGGAAGAACAGGCCCATCCATCAGTGGATTTCTTTTTTTCCTCCAGGACCACTGCTCCAACAGAGCCATAACTGATACTCCAGGAGGACTGCAGCCAACACCCTGACCAACAGGGTGTCAGGTTGTATTCTGACTTTGTCAGTGGTTTTCTTATTACATGTATTTTGTTTCCTTTTTGTTTTATTTTCCCTTTTCCTAATAAATTGTATTTCTGACTTGGGGTGTCCAGCTGGTCTTGCTTCTCAAACCAGAACAGCATCTAATCACTCCCATGGACTTTTGCACCTCCAGGTTCCTTAGATGATCTCAAATCTGATCTTCCACTAAAACAGGTAGTTCTTCATTCTCCCAGTCCCTGACTTTGCCTTCTGTGACTCAGGTGGTGTGGCTGAAGCACTTGTTGGTGAAGACTGAGGCAAAAATATTGTTGAGTACCTCAGGCTTCTCTATGTCCCAGGTAACCAGTTCTCCTCTTTCCTTACAGAGAGGGTTCAAATTTTCCCTAGTCTTCCTTTTATCACTGACATACCTACAGAAGCTTTTTCTTTTTGCCCTTGATGGCCCTGGCCAGAATTAATTCTATTACAGTTTTAGCTTTCCTGACCTGATCCCTGTCTGCTCAAAGAATTTCTCTATATTCCTCCCAAGCTGCCTTTCCTTGCTTCTATCCTCTGTGGGTTTCCTTTAATGTTTGAGTTTGTCCAGAAGCATCTTGTTCTTCTCCTTTGGAGGCATCTTTGGGATGTATCAATCCTGAACTTGGAGGAGGTGACCCTTATTTACCAGCTTTCTTGGGTTTTATTTACCTTCTTCCAGGGTTTTGTCCCTACCAAGCAGATCCCTGAAGAGACCAAACTCTACTCATATTAAAAGTGAAAATGAGGCCACTGTATGCTTATCCTCTTTATTTTTAAAAGTATGAATCCAGGAGATAAGATCTTGTTTAGAGAGAAAGGCAACATTTTTCTTCCAAGTGCTTCTCTTTAAATGTATCTTTGTCTGGTGTGTGGGATGGGGTTGTGCTGTAACTATTACACAGTAAGAAATGAGAAGAGAAAGTTCTTTAAATGAGCAGAGAAACTAAACATCAGTCAGGCCAGCTTGATCTATTTCAATTTAGTATTAGAGGTCCACAGAAATTAGTGCCTCAGGAAAGTAAACATGTGGATTTCTGTGACAGAAAGAACAGTTGCAAACTGTAACAAATGTAATAAGAAAAAAAATGAGTCACATGGTGAATTTGAATGAATCACACACAACTGTACATAGCATGTTCATAGCAAGGAAAGGTATTTTTCTTAATATAGCCCCTTGCTGACTCCTTTAAACACTGTTATTATTTCTGCAACTCAAAGGTAAAAAAACTAGCATGAACTGAAAATGGCTATATCATTCTCCTCCCCCATCGGAGTATAAAGTTATCTAAATTTGGATAATTTTTAGATTTACATTATGTTTGATTACAGCATATTTTGAAAACTAAAGCCTTACGATAAAACCAATGTCTGTGAAGGTTAAAAAAGCCTTGAAATAATAAACCCAGCTCCTGCTGGAACATAGATTCAGTATGCAACAGTGAGAAAGCAAATCAAATAATCACTTTAGATTGCCAGAAGATCAGGACTCCCCAGCAGCTGCCTTTTTAGTTGCTTAATGGACACCAACAGATGGAAAAAAGCTGAAGAGAGCAGGCTTGTTTTCTCTGCCTGCTGAATTATTTCCTCCTTACGCCTTTTTGTCTATCTATAGCTTCCAGCTTTATTTACCCAAAATGATTAGAGCTTTCTGTGAAACAGAAACTTGGAGGAACACAGAAGGTCATGTATATTCTTGCTGATACAGTCACCTGTTGTCTTGCCACGTTCTCCATTTATTTACTACTGACACGTCAAATGGGACCTCAATTTCTTCTTTTCATTTTTGATGTAGCAAGGTAACAAAATGACAAAAACTGTCTGCCCAATTTTGTAACCTTTTTCTAGTGACATTTGTCCTGCCTTTACCAAAAATCGTCACGATCTTACCTCCTGACACTCGCTCAGCCATACAAGGGAGGTGATGGTGCCATGAGTTTCCAGACATAGGAAATGGTTTTGAGTCAAGTGCACAGCCAGAAAGGCATGAGAGAGGAGCAAGGCAGATTATTCATATTGAAGTCGCTTCACAAGGGCAAATCAACTAAGCCCCTGGGTTATTTTCCGAAGAAATTTGGCTCTGCTAGAGATTCATTTTCTCTGCAGGACTTCTGGCAATGTTGTTATAGCCTGCTGAGACACTCTAGGCTGCCAAAATCCACACTAGTAAGGGTCTCCAATATCCTGCCATTTCTAGGTCAAGCTGGTTCTGAGATAGAATTTTTATAGAATATATCACAAGGTACTGGTGATGGAGAGAGGAGTGCAGACTGAGTGGATGGTGAGAATCTGATTTTACTGTGGGCTACATATGCTTATATACTATTCTAGGAAGGCTAGCAATTTTTTACCGCAATGATTGGGTTAATCATCACATAAACAAACTTATACATTTTGTGACATCTCTTTCTTGCAGAAGTTGACTCAATCTTCCTTTCTTGATTCAATCTTCTTGTAATCTTCAAAGCTGTTTGTTCTTGCCAAGGCATCCTGATTATCAAATCTCTTATGCTAACCAGGTCCAAAGTACATCAACAAGGCATTTCAGAAAATGAAACGCCTACATTTTTTATAGGACCTTCTCTGCAAAATAAGTATTGTCTAATTATGTTGAAACTTTCCCAGAAAAAATGTACCTCTGGCCACAGCTCCACTCTACTTGGCAATTTTAGATGGAAAATACTTTTAAAAAAGAACAAGAAGAAAAGGGGTAATCATTTGTTGATTGGATCATTGAATGATTTGTTGACTGGATGAAGAAGCGCCAGGTATGGTTAGAACAGAAGGCAATTCTCATTTTATCTTTGGTTTTACTGTACAGCATCTGTAATTTTACCTGTTCTCATTTTGCAGGAAGACAAGGAGGAAAAAAAAAGACAGAGCTGTAGATAAGTTGAAGGAGGCCATGGGAACACGTCTCTGACTTTCAGGAGCACCCAGGGGAAATTCATATAACTACTTCAGTGGCCTTTTGTTACAATCACTGTCTTCTGCTTCTCTGAGAAGCTGGATGGACCGAGGCACATATTTAAGAGATTTTCCCAATTGCTTTCAAACTTTAATTGACTAACCCTTTAGACAGGTCATCTATCTATCAGACTTCTTCCATGAAGAAGCAATGTTAGTTTTTATTTTCAATCACAAAGGTTTTGATTCAGTGTTTCTAAATGGTTTTGGGAAGATCTGAGATCTTTTGGTTTCTAATGAAACCAGTTAACTGGTGGACTGAAAGAGCAGCTGGGCAAGAACCCTTTTTTGGGGTAAACCTTGTTTACCTTGCAGTGGAAAGTATTAGGCTGCCTTATTCAGCATCAACATTTTATTTTAGAAATTCTGTTACATGATCTGTCAGATTACATTCGCTGTTTGAGGTTTTTTAGGAAGAAGCACTCAAATTAGACTTGGAAATATTGCAAAGCAATGAGATATGCTAGAGAAGAACCCAGGAAAAAAAAAAAAGAAAAAGACCCCAATGAAAAGAGAATGAGACGAGGTCAGATGTGGTGTGTTATATGGGCTGGTAGTCACCCCTTGCCCAAACAGCACATGCACAGCTCTAGGTTACTCAAGCTCTGTTCTGGCTGTCATTTAGATCCTAAGAGGAGGCTTCAACACCCAAATAGTTTGAGCTGGCTCCAGCAAGTTTCATAGTTCCACACATGCTTAGTTTCAGATACCTGTTACTTGGGGAGAGCCATTTCTTCTCCAATACTGTACCAGTTGCCAAGAAGAAACTCATCAGGAACACTTTATTTTTCCTACTCAGAAAGTGTCTGGAAAGGAGTATGAAGTTACATCTCGGATAAACTGAAGTAGGACGCACTAGAACAGAGTGACAAAGGAGATTTAAGTCATAAAAAACTAATAGCTCCCATCTCAATGGCTAGGATTACATTTCCCATTCTGAGTTTGGACAGTATATTCTGCTCTCCCAGTGAAACCACTCAAGAAGTCTGACAGGAAATCTGCTTCTCTAGGTTACAAGATCATAGAGTATTAGGGATTGTAAGGGATACTAAAGGTCACCTTGTTCAAACCCCCATTAGAACAGGTTGCTCAAGATCTTATCCAACCTGGCCTTGAACACTGCCAGGTATGGAACATCCACAGTCTCCTCAGACAACCTGTTCCACCCTCAAAATCTTCTTCCTAATATCTAACCTAAATTTCCCCTCTTTCTGTTTGTACCCATTACTCCTTGTCCTATCCCTACAGTTTCTAGTGAAGAGTCCCTCTCCAGCTTCCCTGTCAGCCCCTTCAGATACTCAAAGGTTGCAATGAGGTCTCCAAACAACCTTCTCTTCTCCAGGCTGAACAATCCCAACTTTCTCAGCCTGTCTTTGTAGGGAAAGCACTCCAGTCCTCTTCTCAACTTCATGGCCTCCTCTGGACTTGCTCCAACTCTTCCATGTCTTTCTCATACTGAGGACACCAGAACTGTACACAGAACTCCAGGTGGGATTTTGTGAGAGCAGAGTGGAGGGGGAGAATCATCTCCCTCATGCTGTTGGCCATGTTTCTTTGGATGCAGCCCAGGATTCAGTTGACTTTCTGGGCTGCAAGCTCACGATGCTGGCTTATGTAGAGAGGTTTTTTTAAAGATCCCTGTAAAATTTTAACTATAGAGCCAAGTTTTGGTCACTGTAGCCCTTCTGGACACCACCAAAGCTCCTTCTCCTAGGCAGACCTGAAACTGATATAAGGCGACAGCAAGAGATATTTTAGGTGTTTGTTTCCACCAGCCTCCTGCACAGACTTCTGCTGTGACCCAGATTATAGGTCCTGAAAGGACATTTCTGTGGCTATATGTGGCAGCCAGGGAGCAAGGAAGTGAAGAGGCTGGTTCTGTCCCAGGATAACACCAGCAGTGATATCAGTCATTGATTCTGGAGGCAAGGACAAGATTCTTGCCTTCACCTTGCCCTTGGGTGGCACAGACAATGGACACCCATGGGATAGTGGCCCCATAGATGCTGGTTCTGTGGTCTTCAATGTTCAGGCCATCCAGGAATCCAAGACATTTAGGAAAATCCATCAAATGTCAAGTAAGCGTCCAACTGCATGTTCTATCCAGAGAACATGGAGAGCCTCTATTGTTACAACAGGAAACCAGGGAAAAGACAGAATAGTATGTGTCACATCCCAAGCTGATAGCCTGGCTTTATTGGTGTTACTCCACTAGAAGGAAGGGGTCATGAGTCTGGCACTGAAAAAGATGGGACTCATGTTTGGCCAAGGAGTGTCAGTGCTCATAAGCTAGCTGATCCTGATATTTCTTCTTGCCTGAGGCATCCATCCACCAGAGGAGACTGGTTTGTGACTCTTGGTCCTCTACAGAAACCCTGAACAACTCTTCCCCTTGTCCTGAGGGGATAGACACTGAGCTCTAGATAATGAGGGTAGTCTGCTCAAAGTTTAAACGGATGTCCCAGGTTTAGGCATAGCCTTTTTCCATCGCAGGTGGGTGCCCGCCCCTTGAGCAGTGAGTCAAAGAAGAGAGAATTTTGCAGCCCTTGAACCCTTGCCATTAAGAGTAGGCAGAGCTGATACAAGTGATGCTGGAGAGGTGACGCAGACAAGCTGAGGGAGAAGTGTGGGTAGAGAAACCAGCGCTGGGGTGACATGAGAAGTCCATGAACCAGCAAGGTGGGATTTACTTCTGCCAAGCTTTGCATGTAACTGAAGCAACCTGGAGATAAATGGCTGCATCTAAAGCAAGTGGAGACCAGAGCAAAAGCCAGGAAACCGGTAGTGCTCTCTTCAAGGAAAGAAGGCTTTTTAAAGTTTGTGTCTAATTTCACTGCTAGAATAGCAAAGCACCCAGGCATCTTAGAAGACAGAGAAAGGAAATTGAAGAATTCAAGATGTAGTGCAATGAAATGCACTTTCCACCCACTTAGATTTAAGACTGTGATTCAGTACTGCATTTATGCAGTTTCTGGAATGGAAGGGCATTGTGATGCATCTAAATAAGATTCCTGAGCCAGTGCTAGCAGATGGACCTCAAGGAAAAAACCCCACACAGTCAGATAGCTAAAAAAAGGAGATATTTTTCACCGCCGCTATTTCGGTGATGGTGTCAGCCTCTGTCATTGCCAATTCCAACAAAACTAATAACCTCTTTAAAAACTAAAACACATGGGAGATAAAAATATCAAAAGCAAAGATTAGTCAAATTAGTAACCTCACACATTTCCTGCACAATTTGCATCATCTACATCATCTGTCTGACACTTTGACAAACAGTTACACACGGAGCCCCTTTACTGGCAATCCAGGACACCAACCATAAAAGGTTATTCCATGAATATTGCCCTAAAAAAATATATTAATAGACATCTTGAGAAACTGATGGCAGCCATTCTTGCCAAATTTTTGCAAAATTAACTCAATTTTAAGGAAAAAATATAACTGTAAATTTGTAGTTTTATTTCATCATTAATTTGCTTTATTAAAATACAATTCTAAAATTAAATAAACCAATGAGGCATTGAAAATCTTCTATGCCTATTCGCAATCTTAACAGAGAAAAGTTCCTTCCACTTTTAAGTTGTACAGCCGTTCTGCAAATTTTACTTAGTGGTTCTCTACCAAAGCAGCATTTGTATTTGCATTTCTTATTCCTGCACTGGGAAGTCCTGTATTCTCTCTTGCTGTTTAAAAAAGCCCAACAAACAAAAAATGAAAAGTCAACCAACCAACAAAA